>CAUYUJ010015996.1:19864-44864 GCA_963575745.1 Prorocentrum cordatum | reverse complement strand
CTCCTCCTCAGGAATAGCACGAGGCGCCGCGGGGGGATGGGGAAACAAACATCCCCCCTATTGGTGGGACCACAATCATTTCATAGGGCGGGCGAGAGAAAATTAGTTACCCTTCATGGGGGTGGCCTGAAAAGATATGTGCGCCCTCTTCGGCCCCGCGTGCGTGGGTGACCGCGCTCCCACGAAGGACCACGGAAGCTGGCCGCGCACGTGTACACACAGTGGAGGGCCGACCACAAGAAACCCTCCACAAGAAACCCAACCCTAAGACCCAAGGGCGTCCATCGCTGCTTCGCGTGGGATCGTCACGCCTTCCGTTAAAACGGGAATGTCCCTCTACACGCGCATTTTGAATGAAGGCTACAATGTACCTAAATCAGATTCAAACAAACGAAGAAATGATAGAAACATCGTCCCCAGACCATGTTTATGATCTGTTGAATAATCCTCCTGTAGAGAGACAGGCCCGACTTACGCCTTCCGTCGCACAACCATCGGAACCCAAGGAAGCCAGGGCACCCTGGAGGCGAGCAGGGTGTTCTCTGGCGTGGGTCCCCACTGTCTGCTGCTGGCCTCTGACTGATCTCAGGCTTTCCGGCTCGGGGAGTCTGCTCTGCTGGGTCGTCCCGGGGCTGCCCTCTCAGGCCTGTGGGCTTCCTGTGGACTTCGGGGGCGCGCCGGCGCCCCCCCGATTGCTACAGGGGCCCGGGGACACCAACACGTGGACGCAAGCCCAAGGATTCCCAATGTTTTCCTCTGTCTTCTGGGCGTTCGTCTTCCCCCCCCACTTCTCCTGCTTTCCTATCGTTTCCTGGGAGTCGATGCTTCACTGTGTCTTGTGCTTTTTGCCCCCTCCTGAGTTGCCCCCCCTCACCCGCGCGCGGCCCCCCCGGTTGGCCCGGCGCGCCCCTCGCCGCGCCAGGATGCTGCCCCGTGCCCCCGAGCGCCACTGGTTGCCAGCCCCCCCTCCGAGCGCCCCAACTGGGATGACCGTGGGGGGTGCCAAGTGGATGGGGCGGGTGACAAGTGGATGCTGAGGTGGGTGATATCTGGCCCAACCTGGATCATCAGTGGGCTCCAAGTGCCTTGAGCAGCCTAGGGGGGGTCACGATCTGGGCTACGTGGGCTCCACCCACTCAGCCGAATTATCTTAACCCCCCTAAGCCACTTGGGGAATGTATAACCCACTTATGAGCCAGGTTGGGCCAGATATGACCCACCTTAGCATCCACTTGTAACCCCCTATCCACTTAGAAACCGCCACGATCACCCAAGCACCCCAGACGAGGATCGAATTTTTCCCCAATCAATGCTTGCACTGAAGGGGAGATTTGGCGAAATCTTTCCCGCCGATTCTGGTGGCAAGCTGGGTTCCCGGGTTCCCGGTTATTGGCTCCGGGCCGATTTCGGTGGGCTCTGGGTTCCCAGGCTCCCGGGTTCCCGGTCGATCTCCTCAGCGAAAACCATCCATTGATTGGGGTTTTGCTCTGGTGTATTTTTTTCCAGTAGTCGAGGGGCATCGCAGTTTGAGGATCGAGGCTCTTGGACGGTTCTGGCTCCCCTCGGGGGCAGGAGCATCCTCTGGGGGGCCATGGAACGCGGGACCCACTCTCCTTGGCGGCTCGGGGATAAAAATCTGACGCCGCCACATGTTATACACACCAATCGGCCTTCCTGCTCCCAGCCTCATGCCAGCCCTGGTCCGCCGAAGCCCCGTCCGAGGCCTCCGTTCCGCCGCGCCGCGGGTGCTCGCTTCTGCGGTGAGCCCAGTTCCGACGGAGCAAGGCTGTCTTCAGTCGGGAGGTCTCCGAGGCAGTGCCCGCTGGAAACGGGGCAAGCGGCGGAAGCGAGCCCGACAGAGGCGTGGTGGTGTTATCAATGCACGCGCTGCCCCCCAGACCTCTCGACCCGTTCCTGGGGACGGCCTCTTCGTCCTGGATCCTTGCTTCACGATCTCGGGGCCCGACAGCACCCACTGGAGGACGAGGCCGAAGGACAACGCCAGGGCTGAACAAAAACAATCCGCCAGAGGTCGGGGATCCCCTACTCCCCAGCCCTGCGACGTGTGTGTGCGTGTGTGTGTGTGTGTGTGTGTGTGCGTGTGTGTTTCGATGCGTTCGCAACGGAGTTTCTCGACCCCTTCCCATGGACCAGGCCTTTCGTCACAGATCGTTTGCTGAGGGCCCTGGAGCTCGGGGGGGCGCTCAGAGACAGAACATCGGGAACCAAACCACCGTCCTGCTTGTTCAAGCCGTCGGAAGTTTTGGGGCCTGGGTCCGGGAACCAGAGCTATGCCACCGCATCCTGCGTCCAGGGGTGCTTTCATGCAAGAATATCGCCAGAGTCTGGACGTGTCGACCAGAATCTCCCAGAATACCAAAAGCCCAAGACGCCCAAGAAGGAAAAACAACTATCAAACAAGTATGTCCTTAAAGCTCCATTCCTTGAACGTTCATTGAACGATCACAACGACGATCAGGGATTTCGCAGACGGGACCGTAATAAACCACGACAATCATCTGGGCACCCTGGAGCACTGCAACCGCGGATCGAAATACCCTCCATTATTCATCTGCCCCAGCCGGCTGTGGCAAAGCCCTTGATTGCCATGTCCTGGCATACGAGGCCCTGAGACGATCGGACGTTGCTCATTGGAGGGGGCGCATTAAACGGGGGGTGGAGAAAGGTGCGCCCTTCGTGCAAATTCGAGGTCCAAGGGGGCTCCTTCAGGGCCCCTTTCTGGAGCCCCCGATCCACCCCCATTATTTTCTCCCCCGCGCAGTGCTGGGAGAAGAAGGAGGTGAGCACAGGATGATGGCAGCGCGACGAGACCCTTCGGAGCGGAGATGAAGGCAAGCCACCATGACCCTGGACTCGGGCCCAAAGGATAAGAGGGAATACCCCCTCAAATGCATCGCGCCCCCACGTTTTTAATGAAAGGGCAACAACAGAGGGGGGACTGGCACAGTGCGGGACGCATCGAACTGGAATCGGCGATACATCGCCGAGAAGTCGGCGACAGGCACCCGAGAGTGAATCCGCACGTCACCGAAAAAGTCAAGGCGACTGGCCCCCGATCGGCGACCAATGCGCGACTCCAGGCCGATGCGTCCCCCCTTTGCCTATGCCCCCCACACCTGGCCCGAAACGCAACACCCAGCACGTAGCGTATTGAGACGGAGCTCGACACGTAGACTGAACGCGCAACTCTGGCGCGATTCGTCCGCCAAGACGTGGTTCAAATACGCCGAGCCAACACGCTACGTATTGATACGGACGTTTTGAGCGCGGCGCGCGTTGCGTATCAAAGCGGGCGTATCGAGCCAGTTGAAATCCCCCCCTACCCTTGCGCCACCCCCGATCCCCGACGCGCCCGAGGACGGGCCCTCCCCCCTCCGCTCTGGCGCCGCAACGGCCTCCTGTCGCGAGGCCGCCGGGGCCGGGGCTCGCGGCCGGCGTCGAAGCGGGGGTCGCGCGGGGCATGTTCGCGAGCTGCCACCGCAGGTCCTTTTCGGGCGGGGGCCGGGGGAGCGACCCCTCGAGAGAGCAGGGGAAGAGACGAGCACCATGCCAGCCACCAGCAGCTTCACGCCCTGATGGGAACAGATGGAGGGGCCTGTCCATGTGTTTGGGAGTTTCGTCTTTCCCTCCACCTCCCATCTATGATCGCGGGCTCCGAGCCCACGGCCCCCCCCCCCAGATGGGATGGGTCCCAGGGTCCTCGGCCCCCGCCCCCCCCAGATGGGATGGGCGGGGGGAGGAGGAGGAGGAGGAGGAGGAGGAGGAGGAGGAGGAGGAGGAGGAGGAGGAGGAGTCGATTCGATTCGAAAGCACTTGGGGCCGATCCACCAATCTGATCTCTTCCGCACGCTCGTCCTGCGCGCCTGCAATACGGAGGTTGAAGCAGCAGCATACAAAGAAGCAGCCGTGCAACAGCATAAAAAGTCGTACCCTGTGCGGCGATACACGCCAACCTCTCAGTTCCTTTAAATCGTGACCCTGCGGCGGTCACATAACCGCTAGGCCGCGAGGAACGCTTCGGCGGGGAGAGCCCCGCAGCGACCCCGCTAGCACTAGCAGCGCTACGCCCGAGGAGCTTCTCAAGACCCTGGACACTGTGATGCTAGAGGTTGGGAAAGATATCTTCGAACGTGGAGCCAAGGGCCTCGTCGACGCCGACAAGCAGGGGCGTCTTCGGCTACAGGCGCAGCGGCGCGAGCTACGAACACAGCTTCGCGAATGCGATCCATCGGAGCTCGAGGAGTGCACCATCGCGCCGAAGGCCATCACTCAGAAATGCCACAAGCAGCGCAAGCGGGCCTATGAACGCAAGCAGGAGGCGCTCGTAGAGGAGATCTACGAGGCATGGCGGCGGCGCGACTTGGCCGAGGTTCATCGCCTGAGCTTGCGCCTAGCTGGCGGCCGCTTCGGCAGCGGCAAGCGCGACTTCTCCCGCCTGCAGGGTGCGCTTCCGACCAAGGACGATTGGCTGGAGGCCTGGTCCAAGATGGGAGGGGAAGGGGGGATGTTGGCGTCGAGGCTGGAGTGGGGGGACTTGGCGCGGGAAAGGGAACGATCTCGGCGGCCTCCTGCCCCGCCGTTGTTTCGGCAGGAGCGCATCGATCAATCTCAGAAAGGATGCCATAAGGGGATCTTGCGTCGTTTCAAGCGTATTTAAAAACAGCTTCTAAAAGAAAGGGGGTCCCTAGGTGGTCCTTGCCTGTGGAGTTGTGGTGTTTGGGGGTTGCTGGGCCTCCCGAGGAGGGCCCTCGTCGCTGTGCTGGACTCGGCTCGAAATTTCCTGAGGTGTCTGGCGAACAAGTTAGAGGCTGGTTGAATCGCGCCTTCTTTCTAAGCAGACAGTCTGGTATTCTCCCGAGTCTGTGGTCTTGCAGTCAGGGGTTTGCTCTCCAGAAGAGCGTTTTGCCTGGCCCTGCTGGGCGCCGGGTTGCGCGCGGATTGGACCCGCTCGGCAAAGCTTTCCTGAAACGAGCGATGCAACGAGGACCGTCGTACCAACGCTCGGAGTTGGACCGCGGGCTTTTGCGCCGTAGGAGGAGAGGAGATGCGATCGCCGCCGGCCTCTGCGCATCTTGGCGATTGAATAAGGCAGGTTTATACTGGATAGACTCACTTAAAGATTAAAGCAATGCATTTGCCTCCCCAGCGTGGCCAGCAGTCGACGAGGCCGTTTCTGACGTGGCCCTGGGGGGGGGGGGGGCGGCGCGGTTCTGCCGCCAGCGGCATAGGCAGGCCTGCGCGAGCACCCCAGCGGAAGGTGGAGACCTCCTGCTGAAAACGGGGTGCGGCATGCTTCAAGCGGATCTTTTCGCCGTGGAGTCGTTCGTTCATGTGTTCCGTCCCCCCGTCGATCGCTGGGCCTCGAAGTGTCGCCAACAGGATCCCCAGGAGCGTGATTTAGAAGCACAATGTGTAAACCCGCCCAAGGTTTACCTGGGGCTCATTAAATTCGCCGACGATTTTTTGACACAAAGACTGGTCCTCGCCCCGCGCTTCTCCCTGGACATGGCTGAATGGACTGCGCAGAAGAACGATGAGTTGCTTGATGCTGAGCTGGCGAAGATCGGCCTCAAACGTAGCCCCAAGAACCAAGAGGCTTTTTTTTCGGCCCCGCCCTCGGCCAAGCGTAGAGTAGCTAGCATGTTGCGTAGCATGGAGTGTAGCTGCGGAGAGGCCGCGCGATATCTGGGACCGCGGCTGACCTCCATCCAGTCTTTTCATATTGAACTCGGAAAGCGGATCCAGGCCGCTAAGACGGCTCATTTCAGATTAGGGCGTTTTTTGGGGGCAGGCGCTTAACATGCCGTATAAATGGAAACGCTGCGTTTCGTTATGTCCTGTAGTTAACCCCGCCCTTTCGGCGGTTGAATGTTTCATTCCAAGCTCAGGCCAACTTCGCAAGTTGGAGCTCGCAGTGGCCGGCCTGTGCCGCAGAGCGATGAGAGGAAAAGCCAGTTGGGAAGATGCGCGCCGCGTTCGCTCGCTGTCGCCCCAGCAGGTGCTCGACTATTGGAAAATCATTCCGCTCTGCGTCGAACTCAGAGTCCGACGGCTCAAGTGGTTTCAACGTATTTGCTCTTTTCCCGAATCCCACCGACAGCTGATCGCTGCGTGGTTTGGCGTTTTCCTTGGAGAGGATGCGTTCGGCGAACAAGCGTCAATCCGACCCGGTGCTAACCCGTGGGCTCTGAGAGTCCAGGCAGATATCGAGCAGCTTGCGCTGGTGTCTGAAGAGGCAGCAGACCTTGAGTCCGCTTGTCGGGGTCGGGTGAAAAGATTGTTCGAGCCCGAATTCGCTGCGCGCTTCCGCCGAGTCGATATAAATATTCTCCGAGGAGCCGCCCTCAGTGCGCAGATCTCCCCGGGCTCCTTTGGACCCCGGCCTCTTGGAGACCCGTCGGTGCCCCCCGAGGTCGAGGGCGCTGGAGCCCTTCTCACCGAGCGTCTGCACACGTGCCCCTGGGAGGACGAAACAGGCCCCTGTGGAGCCACTTCTAGCTGTAGGTCTGGGCTAGCAAACCACGTGCGCATTGTACATGACAGCGTTGAACTCTTGCATGCTCTCACGCTAACGAATCAATGTATAGTATGTGAGAAAGTCCTCGGTGGGCGCCTCGCGGCGTGCAGACGTCTGGAGGGGGCCCTACTTCATGGGCGATGTCTCCGAAACAAAGAGTCGACGATAACAGAGCTCGTGGTTCCAGATGCGTTGGTCTGTAGAGTTTGTGGCTCAGAACATCACTGTCTTCGTGAGTGCAACCAACGCGCTCGTTCGCATCTGCAGCATGCCCCTTCTCATCGATGTGGACACGGACATGTTCGGAGAGGATTCGGCCCCACCGCGGGCGGGAGTTCAACTGGCGCCGAAGCGGAAGGCCGACGGCGCACCCGACGGCGAGCAGCAAAGCCAGAAAGAGCTGAAGGGCAAGGGCAAGGGCGAGGACAAGGACAACCTCGTGACAAAGGTCGCCATGCTGTCCCTCGCCGCCGCACGCGATCAGGCGCTGCTCTCGTCCGTGGTGCTGTCGACTTACCTCGTCCCCGCGGAGTCGCACCTAGCCAAAGCAGGACTGGCTGCCAACGAGTTCTACGCGGACATGGTCAAGGCTCTTCACGACCGCGAGGCGGCTGGCGAGGAAGTGGATTTGTCGACGCCATGGCCGCCATTCACCACCGTGTTCTTCATGACGACGAGGGCGCTCATGATCCAGCAGAAATCCGAGAAGCACTTCGACCTGCACCTGAAGGAGAAGTCGCCGCAGTACATGGGCTCGATGATCCGCCACTTCACCGCGCGGGCGCCGCGTGGGCCAGGCTCAAAGAAGATGGAGGGCAAGGTCAGGATGCAGTTCGCGTCGGGGTCAAACCCGCTGAGCTCTGCAGTGCACGGGTCCCAGATGCGGCTCTGACGAATTTTAAGGCAACGCAGCTCGTCGGATCCGCTCCGAAGGGCCCGCTGGAGAGGCAGATCACAACCATGCTGCAGCGTCGGGGCCAGTGGGCGCGCCGCCGCCATTCAGAGACAGCGCGCGATATCGGGAGCTGCTCGAGAGAGGCCTGGTGGCGCAGGCCGCGCCGTCTAGACACAACTTTTTAGTGGCACTCTCGACTGAGAATGGGAAGGGGGGGCCGTCGTCGTCGTGAGCGGGGGGGCGGAGGGAAGGGCAAGCAATCCTGACAGCTCCGACAGCTTTGACTCGACAGCAACCGCAAAATCATATCGCTCACGGGTGCCACGAAGAGCGGCCATGAGCTTATATTTGTCCTACTTCAGACCCTCATAGTCAGCTCCATCGGGTGCTCGCCAGGCCGGGGCCATCTCGTCATCAATGTCTATGTTGAGTTCAATCCGAGCGTGCACAGGGAGGTGATCCCGATGCCCAGCGACAGGTATGTGTTGTAGCTTGGTGCCCATTCGTTTCAACGGTTCGTGAGATCGAACTGTAGCTGCTACCGCTAGTGGGACAATGACATGGTCAATCGTACGTTTGTTGCCATGCGCATCATAAAAGGTGTGTGCAACTCTCTGAAACGAGGTAGTGGAAAACATACCATGTTCTTCCATCGGTTCACGAAGTCTATGCCCAGCTCCGCAAACATGTCGCTCTCGTGTGACTCCAATTCCTATCGCCTGCTCTCCGATGTTCATCCACTGACCGTCCTGCTTTGAGATGCCCATTCCATCGTTCACGTCAGTCATGATGAATGGAATGGCTGAATACGGGGCCTTGCCGATCGATGTGGATGCCCATATCGTCCGTTTCTCACAACACGATAGATAGGTTGGTATAGCTTTTCTGTCCGACGGCTTCGGTGGATAATACAACACCATCGCATAGTAGGACATGTCTCTGGATCTGAAATACACACACACTCCCCTTCCCTGCAGCTGAGTCGGTGGCGTGTCGATTCGTCGTATACATTTCTGCGGCCACCGTGGTGGCAACATGAACGTGCACCCTGCGTTTTTTTACAAAATCTGCTGTGCTTACAGCCCGCAACAACTGCAACTCTGTCCAATATTCGCGCAACGCGATAAAACTCCCCCATGAACGCCTTGCAACATGCTCCCTGCAGTCCAATCATCCCGAAGTTGCTGGCCTCTGCTGCTATATCCTCCAGCCGCGCACTCGATCCATAGAGGCAACTAAAAAGAAATAGTAGCAAGTGTGTATACCATCCGCTGCTAGCAAACAGCCGCGTAGTAGTGAGAGTAAGTGCCGTACAAATAAGTGTGTCACCTCGGAACGCGCGCGCGCGGGAGAGGGAGCAAAAACGGCGGCGCTGGAGGAGGAGGAGGAGGAGGACGAGGAGCAGGAGGAGGAGGAAGAGGAGGAAGAGGAGAAGGAGGAGGAGGAGGAGGAAGACGACGACGGCGACGACAACGACGACACCGTCCGCTCCGGCTCCCTGAAGCACCGGAACACAACGCCATACCCAGAAGGAGGCGACGACGGTGAAGACACCGTCGACGACGATGTTCCTTTTCCTCCTCCCCCATCCGCCTCTCCATCACCCCCTCCTCGTTTTTGGCCCTCTCTTCACTACCTTGCTCCCCTCTCCCGCTTCCTCTCCCCATGTAGCCGCCACTCTCCCGATGCAAAGGCTGAGGACGACGACGATGGCGAAAACGACGACGACGATGACGACACGACGGCGGCAGCGGCTCCAGCGACGCCGACTCTTGGCTGAGGCGGACCCCTAACCACCGCCCACCCACAGGGGGGACCCCACACCACTCCCACGGTGGGGGGGGCGGGGGGGCCACCACGCCACGCCCACGCCCTCAGGGGGGGGGGGCGGGACCATCGCGCAGGGGGTGGGGGGGGGGGAACCGATGGCATTAGCATTGGGGGGGGCCCAAACCCTCGATCATATATTTTCCCATAGTTCCCTGGGGATCTACGTTGAATTGTGTCTGTGTGTTTGTTTCCCTGCTGCATACTCCACCTCTTTCGGGTGCCAGCCACGCGTCACCTGTTTGTTCCATATGTTTTGAATTTCGTCGTCTCCTCCGCCTCTCATATCTCCCCTAGTGCCTTGGGGATCCACACTGAATAGTGTCTGTGTCTTTTCTTCCCTCCTGCACGGGCTCCACCCGCTTCGGGGTGCCAGCCACGCTTCGCCCATGGACCAATACACCGCCGCCTCGGCGAGAAGGCGTGTGCACGCTCCACGGAAGGCCCCCTCGAGGGAGGAGGGGTGCGGGAGGCGTGGGGAAGGGAAGGGGGGGGGCAAGGAGAGCGGAGGAGGCATCCTCCGTGTGATGTGTGATGTTTTCTTGGCCTTGGCAAACAGGGATCCTTGACGGTCAAACGGCAGCGGGTGTCGCGCGTACGCATTCATACACACACACACACACTATAGTGTCGCGGGCTGACCGGCTGGGCGCGGCGTATCGCGCCCAGCCGGTCAGCTCGTGAGAGCAGAGGGGGCGTCCTCTTCGTCGTCCCTGAACGTACAGCCGACCCGTATCATAAGGATGCACCACAAGGATGCAGGGGCCCTGGATGCCAATCCCGAAGCGTTTCGAGCGCGGCGCGGCTCAACGAAAGTGGCCAAGGGGCCAAGGATGGACCGAGGAGGCAAGGATGCAATGGTACCCTTGGGAAGGTTGCCCCACCTTGCTGCGCGGGTTGACTGTAATCCAACCAGCCCTCTGGGCGTAGGTGGTTTAGGGAGTTTCCTCTTCCAACCTCCTTCTTCCCTTTCGGGGAGGGGTTTATCACTGTTCCCTATATCGGAGGTGAAGGGGTGAGATCGAAGTGAAACGGAGAGCCCCCCTACCGGGGAATCGAATTCGGTTTCGTGTTCGTGCGTGCCGTGCGTGCGGGCGAGGCGAAGCTGCGTGGGCGGGCAAGAGGAAAGTCTCCTGTGGCTGAGGCGCGGCCGGACCATATGATTCTCCACCGGGCGGCTGGTGGCGCGCGGTGTCCCGCCGGTGTCCCGGTGGTGTCCTCTGTGGCTGAGGCGCGGCCGGACCAAATGATTCTCCACCGGGCGGCCGGTGGCGCGCAGTGTCCCGCCGGTGTCCCGCCGGTGTCCCGCCGGTGTCCCGTCGGTGTCCCGTCGGTGTCCCGTCGGTGTCCCGATGATGATGATGTTGATGGTGATGATGATGATGATGATGATGATGATGATGGTGCTGATGATGATGATGGTGATGATGATAGAGAGACCGAATGTGATATCGATGGTGGGACCGAATGTGAGACCGAAAGTGAGATTGATTGTGAGATCGATTGTGAGATCGGTAGTGAAATCGATTGTGAGATCGATTGTGATATCGATAGTGAGATCGATAGTGAGACCGAATGTGAGATCGAAAGTGATATCGATAGTGAGATCGATAGTGAGATCGATACTGAGACCGAATGTGAGATCGATGGTGAGATCGATAGTGATATCGATAGTGAGATCGACTGTGAGACCGAATGTGAGATCGATTGTGAAATCGATGGTGAGACCGATTGTGAGATCGATTGTGATATTGGTTGTGATATCGATGGTTAGATCAATCGTGAGACCGAATGTGAGATCGATTGTGAGATCGATACTGAGATCGATAGTGAGATCGATAGTGAAACCGAATGTGAGATCGATTGTGAGATCGATTGTGATATCGATAGTGAGACCGAATGTGAGATCGATAGGGGAATCGATAATGAGACCGAATGGGAGCTCGATAGTGAGATCGATAGTGAAACCGAATGTGAGATCGATAGTGAGATCGATAGTGATATCGAGAGTGAGATCGATCGAGTGCGACGTTGGTCCCTCCCCCCCTCACCTCCTTATCACCCGAAGGGTGGTCGTATAGGTATATATACCCCCCAGGCGACTGGGAGCCAACCCAGGTCAATGCCGCCCCCCACCCACCATCCTTTGTACAAAAACAATACAAAACACACTCTGCCCCCACCATTTCTTGTAACAAACAATACAAACACACACTCTGACATCAAATTCGGAGCATGCGCAGCGAACCCGATGCGGCCTCCCCGCACAACCCCTGTCAAAAAACAATACAGAGTACACTTGGCGGCAGCGGCGGCTGCGACGGCTACAGCGGGGGCAGCGGCTGCGGCGGCTTCGGCGGTGGCGGCGGCGGGGGCGGCGGCGGCGGCGGCGACGGCGGTGGCGGCGCCGGCGGTGGCGGTTTCGGCGGCGGCAGCGGTGGCGGCAGCGGCTGCGGCGGCAGCGGCTGCGGCGGCAGCGGCTGCGGCGGCGGCGATTTGGCAGCGGGGGCGGCGGCGGCGCCGGCGGCGCGGCGGAGGCGGCGGCGGCGGCGGCGGACAGCGGCGGCGGCGGCGGCGGCGCGGCGGCGGCGGCGGCGGTGGCTGCGGAGGCGGCGGCGGCGGCGGCGGCGGCGGCGGATTGGCTCCCAGTAGCTGGCCATCCAAAGACGACTGCTGCATATGCTGCAGCTCGGGCCAGGCTCGGGTGCTACGTATGTGTTGGGAGGGCGGGTGGGAGTGAGCGAGACGGCTTGCGGGCGGGAAGGGAGACTCTTGACCCATCCCCCTACCCCCTCCCCTGGACCTGGACGCGGGGTTTCGCGAATGTCAGGGTGTCCAAAACGGCCTCGGCGAGGAAGCCAAAATCATTTGTTTTACTGCGGTTTTGGCGCCATTTTGGCCTCCTGAGGGGGGGCCATCATTAGGGACCCCCTCCTGTGATCGATCTCACCCAAGATGACCCAAAGATGGCCCCCAAGGCTCCCAAGGGTGCCCGAAGAGGGCCCCAAGAGGTGGCCAGGAAGCCCCAAGAGGCCCCCAGGATGCCTCCAAGAGGCTCCCAAGAGACCTCCAAGAGGTCCCACGAGACCCCCCAGAGGCACCCAAGATGCTCCAAGAGGCCTCGGCGAGAATGTCAAATCATTGATTTTACTAAAGTTTTAGCCACATGTTGGCCTCTTGGGGGGGCACTGATTAAGATGACTCCAAGAGCGCCTGGGAGAGCCCAAGATGACCTCCAAGATGGCTCAAGATATCCCAAGATGTCTCATAATGGCTCCCACGATGCTCCAAGATGCCCCAAGACCGCTCCAAGACGGCTCCAAGTGGCCAAAGAGCTCCTCCAGGAGGCCCCAAAGAGGCCAAAACTTGAGGAACATCTATGTGTTTAGCGTTCTCGCCTTTTCGCTTCCGATGGCCATCCGAGGCCTCAAGATGGCTCCAAGATGGCTCAAAAGGGCCCCAAGAGAGGCTCAAGAGAGCCCCAAGACGGCCCCAAGAGCGCCTAAGAGCGCTGCAAGAGCGCCCCAAGAGGCGAGGTGTTGGGCTCCCGAGGGGCAACGCTAACTAATGCTCGCTGCTTGTTTGATCGATATCCTCCAAGATGGCCCCAAGAGCGCTTCAAGAGGGCCCCAAGAGGCGCCCAGGAGGCCCCAACAGGCGCCCAAGAGGCCTCCAAAATGCTCCCAAGAGACGCTCTCCGAGGCACCCAAGACGCTCCAAGAGGCCTCCACTGGGGGACCCTTTCTCTGTGTGCTGCCCATCCCTGATCGAGGCAATTCCTCTGGGTTTCTGGATGGGCTGGTGGGGTTACGCGAAGCGTCTAGAATTCCCCAGGAGAAGACTCTAGGCAGGCAGCACCCCTGTCGCCGTGGCTGGATTCGGTGCTTCGTCGCGTCTGGCCGACACTCCTTCCGCCTGGGTCGGAGGCGGAGGCGGGATAGCAGCTACAGTTGTGGATGCCACGGCAATGGACACCCTAACAGACCTATCATCGAATTAAACATGCGTTGAACATGTCGGATAAATGTCATGCAAATGTTTAGAACATGTTTTGGTATATTGGAAAGCAGTTGTTACACATGTTCTAAACAGTTTGGAAAGTATTTGGCAACATGCTTCCTCTCCATTGATCGTCCTCCACAAAGCTACAGTCGAACCCAGGACAGCAGAGCATCCCTCAAGAACACGAGACCCTCCGCCCCGCCAAAGCACGCAGAGCATCTAAGGGTACCCTCCCCGGAGTGCACAAGAGCATCCAGCAAGCACGAAAAACATTAGGGTTAAGTGGTGGCGTGTCCCCCGACAGGTGGATGTTGGACGAAACATGAAAAAGGCAACACATGTTCAAACATGCTTTAATATAATCAAACATCGTCCCCTGACTATTTTTTGGTTATTGTTGGGTACCCCGATAGGACCACCCTACGGGTGATAAGGAGGTTGGGGGGCAAGGGGAAGGCGGTCGATTTGCGATGGCTCTGGGTTCTTTGGTGGTTTCGTCAACTTTCTATTCTCGCGCACATCTGCCCATCGATCGATCGACACACATATATATACATGTTAACTCATCTACTTGGTCTCTCTGTTTATATGTCTATGAATAGGTCTATACCTATGCGAATGTATCTAAAATTATATAGATATGTGTCTATCTGTCTGTATGTCCATCTATCGATCGATCGACCTACCTAACTATCGGGACAAGCATCGGGACAGCCATCGGGACAAGCATCGGGACAAGCATCGGGACAAGCATCGGGACACGCATCGGGACAAGCATCGGGACAAGCATCGGGACATGCATCGGGACAAGCATCGGGACAAGCATCGGGACAAGCATCGGGACACCCATCGGGACAACCATGGGGACACCCATCGGGACAACCATCAGGACAACCCTCGGGTATCGGGATAAGCATCGGGACAAGCATCGGGACAAGCATCGGGACAAGCATCGGGACAACCCGCGGGACAACCATCGGGAGGCCCGCCCGGCCGGGGTGGACGGGTGGCTCTTTGGGCTCCATGTGGCCTCTACCAGTGCAGGCACTCGCGCAGCTTCGCCTCGCCCCCACGCACGACACGAACCAACACCGAAACCGATTTCCCGTTTGGGGTCACTTCCGGTCACACACCCCAACCTCCGATTCCTCCTGTAGAATGACACGCCCGATTTAACATTAGGGTACCCTCCCCGCATCGACCTCGATCATATACCTCGGTCCGACTGCATCGCACTCCGCTCCCGAGGCGATTGTTGTCGGCGCCCTCCGTGGCGGCCGTCGAGCCTGTCACGGCCTGTGTGGTACCGCTTGCTTTCGCGCGAGGGCCAGCAGGGATCCACAGAGGGCTCCAGCTTGCCTTAAGTCGGGCATGTCTCTCTACAGGAATCTTATTCAAAAATAAGAAAAAAACTGGGGACGATGCTTTGATTATGTTTTGACGATTGCTTAGAATTTATATACTGTTGTTAACTTTCCGTCCAAAATCTGCTTGTAGGGGAGCATGCCCGACCTAAAACTTGCCCTAGGGTGGCCTGGAGTGGCGTCAGGTGGGCGGCGATCAGAAACGGGTCTTACGCGAGATGACGTGGCGACCTGACGCGGTGCCTTGCGCGGGCCGCCGGCGCGGCGCGCTAAATTTGGGACGGGGGCGCTCACGCGCGAACTAACGCGGGCAGCCTACGCGCCAATGTCGGCCCAGACGTCCCCGTTTGGAGGAGGAGGAGGAGGAGGAGGAGGAGGAGGAGGAGGGTTTTGCGTCGCTCAGGTGGAAGGGCCCCAGAAAAGCGCCATGCAGGACAGCGCCTCGTCAGCGGACCGCGGGCGTGGTGCTAGCGTCGCCCGCTTCCCCCGCCCTGCCTCCCCGGTCGGTCTGCTGCTTCGGCCTGCTGGGGACCTGGCAAACGTCCCGCTCTGGGCGCACCAGGTCCGTTGCCAAATGGTCCGTTGGGCGCACAGCGAAGACATGACAACAAATTTTGGGCTAGTCCAGCTGCAGTTGCAGACTCCTCCCCATCCCCTTCGACCTCCTCGCCGTCGTAGTCGTCTTCGTGATCGGCATCGTCGTCATCATGGTGGTCGCGGTCGCTCTCGTCGCGCTCATCATCGTCGATAGCGCCGTCGTCGCGAGGTGGCCACAACCCGCCAAGCGAGCGCCGAGCGTCCTCCGCCAGCTCGCGGTCGCCAGCGGCCCGCGCCCCCAAGATCTCGTGCTGGACGCGCCTCGGGTAACGGCGGGCGCGACGACGACAGCGGCGAACGTGATTAAAAAAACAGATGGTGATGCGTATGATGGTGATGTTGGTGATGGTGCTGATGATGGTGATGGTAATGATGATGGTGCTGCTGATGATGCTGGTAATGATGATGCTGCTGATGATGCTCGAGATGGCGCCGATGCTGCTGCTGACGATGACGACGACGAAGACCACGAGGATGATGATGATAATACTAATGAGTGTGATGATGATACTGATGGTAGTGGCGACACTGGTAATGATATTGACAATGATAAATGGTGACGATGATGATGACTATCATGACGATGATGCTAATGACAATGATAATGATGACGATGATGACGGCGACGATGATGATGACGACGATGACGATGACGGTGACGATGCCGATGGTGATGATGATGATGATGATGCTGATGCGGATGCCGAGCAAGATAATGATGATGATGATGATGATGATGATGATGATGATGATGATGATGATGATGATGGTGATGACAATGATGAATATGATGATGATGATGGTGATGACGACGATGGCGATGACGGCGATGATGACGATGATGATGCGGATGCTGAAGATGATGATAATGATGATGACGATGATGATAATAAGGAGGATCAGGATGAAGATGAGGATGAGGATGATGATGATGATGGTGATGATAATGATGATGATGATGATGATGATGATGATGATGGTGATGATGGTGATGGTGATGATGATGACGATGATGATGACGATGATGATGACGATGATGATGATGATGATGATGATGATGATGATGATGATGATGATGATGATGATGATGATGATGATGATGATGATGGCGACGGCTTCGACCGCGGGGGGAGGCGGGCAAAGGATGACAGGGAGGAGGGCGGCACCGACCCCGACGGCCCAAGGCCCGCGACGAGGCCGCGACGGGGGGGTGGAAAAAGCGGCGGAACATACCCTTTGGATAGTTTGACATGTCGGGCCTCAGAATCCGGACCCTTGTTCGACCGATCCAGATCCCCAGCGGCATGGCCTGGGCCCCACTGGGGATACAGGCCGTTCCCTTCGGGTTTCGAGGGGTATGTCCCTAACCTGGGGGGGTAATTCGGTGGGGGTCTCGAAGGGGATGGGGATGGGGGTGGGGATCGGTTAAACGATACCGACAGGACATGTCTCGGACTGCGAGACCCTCCGTGGGAGAGGGGGAAACGGGGGGCCCTCTTCGCGGCGGCTGGATCCGCCTCGGAGCCCTGGTCCGAGCGCTCTTATAAGAGGGGGAGTGGACGGGAGACTGAGGGTGAGAATGGGGAGGAGGGGTGACGGAAAAACGCGGAGGTCTGGAAAGGGACCTGCGTGCCCTGGGTGCACAGAAAGCAGGACGGCGAGCAGGAAACGGTGAGGGGCGGGGCACGCGGAAGGACGGAGAACGGATGGGGGCACGGGACGAGGGTGAGCACGGACCGTGGCAGAAGATGGCCACGTGAACAGCCCCAACAAAGAGTTCGGGAGGGTTGGCACCGACTAGGCAGTAGGCCTGGCGTCAACGAGCACGCGTGCGAAACAAGCTATGCGCTGTGTTCAGCGCAGTGCGGTTTTGGCTGGCGTGGCTGTGCAGTGAAGAGATTTGGGACATGCAAGGGATGGGCTCCTGAACCAACCCTTGGCTTGGCAACCAGTTGCGAAGTCTGAGTTGCGCACCGTACGAATGTGTTGTTTGACGCGGCTCCGCCTCGACGTCTGCGCGAATCAAAACATCGCCCGACAAACCAGGAACACCACGCGAACCGACCTGCGATAGGGATAGGCACACACATGCATTGAACCGTGGCCTGAAGGATGACCGAGCGTGCAGCATGCGACATGAGAGGCCTCCTGAAAGGGGTCCGAATATATGGGGTCGGAGGATTTCGCCGCATCGCCGATACGTCGGCGATGCATCGCCGATGCATCGGCGATGCACTGGCGACGTCGGATATGCATCGGCGACGTCGGCGTGGAGAAAATTGGGTCCCACATCGAGCTGCACCGCCGATACATCGGCGATGCATCGGCGATGCGGCGCGATCCTGCGACCCCATCTATTCCGACCCCATCAAGGTGGCCTGGAGACACGAGAGGAAAGAACGAGGAGGAGAGAGCGCCAGTTCATTGCCCTCCGGGCGCGACCCTTGGGGCGGAGGCGAGGAGGAGGGGGGGGAGGCTCTAGAGGAGGCTCTAGAGGAGGAGGAGGAGGAGGAGGAGGAGGAGGAGGAAAAGGAGGAGGAGGAGGAGGCACAGCGTTCCCTGGGGGTCTGTCTGTCTTAGCCCTCGCGGAACTCCGCGACCCGCCTCCGCAGCATTCCAGCGTCGAGGAATGTGGACTGGCGGCTGCGGAGGGTAGGCGGACCGCGACTCTCGCGGGGGCCTGAAACGACGCGGCCTCGACAAGGGATAACGGCCGACCGAGTATCCCTGCGCGGGCCGCGGAGAGGCTGAAGGAATGATAGAGAGCAACGACGAAGACAAAATCTTCTCGGAGACCGAGGCGAGCAAGGACGGAAGAGGGAAGGTCAGCTCGGAGGCAGGAGACGACGAGGAAGTGGAGGCGGCGGCACAGGCAGATATAGTGCGTCGTCGACCCCACCTCCTCACACCCCCGAATGCACTGCCGCACACGTTTCATCCGCGCGCCTGCGATCCAGGCCCCGAGCCATTTCCGAAGCAACATGGGCGGCCAAGAGGGTGGGAGGCCCTTCATCTGCTGCCGAATCGAGCTCCAATCCACATCGTTCTCAGAAAGCGACGGGGGGAACCATGTGCGCAGGCGGCGCATCAGAAGCTCTTCCATGGGAAGCGAAATGATTGCTGCGTGCAGTTCTTAGACGAAACGCGCTGCCACTTCACTCGGGAGACCAACAACCCGTCCAGGAACCGACCCGCCGCCATCCGCCCGCCCTCGCGAAGCCGTCGGTCCTCGGGGAAGCCTGCCGCCGCGGCTTCCATGAACGACACGATGGGCGGAGACCGCAAAAAGGGCGGAGCGAGGAGAGGGGAGGCCCACAGCGCCATCGGGCAGCGCTCGATGAGACCCTCTCGGAGCAGGCAGAGAGTGGACGGCCAGTGGGGGGGGGGCGACGAAAGCGGTGCGCCTAACGGCGGCAGCGGCAGTGATCTACAGACAGCGCACTCCAGGTCCCTGCCACTCTCTGGGGCTGAACCAATCCGAGTATCTCATGGCCGACATAGGCCCCTTAATCATCTGAGCCAGAAGCTGACGCTCGATTTTGGCAGCACCCCAAGGGGCCGGCACCAACTGCGATATATGCGATGGGGTAGAAAGGGCACGCTGGGAGTAAAGAAGATCCCCCGTCGGCAAGTCATGCCTAACGTTCGCGAATGTTTTGGTTCGAACGGCCATCTTGTTGAGAGGGGCGCGAACATTGCGGAAAGCGTCGGCCCCAGGACCCAGCCGAAATCGCAGGTACAAGACCCCCGACGCGACTTCGAAATCCTCCCAGCAAGCGGAGCCGGGCGGGGGCGTGGCACCTGGACGGGGGTGAGAACAGTCGCGAAGCAGAACGCGGACCTCCTGTTCGAGATCGTCGGTCAGAGCAGTTCGCGAGGGGGCAACGCAACAGTTCGAGGTTTTACGTTTTAGTCCCGCGAGATGCTCGGCGTGTCGAAAGACGCGGGAGACCTCGCGATAGCTCTTGCGGGAGGCAAGGGCCGCTCCTACGTCATCCGCACATGCTCTGATCTGTCCATGGCCAGGCAGCTGCGCATTTCCATGCATGTCCCAAAGGAAGCTATGTATAGCGATGACGAAGAGGCTTCCGCTGAGCGGGCAACCTTGCAGGACTCCTGAAGTCATGAAGAAGAAGTGGACATGGGAGCATCGAGCGGAGAGGAGGCAAAGGCTGAGATGGTAGAAGCCCTGGGCCGCAAGGAGGCAACCGCGAGGGGTCCTGATTTGCTGCAGTGCGAGCATGAGCCGCTGCTGACTGACCGAAGGGAACGCTTGCGCGAAGCCGAAAGCTCGGGGGCCCCGCGGGAACTGGTCAGCCGCGCGTGGGCGTCGAGTTCGTAAACGTTCGTCAAAAAGTTGCGGCCTCGGATAAAACCACGCTTCACGGGGGCGCCAATGTCTGTGGCGACCTCAGACAACCCAGCATTGGCGACCCCAGCAACGACCTTGTCACTGGAGCTCTTGAGGCCGTTGGCCGCTCGCGAGCCAGCGGGAAACCCGAAAGAGCACCTGGGGGCCCTGGCCAAGACTCCAGGCGGCGCACGCGAGCCCATCTGGGCCAGATTCCAAGTGCAAGACGCGGCGAACGAACCTGCTAATGGCACCGAGAGAGGGAAGGGGGGAGGGCAACAAAATCCGTGTCAAGAGCAAACTTCGAGAGGTACTGATGGCCCCACCTCGGGACCGACTGCTGCCTCAAAAATGGGGCCCCAGTACTCCCGCAGAGCAGCAGCCTGGCCCTCGGCAGAGGTCTGGATGAGATCCGCCCCGCCCCCCACCATCCCCGCCAAATACCGCCTGCGACTGAAAAGGGGGCCGAATCTGCACCCGCCCGGGGTGGGCCTTCGACCGCGCGCGGGGCCCGACGGCCAGGTGCCCTGGAGGCGCCTTCGGCTCGCTGGAGCCGCGCCGTTTCGGCCCGGGCCCCCTGGGACTGCAAATCCGAACGTGCGCGAGCAAAGGCATCAGGAGAGGTGAGGGCGACGGGCGACGGGTCAACGTCGACCGAGAAAAAGGAAAGAGCCACTGATGCCTTTGCCAGAGAACGTTGCCTAGGCGAGCGCCCTGACGCCAGACGGCTCGGGCAAAGGGCCGAAAGGGGAGAGAGCGACTGTCACGTAGCCTCGGGCGGCCTCGGAGCTGCAGGTCGCCCGCCGCGCGAGCCGCCGCCCGTCGGCAGCGCGTCGCCAGCTCCAGCTCCGACGGCGCCGAGAGCCCGCGGCCGAACCCCCCGATTCCAGCCATGCGCGCGTACTCCTCAGGGATCGGCACGTCGAGCGGGTCGGAGTAGGTGCTCGTCGGGCTCTTCCTGCAGATCGCGTCGCCCTCTGAGCCCCGCCGCCTCGACTGCCGCGAGATCGCGGGCGGAACGCGACGAGCTCGGTGAGCTGGCGGAAGACCTGCGTCCACCCAGACTGGCCCGAGCGGCACTGCATGCCCGCAGAAGACCGAGCTGCCGCCGAGCCAGCAGCACCACCCCCAGGACGACGGAGCCGCCCTCGGACATGGCGGAGATCCGTGATGGAGTAGTCGACGTCCTCGTCGGCGATGTTGAAGTCGCCGATCAGCAGGAAGCCAACCTTCATGGGGTCGAGCTTGACCTGGTCGAGCTGACGGCGAAGCACCTGCATGATGCCGCGGAAGTCGTTCCCGCCGGGGTCGTGATTGTGAATGTTCCAGCGGTGCCGGCAGAGTCCTGAGCGCCTGTGGGCCATCTTGAGACAAAGAACCCTGCCCTTGACGATCTCCATGGGCGTGGCCTGTGCAAGCTCAAGGACCTGCGCCGGGACGAAGAGTGCAAACGCCACCGCAACCAGAGGAGCCAAAAACTGCTACCTCCTCGCGGACGCGAGCGGAGAGGAGCTCCTCTACGGCGGCGGCAGGACCGTGAACTTCTTGAAGGGCCATTATCGAGGACGGGGAGAGGAGAGGACGCGCACCCTCAGCCTTGAGATGCAGCGCGTGAAGGCGATGATGAAGGAGAGCACGGCAGTTCCAGCTGTTCAGCACCAGCTGGCCAGCGTTTAAGAAAGTGCTACCTGCCTCACTCGATGCGCCTGGATAGGAAGATGTCTTTGGAGAGCTTGTCAAGATCAGCCGGCACCAACCGAAGATTAGAGGGCGCACCGAGATTCCACTGCACCTTCGCGGGATCCGACGGGTCGACCACCACGCGCGCGCGATGACTTCCCATTCGATCGATCGTGCGCCAACTCCCTCACGCATGAAGACGCGGCTGCCGAGGTGAGCATGGAGTTGGCCACGCAGCTTCTCAGTGATACTCTCGCGCGCGATCTCGAAACTGTCGCGGTCGACACCGACGCAGAACGGGGGGCGCGACGGCCCCCGGGCATGGCGGCAGAAAGCTGTCTCCACACCCCCCGTGCGTCGCGCAAGAGGCCGCGGGCCCGCCTGGCGCGAGACGCGCACGTGCCCGCGAGGCCCTTGAAGCGGAGGGTGAAACTGCGCGCGACCTCCTCACCTTCCAGCTCATAATCAGCGCCGTGAGAATAGTTGGTCAACTCGATCCATCCGCGGACGCCGTCGGCGACCAGGTTCTTGCCGATGTCCTCGCGCGCGGTGGTGACGATGATGCTGGGGTCAGCGGCGCGCTGCCACTCCGCCGCCCTGGCCACGGGCTCGCGAGGCGCCGCCCTTGCCAAATCCAGCTCCTGCTCCAGCTTCGAGAAGCGGTCCGCGAGAGAGGAGTGCAGGGGCACCGCCTGGCCGACGCGCTTCTCGACCGCGACCATGCGGAGCTCCTGGGCCTTGAAGCACTGCTGCATGGGCATGTCGAGCTGCGCAACGAGGGGCTGCGCAACGTCCGTGATTGCGCGAAGGAGCTCCGCGCGGACCATCTTGGCGATGGAGCCCGCTGAGGCGCGCGCCAACTCTGCGATGATGTCCTGCTTGCCGCGCTCCATCGTCTCAGCCATGCTACGAGGGTTGTCGCCGACGCCAGCCCCCCCTCCGTGTGGATCGCCAGGGGATGCGCGCAGATGTGCAGCCCAGGGATCCTGTCCAGGAGGCCAGCCAGGAGCGTCGCCAGCATCTCCCGAAGAGCCCGCCGAAGGGGCGCGGGAAGGCCGACCACGGGATTCGGCGGGCCGCTGGGCGCGGCCGCCGTGCCAGGCAGCAGAGAACCACCAGCAACGTAGGCAACCTCCGCCTGAAGCTGCTGAGACGCCGAGAAAGTCGGGAACAACTCCAGGGCGGCCGCGTCGTCTCGGGGGAACGGGACCTCAGCGGAACCGCGGCCTGCACTGCGTCCAGCACTGCGGGGGCGCCGTGGGCTGGCCGCGTCGGAACTCGATAGCGGACGGCGATCAGCGCGACGATCACGACGACCACCCCGAGGAAAGCTGCCAGGGGAGCCCGCGGACTCCGCATCCATGGCGTCGCCGCGGCCCCTATGCTTGAACGCCTTCTTCGCCTTACGACCACCGCCCATCCACGCGGCACCAGGCCAGGAACTGGAAAGGCCTCAGTTTACCGCTGGGGGAGGACTTCTGGGAGAGTGTTCTCTTGGCCCAAGCAACGCGCGGCTCGACTGGGGTTGCCCGAGACAGGAGCTGGCTCCGGACTAACAGTATCCGCTTCCTGCACGCAGGACGTAAACATCTTGAGCCAAAATGGATACGGAGGAGGACGATGAGGAGGAGGAGGAGGAAGGAGAGAAAAACAAGGAGGAGAAGAAGGAGGAACAAAAAGGAGGAGGAGGAGGAGGAGGAGGAGGAGGAGGAGGGAACGCCAGGGAGGGAACGGCGGGAGCATGAGGCGAGGTGCCCCCCGGGCCGGCCGAGAGCGGCGGCCGGCACGCGCCGCGGCGCGAGCTGCTGCCACGAAGCACCGCCGGCCACGCGCGGCGAGGAACGCAGCGAGGACCCCGCGGGCCGCTCCGGCAGGGCGGGCGAAGGGCGGGCGGAGGCCGAGGCCCGCCACGGGCCTCCTCCCTCTCCCCCTCCCCCTCCTCCTTCTCCTCCGCCTCCTCCTCCTTTTCCTCCTCCTCCTGCGCTACCGTCTGAGGCGCAACCGAAGGTTACGTCGCCACCTCTTTACAAGGAACCTTGCAGGCGAGAGAACTCTCCCCTGACCCCTGGGGTCTCTCTTCCGCGGTACGAGACCGCTGGCACCCCCAAAAAAACAACAATGACAAGTTTGGCCTCCCCAGCGGGCTCGGAGAGCCCGCAGCGGGCAGTCGTCGGCCAGGCTATCGCGGGACGACTGCGGACCCGTCAAGCCCCTGGAGCGGAGTCTGGCCAATGCTTCCATCCTTTGGGCAGCCGCCCCTCGCGTATCCTCTTGAGCGTGCTCCTGCCATCCTTGCTGAGGCCTGGCACACAAGGGGGCGATAACTTAATGAAACGCGTGATTCCCTGGGCCGCATATGCCCTACATAACCAAAGTCCTCGCACCTGCTCCACTCTGTGCGTGGGGTGAATCTGAAAAGGGCGCCCAGGACAAGGACCTGCACAGAAATGAATGGCGTCCGCCTTGCTCGAGCTGCGGAAGCATACTTTACATCTGAAACCTTTCTCGAAGTGCTTTAGCCGGTGGGTGGTATCTCTGATCGCCACTATTCTGACAGCATTTATCTCCTGGGACGTTTGCTTAGAACGAGCCGCGAAATCGCCTTCTAAACTGGTCCCGTAGAGATCTTTCGCTTCCTTGGCCACTTCTAGGCCCACGGACACTAAATGTCTTTGGGCCCGCCAGGCCAGTTTGTCGGCTTCTCCCAACTTGAAGATTAAATTGTAGGGTGGTGCAGCCTCGGTGCCTGTTTGTTTTGCTAAATCTGTCAGCGGCGTCATTCGCAAACCAATGATCGACTGCAGTGCTGTTGTCTATCTCGCTCTCCGCGAGATGGCTCTTGATTTTTTGAATACATGCGAGCTCCCTGGTGGCTGTCCGTAGCCTCCCAGAAGTCGGTCCAGTTTTCAGCATTCGAAGTGTACGTTTCCTGGCGGCCCTTTCGAATGCCCTTGATGACTAGTTGGCATCAATTACTACTGTGGCGTCTCCTTTGTCTTTTGGCGAGCTCTGACTACTGCTATTAGCTCTGCCCTTGGGACCGTCTGGCGCGGGCCTGCTACACTACCTCTGAGGGACGCCCTGACTTGTTTATCGACGCAGACGATGAACGACCATCCAACCCTTCTCAGGCGGGCGTCCCAAGAGTGTTCCCCCCCAAGAGTGCCTATCGTGACATTCGGGGGGGGAGCTCCAGCTGGCCTTCCCTTGGCCAACCTCATTCGGAAATCATGTTTTCTGCAGGCATGGGCAAACCCGTATCCTCCATGGTCCGTAAAATAAGGACCAGGCAACGCAACCAAAAACAAGGGAACTGCTGTGTTCCTACTCTCGATTGCTCTGCGAAATTGCCCTCATCGGCTAGGGTCTCGGTTCTCGAATTACATGGGCATTCCCATAGCTGATGGTAAAGCTTCTCCTCCTGCTCCCCACATTTTGGGCAGCTGGGTGAACCGAGCTGTGTGTGTTCAAACCTTCGCTTGGCAGGCCACATGGCCCCTGGCTAATCATGTCTAGAACTGCTGCTAAAGTTGACAAACCTTTGGCGCGCAGATGCTCGAGGTGGGCCCAAGTCACAGTCAAGTCAACACCAAACTCGGCCCCCGAACCCTCAAAGTGCTTATTGGCTTCGGCCCAACTCTGCTGTTCCAGGGAGGACCCAACTTCAAACCGAAGGGTGTCTGGTCCTGCTGGACCTTTACAATCTATGTTCCCCACACGGGATGGTCCATTCCCCTCCTCCTCCT
>CAUYUJ010015996.1:0-19764 GCA_963575745.1 Prorocentrum cordatum | reverse complement strand
CTACTACTACTACTACTACTACTACTACTACTACTACTACTACTACTACTACCACTGCGCCTGTTACTGCGACTGCTACTGATACCGCTGGTGTTATGGCAAACACTACTACTACTACTACTACTACTACTACTACTACTACTACTACTACTACTACTACTACTACTACTACTACTACTACGACTGCTACTACGACTACTACTACCAAAAAATACTCCGACGGAAGAACCCCACATAAGAATCCTCTGGGCGAATCTGGAAAAAGCCATCACCGTCGTCCTCGTGGTTGGTGAGGCGTCCTGGCTGTCTCTTCTGCGTATATTTCCTCTCGCCTTCGCACGGGCCCCCCTTCCACTCCTTACGTTGTCCCCATCCTCGCCCCCCTGTTTGTTCCGCGCCCCGCCACCTCCTCCCCTTCCTGTTGCATGAGCGCGCATGTCGATGTTCCTCGGCGCCGTCGCCGCCACGGCCAGCGCAGGCGCGTTCTCTACTGGTCACGTCGCGCAGCCGTTGGGACAACCCGCGGGCCAGGCTGTGGGACACGCACTACGACTACGATTACTACTACTATTACTACTACTACTACTACTACTACTACTACTACTACTACTACTACTACTACTACGATGGTCGCTACCACCACTACTCCCACTCCTACTACTACTACGACGACTACGACTACGACTACGACTACTACTACTACTACTACTACTACTACTACTACTAATACTACTACTACGACTACTACTACTACTACTACTACTACTACTACTACTACTACTACTACTACTACTACTACTATTTACTGCTACTACTACTACTACTACTACTACTACTACCACCATTACTACCACTTCGACTACGACTACGACTACGACTACTTACTACTACTACTATACTATAACCCCTACTACTACGATACTACTATACTATACTACTACTTCTTAATCCTACTACTACTAACATACGACTACTACTACTTGATTACATTAAATTACTACTACTACTACTACTACTACTACTACTACTACTACTACTACTACTACTACTACTACTACTACGGCTACTACGACTACTAGTACTACTACTCTTACTACTACTACTACTACTCCTCCTACTACTACTACTACTACTACTACTACTACTACTACTACTACTACTACTACCACTACTACGATTACTACTAATAGGGTCAAACTTCACCTTCGTGTCTACGAAAAATGAATGGGTAAGGGTAAGGGTTCGGGTTCGGGTTCGGGTTCGGGTTCGGGTTCTACACAGTCATATAAAACCAAGTAGAATAACATAGAATAGTCGGATTTTAATCTTACACGAAGCAGAAGTTCGGAAACCTACTATTTCGCCATTCGCTGATAGGAAAACAATACAGGGGCTATAGACCTAATAATACACGAAGATGAGGTTCGGAAGCCCACCGATTCTAATAGCACACGAAGAAGGGGTTCGGAAACCCACAATTTCGCCGTTCGCTCGTAAGAAAACAATACAGGGGCTATAGAGCCAATAGTACACGAAGGTGAGGTTCGCAAACCCCTTGTAGAAGACGAGAAAACAGCGTTCCTCTTGTCCTGCTCGCTTTCCTCTTCCTCATCCTCCTCTTCCCCCTCCTCCTCCTCCTCCCCCTCCTCTTCCTCCTCCTCCTCCTCCTCTTCCTCCTCTTCCTCCTGACCATCACGAACCAGAAACGAATAAAACCAGAATGCGCTCCCGAATAAAATAAGAACGACGTCCTTATGAAAACCCACTCTCAAGTGGACAAAAGGGCCACGATCCTCGTGAGGGGTATTCCCGCATTGGGCGTCGGTGGGCCGTCGGCAGCGCTCCACAGTGGGCCAGGGCCACGATCCATGTGAGAGGTGTGCCGAACTTCAGCGTCGGGCGGCGATCCAAATGTGGCGAGGTCTACGATCCGTGTGAGGGGTGCGCCGGTATTGCTCATCGGTGGGCCGTCGGCAGCGCTCCCAGGTGGGCCAGGACACAATCCTCGTGAGCGGCGTACAGGAATTGGACGTCGGTGGGCCTTCGGCAGCGCTCCCCATTGGACCAGGGCCACGATCCTAGTGAAGTGCGCGCCGGAATCGCGCGTCGGAGGGCCAGGCCCACGATCCTCGAGAGGGTTGTGCCGAAATGAAGCGGCTGGCAGTGGCGGTTGCTCCAAATCCGACGTCGACACGAAGGACAAGTGTAAAACTGTCGTTTTTTGTTCACTTTCTAATACGAATCCAATCTACAGCCTCTACAGCGAATAGTGCACGAAGGCAGGCATTGGCGCGAAAGACACGAAGGCCAGGTTTGAAACTACGGTTTTTGCAATTCCCCTGGTAGGAGTTCTATTAGGCCTAATACAAAAGAAGAGTACACGAAGGTGAGGTTTGTAGCGACACGAAGACAAGGTGCAACCCTACTACTACTACTAATACTACTACTACTACTACTACTACTACTACTACTACTACTACTACTACTACTACTACTACTACTACTACTCACTACGACTACGACTACGACTACGACTACGACTACTACTACTACTACTACTACTACTACTACTACTACTGCTACTGCTACTACGATTACTACTACTACTTATACTTCTACGATTACTACTATTACTACGATTACTACTACGATTACTACTACTAAGACTACTACTAATACTACGACTACTACTATTACAACACTACTACTACTACTACTACTACTACTACTACTACTACTACTACTACTACTACTACTACTACTACTACTACTACTACTACTACTACTACTACTACTACTACTACTACTACTACTACTACTACTACTACTACTACTACTACTACTACTACTACTACTACTACTACTACTACTACTACTACTACTACTACTACTACTACTACTACTACTACTACTACTACTACTACTACTACTACTACTACTACTACTACTACTACTACTACTACTACTACTACTACTACTACTACTACTACTACTATACTACTACTACTACTACTACTACTACTACTACTACTACTACTACTACTACTACTACTACGACTACGACTACGACTACGACTAGGACTACGACTACGACTACGACTACGACTACGACTACGACTACGACTACGACTACGACTACGACTACGACTACGACTACGACTACGACTACGACTACGACTACGACTACGACTACGACTACGACTACGACTACTAGCCTCAGCCTGCCTCAGCCTCAGCCTCAGCCTGTCTAAGCCTCAGCCTGCCTCAGCATCAGCCTCAGCCTCAGCCTCAGCCTCAGCCTCAGCCTCAGCCTGCCTCGGCTTGCCTCGCCTCAGCCTCAGCCTCAGCCTCAGCCTGCCTCAGCCTCAGCCTCAGCCTGCCTCAGCCTCAGCCTCAGCATCAGCCTCAGCCTCAGCCTGCCTCAGCCTCAGCCTGCATCAGCCTCAGCCTCAGCCAGCTCCAGCCTCAGCGTGCCTCAGCTTCAGCCTCAGCCTCAGCCTGCCTCGGGCCTCAGCCTCAGCCTCAGCCTCAGCCTCAGCCTCAGCCTCAGCCTCAGCCTGCCTCAGCCTCAGCCTCAGCCTGCCTCAGCCTCAGCCTGCCTCAGCCTCAGCCTCAGCAGTCTCAGCCTGCCTCAGCCTCAGCCTGCCTCAGCCTCAACTTCAGCCTGCCTCGGCCTCAGCCTGCGTCAGCCTCAGCCTCAGCCTGCCTCAGCCTCAGCCTGCCTCAGCCTCAGCCTCAGCCTGCCTCGGCGTGCCTCAGCCTCAGCCTCAGCCTGCCTCGGCCTCAGCCTGCCTCGGCCTCAGCCTGCCTCAGCT
The DNA here is from genome assembly GCA_963575745.1 of Prorocentrum cordatum. Classification (NCBI taxonomy): domain Eukaryota; class Dinophyceae; order Prorocentrales; family Prorocentraceae; genus Prorocentrum; species Prorocentrum cordatum. The sequence continues at coordinate 15,949 of CAUYUJ010015996.1, read as the reverse complement.
CGGGCATTCAAAATATGGCACAGGACTGGTGTTCCAGGAACACGAAGATCACGAAAAGGCCCACAGTTGGCTCCGGGCAATCAAAATATGGTACAGGAATGTCGTTCCCGGAACCCGAAGAACACGAAGTGGCCTACAGTTGGCTCCGGGCATTCAAAATGTGGCCTGGGAATGGTGTTCTGGGAATGGATTCCTAAGGATTCCTAAGAATTCCTAAAGATTCCTAAGAATTCCTGGCTTGTCCGGATTTGTCCGGATCCCGCCCAGACCCCCCTGGGGCGTCAAGATGCTCTCTTTTGAGACCACTAGAAACCTATCAGCAAAAGCTGTTAGGTAACAATCGCCCCCTCTGAGCCGTTAACCAGATTCGCCGCGCCTCACATTTCGACGCACATGGTGATGCTCTGGCGCTGTCGAAGCCAATGTCACGCGCAAAAAATATGTAAAAAATCTGGCGGCGTCCCGACCGCCGCGCATTGACTGAACTACTATGCACGATCTTCTTCGGGCACCCCGATGAAGATGTTATTTTTCGCCGTCTTAGCCTTGACATAGCAGCATGCCCATTTAACACCTATAAACGCCACCCTCGGCCATGTCATATTCCCTCAGCAATTCAGCAACTGCGATGCGGACTTACAATTTCTGAGCTTCCAGTGGAGCGACGGCTGCCAATATGTCACGTTCGTTTCTTCTCTCGGGAGTTGTGCTTGAATTGCCAGACCACGAGCTGGAGTATGCACCCAGGATTGCCCTCGTCGCCCTGGATGGCATCAATCCACCTCGCGCCTGTGAGGGATTTGCCAGTAACAGTCCAACGTCCCTCCTCCCACACTGACTATCCACCCTGAATTGCCCCATTTCCTCCTCCCGAAATCTTAACGTGAGTCCTGGATCGAGGTCGTTCCCCGATGCATCATCCCACGCACCCACTTGGCAATGTTCGCGATGGACTACACATGAAATACCTCTGGTAGCGGCCGCACCCCATCGATGCTCCCGCATGCCTCGCACGCCCATGGAGTGTTCAACCACCGCTGGTGTCGGCACGCCCCACAGATCCATCGGGGATGGACAAACCTCCCTTTAGTAAAACGTAGTTTAGTGAAAACGACTTCGGGCCCAAACCTGGCGGGCGCAAGCCTGGAAAATAACGGCCACGGCGCCCTCTCGAAAACCGAAAACGGACAATTCACTAATCGACGTGTCACTGTTGGGGGTTCTGTCCACCCCCGAATCCATTCGTGATCTTGGATGCCTTGGGTAACGCGATCGGAAAATGAAGCGGCTGCAGTGCTCTCTCCTGCTCTGCCTTTTCCGCTCCGCTCGTCTTTCTCTAGCCTCACCCACCTCCTTATCCTCGAGTACCTGGTCGGTGTCCAAATGTCAAGTAAGCCTGCGTAGGCATGCATTTCATTTTTGGCCCTGAACACCCTGGCAGCACGAGACGCGATGCGCCGCAACTCATTTCTGGTCCAGATTGACACGGGCCCATTTCCATACTCATTCGGCCCGCGCCCGATGTCATATATTTCCATGATGTCGTCCACTTCGATCCAAGTGACCCTTGGACCGCAGGTCCTGAATGAGCACCCTAATCTGTCATCTGCCGTCATCTGATCGACTAAACTTTTAAAGCTCAACAGAGTTGGTATAGACATATATATATATATATATATATGTATGTATCTGTATATATACATATATATATATATGTATATATATATATATGATCTCCCCGTTCTGCCTCCTTCAGACAGCTTCATGTGCCGGCGCTGGCAATGACATTTCGCGCTGGGGGCTCTTCCAATGCAGGGGCTGTTCGTCGTGAACCGCACAGGTTTCTTAATTCGCCGGCCCAACGGGCCAGAGGCGTGCTAAGATCTCCGGTGACTGCTTTACAATCTTTCTATTTCTACTTCGCGCGCGCGGGGCGGCCCCTGGGGGTCCCCGGGCGGAAAGTACCCCGGCAAGGTCCTGAGAGAGTCCCGGGAGGAGTCACCAGGGCGCTCCAGCAGCGCACCAACGCGGCTCCGAGACGTCCCCGAGAGCCCCAAGAAGGGCCAAGAGGCTTCCAAGAGGCCTTCAAGATGCTACATGAGGGGTCCGAGATGCCACAAGATCGCTCCAAGACGCCCACGATGGCCCCCAGACGCCCCAAGAGGCCTCCAAGAGCACTCCCGAGAGGGCCCCAAGAGGCAAAATTCATTGCTTTTCCTAAGGTTTTGGAAGAATTTTCACGTTTCCACCTTTTCGGCTTCACGACACCCCAAGACGGCCCAAGAAGACCCCAAGACCGCCCCAAGAGGGCCCAAGAGGCCCCCAAGAGGGCCCCAAGACGGCCCAAGAGGGCTCCAAGACGGCCCAAGAGGGCCCCAAGGACGCCCCAAGAGAGGCCCCAGGGGGGGAACACGAAACAATATTTCGAGCCCTCGGCCCTCAGAAGTCCCCAGGAGGCCCCAAGAGGCCCCTAAGAGGCCCCAAGAGGCCCCCAACAGGCCCTCAGGAGGCCCCCAAGAAGCCCCCAAGCGGCCCCTGCAGGCCACCCAAATGCCCCCCCAGCACGCAAGCAAGTGCCAGCGACGCTACACTATTGGCCCCAGGCGGCAGACACCCCCCAGGAGGCCCCCAGGCGGCCCCAGGAGGCCCCCCCAAATTCTTCCTCGAGCGCGCAAGCAATTGCCAGCGATGCTACAATAGGCCTTCGGAGGCCGTCCTCGGGTTCCGGGACCGTTGACAAAAATGACGCTACCGAGGAAATCCACATACTTCATTAAAATATTGTGTTTGCTGTTCATTATCATATATGCACAATCTGCATTCTAAAACCTACTCGCCAATCGTCGTCGTGCTTGTCGTACTGGTCGTCGTACTCGTCGTACTCGTCGTCGTACCGCGTCCGCAACGACAGAGGACATCAGCACTACACGAGAATCAACGTTCCCATTCAACGCCTGCCACCGTCCGACACGACAAAAGAGGCACAACCTGAGTCCCCCGCCCCCTGCAGCTCCGCACTGCCGACGGCCACTCGGCCAGTCAACGGCGGTGCGCGATATGGGCCGGCGGAATGAGCGAAGCGATTAAATAACCCCCTCTTCTCATTTGAACACCTGCTTCAGGCCATTACAGCACAAATCGACATCGCATGTCTGCAATTCGCCGTGCTTGAGCATTTTCTGCATTGGCGCCGCGGTCCAACTCGAGACCCCCGAAGAGTGTTCGAAGAGGAAGGAATCAGTCGTTTCCTCTGAGTCTCACATAATTCCAATGCGAACTTGAAGTGTTGAGCCCCATAATCAAGCATTACCCTCAATCTTTCCAGCCCAAGCCTTGTCGAATTGAAGGCCTGCAGTCTGCTGAAAGCTGCACACATTGGATTCGCTATTAACAGTGAGGCTGCTTTACCCTGGATTAGTTTCTTTGCTTGTGTTTACATCGCCTCACAATCAAAGTCCCATGGGTTGCTGTACACATAACAAATATTGAGGTCCATGGATGTCCCCGGTACGAGTACCATTTTTCCACCATACCAGTAACTCAGACTGGCGAGTGGGCCTCAGTAACGTGTGCCTGCACGACATGCTGACCCTTGCCGCACAGCCTTACTGCTCTCCTAGTTTCACTCACCTGTTTAGTGTGACGTCCACGTTGATGTCGAGAATCAAATCCACCACATCCGCATCAAAGCCCATCATGCTTAACCCTTCGCGTACCTCATCAATGTTCATGTTGTCGTGTTGTTCACTCTCCTGCTCGGCCTTATGTTCTCCCATGTTCTCGATACTGGCTCCTCATGTCCTCCGACTTCTAGGCTCGCTTGCTGCATTTCCTCGTCCTCACTTTTTCCTCACAAGATGTTGTGGTCTTTTCCTCATTCAGGTGGTCCTCTGTCTCCCCCTTTACTGCCCCTGACCTCGGTGGACTAATATTGGCTGGGTACTCACAACAAATGTCCAAATTTCTCGTTTATGCTTTCTTTGAATATGTTTTTGTAACACAAAGAATCGCCCCCGCAGGTAGTCTGGAACTCTGTCCACCCCGTCCAAGGGTCTCGAAATTCCTTCTCACCGATATCTTTCAAATTGTCAAACACGTCCTCCATGTCACCCGCTTCGTGTTAATTTACATGCGTTCGTCTCTCATTGGTCAGCCACTTGAGCTTTGACCCCAGATGCCCGTTGGCACGTATATTTCTACTTTCGTGTTCACGGTGCTGTCTGATTGCTAACCCGTCTTTGAACACCTAGTTGTGCATCAATGTTTCCTACCTTTTGTTCTCTTGCCTGGCGTTATGAAGTTACATACTCATTTGAGCTGACGCTAACCTTTCCTGGATGTTCGGATCGTCTTGTCCTTTGAGCGGCCCGAGAAGACTTTCTCGGCATTCATGTTTGTGTGGTTTATGCGCGGCGCCTCCCCTAGCTATAGCTCTGCAGCCACACATATATACATATAGACATACATACATATGTATACATATACATATATATATAACACCCTGGCGTCGGTCCCCACAGCCATACACTCCGACTCCTCTACTGCAAGTGGTGCGTCGCACAATTCAGCGCACCGCTTGCCGCACTGCAGCCTCGCCACGTTGGCCTCTCTCGCACAAGCGGCGGCGGGTGTGCGCGGCAGCGCAGCCGGACAGCGAACCCCGAGGCTCCCCGGCGCTGTGGGCTGCTGCCAGGCCCCACATCGACGATCCGTGGGCGAGTGGGGGGGGGGGCGGGGCGATGCCTGCCACGCTGAGCCGATCCCCCCTGACGCTACTCCTCCTCCTCCTCCTGCTCCTCCTCCTCTTCCTCCTCCTCCTCCTCCTCCTCCTCCTCCTCCTCCTGACCTCCGGCAAACTCTCAGGCGTGGCGCTTTGCCAGCCAAGCTTCCGGCGACAGAGCGTGTTGCAAAACTTCGGACCTCTCCAACGCAAGTGCATGGCACAACCACGATGTCAACGCAAGATCTTGAGCATGCTGACGTGCGTGCCCACGAGATGCTTCATGCCCAGTGGTAAGAAGATCCTGGCGCCTTCTCCTCAGGCTCGGCCGCAGGCGGCCCAGCCGCTCCTCTGGGACCCCAACGCCAGAGGCGATCCGCTGCGATCAGCTGCCTGGAAGAACGGATGGAGGGCTCCTGGGGAGCCCGCACCACGAGCCCGCACCACGTCGAAGGTCCGGGTAATTACTGGGCGGCCCAGAGCATGGCCGGCCCATGCCGTCCTGACTGCCCGCTGGCAGGCGGCTGCTTCGCAAACTGCACGCTGCAAGGTCTGGAATGTGCACTGGGCCGTGGTGGCGCACGCTATTGGCATGCATAGGCACAAAGTGCGGTGTAGTAGCAGGGCCTAGCCAGAACATCTGAAGGCCCAGCAACCTACACCAGTCCATGGAGTCTGCTGAGGTCAGCGGGTCAGGAGAAGGAGAGCAACAAGCAGCAGAGGGCCTTACTCGTATGGCGCTCTCAAGCCCGTGCCTTTTCACTACGCGTGGCAATCCTTCGTTCAAGTGAGGACGGGGGGGCACGATTTGTTGCCCCTCCCGGCGGCAGAAGCAGCAGTCATCCAATACAGGGGTGTTGTTGAGAGATCGCCGCATGCATGCATGTGTTTTTGTTTGCCGTATCGCATGGCACGCAGTATTGTGTCGATCATGCACTTGCTGTGTTCGCATGCCGCTGCCATTTTCATTCAAGTCCTGACGAGCCCCAGCAGGGGCGAAACGTTGACACGCGTAGTGAAAAGGCACGGGCTTGAGAGCGCCATACGAGTAAGGTGTGCGGAGGCAGCCGCTCGCGCTCTCGCCCACATGGAGGCTGCTGCGGCTTCAGCACTGCCGGGGGTGGCAGGAGAAGCTGGAGCAGCACCACCGCAAGCGTTGTTGACGGGTCACGAACGAGCATCAATCTTTGAACAGCGATTGGTACAGCGAGGCAGGGTCAACTCAAGGTCCCGAGGCGCAGCTCCAGGACGACCTGAAGCGCGCCAAGTACAGGGAGCAGCAGCACCACAGAATCAGCAAACAGTATGCGACTTGCTCATGGAGCAGAACCGTCTGCTGATGGATCAGCTGCAATGCATGCGGCCCGGAAGGTTTTCAACGACTGGTCCAAACATTGCAAGCACGCCCTGGACTCCTGGGCGACCCAGCAGCACTTGGCAGACAAGTACGAGTCACTTGTGCAAAAAGGTCTGATGCATACGCATTTTGCGAGCGAGGCCAAATTCGAGTGGCAATGGCCGAAGTTGTTTCTTTTGGCCGAGGCTGGACAGCAGATGCAATCAAATGGCCAAGATTTGGAACCAAATATTCTGCAGGATTGGAGGCGCATGAGACAACGGCACGCTCAAGAATGTATGGATTTTGTCGTGCAAACACAAAGAATATGCCTCAACCATATGGCCACCAAAGTCAGAATCCAAGAGCAGAAAACGAGGATGCAGGAGGCTATCTTGGAATGGGCGTCAGAAATGTACCCGGGAGAACATTCCATCCGCGACTACATCACCGCGCAGGGCGTCGAGTACGTAGAGGCGGTGATGAGGCAGGAGATGCCTCGCGCAAAAAGCAAAGTCGACAAAGAACGCGAGCAAACAAGGAAACGAGGCGAACAAATACACAAAGCAGAGCACAAGTACAACCAGATGGACAACAAAGAGCTCCTAGCCACAGCCCTTTTCGAAGTCTTGGGCCACGCCAAGAAGAAGTCGGGGAGTGGGAGTAAAAGGGAGCTGATTGTCAAGGAGACTGACGCAATTGGGTTCTTGCTTAAAGATCACGCAGAGACGGCCAAAGCGCACAACGTCAAGATCGTCCCCGAGAACGCCATGAAGAGGAGGAACACACCGGCGCCCTCGGGTAGACGGCGCAGCACAAGCCGCCCCGGCTCGCAAAGCTCTAGGGCGAGATCAACCTCGAGAGCTTCGAAGTCCGGACGGGCCTCGGCGCCGTCGCGCGGCACTCGATCCTCATCGAGGGCTTCCAAATCATCGCGGCCAGCATCATCCGCTTGGGGCAAGGCTCCGGTGTCCTTTGCCGACGGGGGTAAAGGCTGCAAGGGCAGAGGCAAGCAAGGCCGCGGCAAAGGGAAAGGCCGTGGCAACGGCAGAGGCAGAAACCCAAAAAACGAATGAGGGGCAGAGGCTATTGGATTGGAGGTGATCGGCTCGAAATCGACTTAAAGAAATACTGCGTCTCCAAAGTGTTGCGTGGACGATTGAGCCTCTTCGACCGCCCGAGCCACAAGGGTATCCATAACCTACTGCCCCCAGAATTTGCACGCACAGTGCCCACCTATGTTCTGGACTACCTTGCCAAAGGCAGCAAATTCATTCCAGACCGCGCTTGGGACAATGATTTCAGGTACGATTTCAGTTGTGCCCTCGTGCAGCTCCAGAGGCAGCTGCGGCTTCCTGGCAGCCACCACCGAATCCATACACTGATGCATTCGTCAACCTACTACGACGAGATTTGGAACATATATCTTTGCACAAGCCGCCGCTGAATACGAATCGGTTCGACCGGCAAGCAGTTTCATGGCTGAAACGCAACAGCGCTACCATCATGTGCGTCGATTGCGACAAGGGCCTCGGAGACGCCCTTGTGGGCAGGGACTGGGTCGAGAGCATGGCCTTCGACCACCTCGGCACATTCTATCATGAGCTGGAGCTGGACGCCGTCAATCAGGCGTTGCTCGGAACGCGCATCGGCGTGAGCTGTCTTCTGGACCAGGCTTTCGCAGCAAGTCATATCACGAAGAAGGAACATGCATACCTACATGCAGGACTACATCGGTCAAAGCTGGGAGTCTTCAGGGTGAGAATCAAAATCCACAAGTGCCCCCTTCAGATCCGACCTATTTCAAACCTCGCCGGCACGATGATTGAGCCCATGGGTAATTATCTCGTGCAGGAGTTGGGCCATGTCGTGAAGCAGCTAGATCATGTCATCGTCAGTACAGATGATTTCTTGGACCGCGTGCGGCGCACGCGAATCCGGCCAGGAGCGCGACTTAGAACAATGGATGTCTCTAACCTTTACCCTTCCATCGATAGACAGCACTTCATGGAGAAAGTGACGCCGCTGGTAAGGCGTTTTGTGTCTGATTGGGGCAAGGCCAGTTTGCTAATTGAGCTGCTGAGAGTCACCCTGGAGTCCAGCCTCGTCTGTTTCAAGGGAAGAACTTTCGCTCCACGTAGCGGTATACCAACTGGTCTTTCGCCGGCCGTCATCTTCGCAAACATGTACATGCACAGTTTCGACGTTTACTTTCTCGCGAACGGAGGGGGAAGGATAGATCATTATTTCCGCTTCATCGATGACGCTTTCATGTCAGACGACATGCAAGATGAAGAAATCGACACGCTGGCGAACTCATGGCACAGAGACGTACAATGGCTCAGGACAGGCAGGGACATAGTCACCTTCCTGAATCTGAACATCCAGACAGACGAGCAGGGTATGGTGTGCTTCGACCTCTACAGAAAGGAGCTAAATCTGTATCTATACCTCCCTACGACCTCAAATCATCCTCCAGGTGTTTTCCAAGGTCTGGTTGTAGGTGAAGCCACGCGCATCGCCAGAAGGACACAAAGTCAGGCCAGCCGGGAAAAACATTGGGCTTTCTTCCGAGAGCGCTTGCGGGAGAGAGGATACAACATCAGCTTCGTGAACAGGCATCTGGCCAGAGTCAGGAACGCCATGCAAAGGGAAACGCGCCACAGAGAGGTAGCACCCGCAAGAAAGTTCCATTTCAAATTGAAGTATCGGAGAGGACTGGATCCGAGAGCCGTCGGCAAAGCTTTGCATAGGCATGCGAGCTTGTTGAATGCAGTTTTCGGCGCTCGATGTCGATGCGTATCGGCCTGGGCAGTCGATAAGAATGTCTTCCGCCAGCGCTACAGATACACTTGGTCCTGAGTTTCTCTTTTTCTTTTTTCCCAGGGGTAGGGCTGAGTCTGAGGGTGGGCCCTGGGTTTTTGTTGCAATCCTTCGTTCAAGTGAGGGCGGGGGGCACGATTTGTTGCCCCTCCCGGCGGCAGAAGCAGCAGTCATCCAATACAGGGGTGTTGTTGAGAGATCGCCGCATGCATGCATGTGTTTTTGTTTGCCGTATCGCATTGCACGCAGTATTGTGTCGATCATGCACTTGCTGTGTTCGCATGCCGCTGCCATTTTCATTCGAGTCCTGACGAGCCCCAGCAGGGGCGAAACGTTGACACGCGTAGTGAAAAGGCACGGGCTTGAGAGCGCCATACGAGTAAGGTAGGGGAAGTGGCTAGAGTGGACAACTTTGTTGGGCATTGCGGTGCAATGTGACCTGCATAGGGAATTGCAATGGCTGCCATTGTGGCGTGAACAGACGGCACCGTACGCACGCTGACCTGACATGTACTATCGGGCTGCGGCGGAGGAGCTGCAGGAGGGGAGCAAACGATAGAAATAATAGATGAAATGATAGAAGTCTGGAGAGGTGCAGCGCCCATCATTGTGAGGGTCACCTCTGCTCAGTTTATGGTAAGCTGTTGGCGGTGGGTGTTAGACAAACACCACTAAGAGAAGAAGTGCACCGCCTCCTCCTGCTCCTCCTCCTCCTCCTGGTCCTCCTCCTCCCCCAAAGAGCGGCGCGGCCGGCAAGGGTCTCCTGCCACTGCTGCTGCTGCGGCGGGTGCTGCGGGTGGTGCTGCTGCTGCTGGAAGTCCGGCATCTGGCAGAACACCATCGTAGGCACCTTCTGAGACGAGGACATGCTACAAACAGACCGGGGGCGAATGTGAACGTTTTCTGATTCGGCGTTTCGACATTGGGCGGGGGAGGGGGGAGGGGCGGGGGAATCTGGCTCCGGACCTTCACTTAATGCGACTGTTTGCAACAGCGCATCCCATGGGGGAGACTCCACCTGCTCGAAACAGGCGCGAAAAACAGCCAAGATCTACTCCATGGGGGGGGGAGGGGGTGCGAGGTCCCGCGCCGATCGGCAAAACAATGAATAAGAAAACGATCACAATCCGCACCAATGCCTGACGAGGATGTCCATCCATGATTGGCATGAAACAGGCGGGTCCCGAGGGAAACGGGTCCTAGAGACCCTGGGGCCTTCCCCCAGGACAAGCTTCCTGTCTTGAGTCGTCTTCAAACAGTCCTGGGGCCCGTGGAGGGCCCGGGGAGCCCTCAGGAGGAGAAGGAGGAGGAGGAGGAGGAGGGGGAGGAGGGGAGGGAGAAGAGTAAGAGGAGGAGGAGGAGGAGGAGGAGGAGGAGGAGGAGGAGGAAGAGAACTGTGAGACACCTCAGGACCAGTTCCCTCCGGGGGCCCGTCTGCGTCACGGCGATGTGAAGACGCTAACGCCCCGTACAGGGACAGGGATCGATCGGCGGGGCAGCTCACGAGCAGCGGCCGGAGTCGAGTAGGAGGAGGAGGAGGAGGAGGAGGAGGAGGATGAGGAGGAGAAGGACAGAGGAGGAGGAGGAGGAGGAGGAGGAGGAGGAGGACAGAAGGAGAGAGGAGGCTGACCAGGGCACGCCCCCCCGGAGCGGGATGGTGAGCTCTCCGCCTCCTTCTTCCTCCCTCCCTCCTCATCCTCCTCACTCCTCCTCCTACTCCTCCTCTCATCACTCCTCCTCGTCCTCATCCTCCTCCTCCTCCTCCTCCTCCTCCTCTCCTCATCATCCTCCGCCGCCTCCTCTCCTCCTCATCCATCCCCCTCCCCCTCCTCATCCTCCCCATCCCCTCCCCCTCCGCCTCGCCTCCGCTCTCCGCCTCCGCCTCCGCCTCCGCCTCTCTCCTCCTCCTCCTCCCATCCACCTTCCGCCTCCCTCCTCCTCCTCCTCCTACCTCCTCCTCCTCCTCCTCCTCCTCATCCTCCCCTCCCCTCCTCCTCTCCTCCTCCCCTCCCTACTCCTCCCGCCTCATCCTCATCCTCCTCCTCCTCCTCCTCCTCCTTCCGCCTCCTCCTCCTCCTCCTCCTCCTCATCCTCCTCCTCCTCTTCCTCCTCCTTCCTCCTCCTCCTCTACTCATCCTACTCCTCCTCCTTCCTCCATCCTCCTCCTCCTCCCTTCACTCCTCCCTCTCTCCTCCTCCTCCTCCTACCTACTACTCCCCTGCCTCCTCTCCTAAGCCTCATCCTCCTCCTTCATCTCCTCTACTCCTCCTCCTCCTCCTCCTCCTCCCTCCTACCATACCTCCTCTCCTCATCTCCTCCTCATACCTCATACTCATCCTCCTCCTCCCCTCTCCTCCTCCTCCTCCTCCTCCTCCTCGCCGGCGGGGTGTGCAGAGCGGCACATGGCCTCCCGCACGGGCAACCAAAAAAACGGATCCCGCCAGAGCATCCCCACGGGCACATCTGCTTCTCCTGATGAACTGCCGCGGTGTGTGATAATGGTGATGGTTCCTCCAAGACGGCCTCAGACACCCCGAGAAATCCCTATAGGAGCCCCAGACGGCAAAACCCATTGCTCGGACTGATGATGTCCTTGGGAGTCCTCTGGACTATTGAGTCACATGATGTCTGGCTCAAGATGGCATAACCTCGAATAGACAAAAGCAATAGCAGGGCCCCAAGCGAACTCCGTGATGGCCACGACACTGCCCAGGCAGGACTGACCCAAAAGCGCGATAAAACAGCCCAAGAAGGCCTCCTGAAGGCCCAGGGTGGCTGAAGAGGGCTGAAAGACGACGCAAGAGGGCCGCAAGACGGCCCCAGAGCCCCAACATGACCCAAGAACCACCCAAACTGATCGAGAGCGTCCAAAAAGGCATCTGAAACTTCTCAGGAGTGCCCCAAACAGTCCCGAGAAGACCCAGGAGGAAGGCCGCAAAGAAGGCCAAACAGGCCCCACGACCAATCCACGAGGTCCTAAGATGCTTCTCGTGCACAAGAACTAACGGGGATTCGCATGAGGAGTCGTGGATATGTCCAGCGCATGTACCGCGTAATCTGACCTCGGTTAACATACCCAAGATACGCCCACTGTACACACGATGCCAATCGGTCCAAGCTGTTGAAACCCCCATGTGCACGCACAGCTTAAAGGGCACGCATGCACACTGTGCGCACACCTTGTATAGAATCAGCGCGAACAGTGTGTACACCAGACCTTGCGCCCATCACAACGTTTTGCGGCGGAAGCGCCGCTTGCATCCGCCAACGAATCCGAGCTCGGTTTGGCACTGCCGCCGCCTCCAGCTGCCAGGCCTCTCTGCCATGCATGGCCGATGCTGCCGAGACCGTGCTGCAGAACCTCAGCCTGGCGCCAAGGTGCCCACCCAACCAGGCTGCATCGAGCTGGCAGCCAACGCGAAGACGTTCGGGCGAGCGAAGAGGACAGCGCAGGAGAGAGGAGGAGCCAGGGAGAGCCCTCCACCACGCCCGGTCTCCGCGCGGACGCCACATGCTGGTCGACGCTGCCGCCGTGCGAAAGTGTGAGCTTTCTCCAGCACGCAGGAGGAGAAGACAGGGGGCAGCGCCGCGGGGAGGAGGCGAACAGGAGAGCCGCGCCTGCGCGGAGCGGAGGCCCCGGAGGCATCTGCAGAGCTCCCCGGAGGCCTCCAGGGGTCCCAGAGAGCGCCCGGCGGCACGCAAACAGGGCAGACCACGCCCAGAAGCACAGCCCTCGATCCTCCCCTTTACCAGCCTGGAAAATATCCCTATCCCTATGCTGGGCAGCTCCTCATCACGATGCCAATCTTGGGGATCCCCTCATTTCTTGAGGGCGAGTCCCTAAGATTGTCATCGCCTTTGGGCGTGTCAGTCTTAAGGACAGGGATACGTTCGAGGCTGACAACCCAGACCCCCGACGTAATGATTTTTTCATTACGTCGACCCCCAGAGGTCCCGACCCTTTCCCCATGACCGGTTTCTCGTCCTGAGTCGTTTTTTGACGCACCCGAGGCCCGGTGAGGGCCCCCGGAGGCCGAAAATTAGGAAAAACCTCCCGTCATGATTGTTTCATTACTCGAGGGGGTCTGGGAACCCCTGAGCATCGCTCGACCGCTCCCCAGCCCCCCTCCCCGCCGGCACGGCCTCGGCCCCACTGCCCGGCCTGCCTGCCCCCCCCCCAGCAGGGGGGGCGCGCGCTGCTCCCCCCCCGGGCCTCGCCGTATACCTCTCCCCGCCTTCGGAGGTCGACACGTCGATCAGCGAATTGGCCGTGTTCGGTCAGCGAGAGGGCACCGCGGCCGTCCGTTTTGGGGGGTCCTGGGCCGATTTCGCTGAAGGGTGGTTTACTAAAGGGAGGCTTATCCACCGCCGACACCTCTGGGGGCGTGGGCGGGGCTCAGGCGCCATGGCGCCGTGGCCCGGCGTCGACGCACAGGAGGGACACGAGGATCCACGTGCCGCTGCTCCTCCGCCTTCTCCAATGCTGCGCTCCGGCCAGGATTTCGGTGGCAACTCGTGGGAGCCTCCCGTACACTCCTGTCGGCTCCTGCGGATCGACGCGGGTCGACGCTGGTCGACGCTAATCGACGCTAAATCCACGCGATTCGACGCTGACCGGCGCTAAATCGGCGCTGTCTCATCGCCTCCCAGATACTCATCGACGCGAATCGGCGCTGAAGATGGAATTCAGAAGGTACACCAACCCAGGCTCCCATGATGTTGTGGACACCCGAAATGGGTACGGAAAAGATGGGTACAATGCGGAACAACACACGTTGTCCAAAACCGACAGCGGCCGCTGTTGGGCAGGCGGCTTCTTGTCCTCAGAGAGCCGCGCCCGCGGCGGCGCGGACAGCAGGCCCTGCTCAAAATGAGCACGAACTGCTGCTGTCGGGTGGGGCAAAGAGGGGGGTGTCCAAGAGGGGGGGTGCAAATCATGACCGGCGGCATGTGCGCGGCCCAGCGGGGGGGCCAGGGAAGTAATGAAATAAGAAGCGGCGCCATGAAATCTGGGGAAATATCATGGCCCCCGCAATGATATCCACCCCCCCTTAGTCATCACCCCCCTCTTTTCCGTCCCCGATGCTGGGCATTGTACACCTTCCCGAGTACCCGCTCCGATCGTCCCGACATCTGCTGCCGAAAATGTCGAGGCGCGTCTGGCCGTGGCGGCGAAGGAAAGGCAGCGGCAGCGGCAGACTTCCCTCCCCAGACCCCCGACTTAATGATTTTCCATTACTTGTGAGCAGGGACCGACCGTCCCGGCATTCCTGTAGTCATACCACGAAATGTTCTTAGAACCCAAAATTGCTCGAAGAACAAAAACAAGGTTCTTAGAACATAAACCCGACGTGCTAAAACAAGACAGTCCCAGCCAGAAATGTTCTAAGAACACTTCGTGGGAACCACAAAAGGTTCTTAGAACATTGTTTGGTGGAACTATAGGCGAGCCGGGACGCTTCGCCACTGCTTGATACTTCGACCCCCCGAGGTCCCCGCCCTTTCCCCTATGACCGGCTCTACATCCTGAGTCGTTCTTTGAAGCTCCCGAGGCCCGGCGAGGGCCCCCGGAGGCCGAAAATGTGGAAGCTTCCCGTCATGATTTTTGTTCCCTGCTCGAGGGGGTCCGGATCTCCTGGCGGGGGAAGGGAGGAGGAGGAGGATGAGGAGGAGGAGGAAGAGGAGGAGGAGGAGGAGGAGGAGGCCGGTGGGGGTCGGGCAGACGACGCCGACCCTCGGCCGTCGGCCCTCCCGCCGCGAGTCCAGCAGCAGCAGCAGCAGCAGCAGCAGCAGCAGCAGCGGCACGGGCGACGCCGCCGCGGCCAGTGGAGGGCGAAGGAGAACGCCGACCCGGGATCGCAAGGACACCCCTTGGTGGTCCCCAAACGTGGTGGTGAGAACACCCGGTGGTGAGTTTTGGGCGATTTGGGTAATGGTTTTCGAGCGCTGGCTGGCCCAGGAAACGCAAAACCTCGTGGCGACCGCGTGTCCCCAAACCCGGTGGTGACCCAGAATTATTTTGGGGGGGAATCGGGGTCACCACCCGGTGTCTCACCACCTGGTTTGGAGACCACCAAACCCCTCGGGTCCTGGAAAAAATCACGACGGAAGGCTGTTCGTTACGTTCGGCCTCGGGGGGGCCCATGCCCGGCCTCGGGGCCGTCAGATCAACGACTCGGGATGAAGAGCCGGCCACGAGGGAACCGGGATGAAACAAAATGTTTTCGGGCCACAGCTTTCGACAGCAGGCGTCCAGATGCTTGCCACGAGGTGGGAAGGCGCCCCGTAATGCTTCAGACAACTCTCGTGCCGCCGGCGATGAACTGCGATGAGAAACCGGCCCCCGGAAACGGGTCGAGACCTCTGGGGGTCGACGACATGAAAAAACATGAAGTCGGGGTTCTGGGATCGGCAAAACATCAGCGAGTTGGATCGGCGGCAGGCCTCTGATAGCGAAACCGTGCCTTCCTGGGCGGGGCGGCCTGTCAGGTCCCCCTGTCGGCCCTCCGTGGGCCATAGGGGGTCGATGCAGCCCCCCGACCATATCACCCTGCTGGTTTGAGGGTCACGGTTCAGCAGACCACCTGCCCAACCACCCCAACCCATCCCGGAGGCCCTGATTTCGGGTTGGGGGGTGCACGGGCTCCGCGCGTGTTTTTTGTTCAGTGTTCTTTGACCCCCCCCCCACTGGAAATGCAGGACAAATCGGGGCCTTCGGGTTGGTTTGGGGTGGCTTGGTGCGCGATGATCAACTAGGGCCTCTGGCGGCCGTTCGGGACAATCCGCGCACCCCCGGAACGCTCTCGGCGAGGCGCGGCCGCTGGAAGACACCACGAAGCTGGGGAAGCAGCGGAGACCCGCCGAGAGCGCCTGAAAAACTCCAGCCGCGATCCTCGAAAGCCCTGCCCTCCGCCCCCATGGGCCCATCCATCCGCGAGGAGGAGGACGGAGAGTAGGAGGAAGATGAGGAGGAGGAGGAGGAGGAGCAGCAGCAGGAGGAGGAAGGGGAGAAGGAGAGGGAGGATTGGAGGAGGAGGAGGAGGAGGAGGAGGAGGACGACGACGAGGAGG
>CAUYUJ010015995.1:232500-300000 GCA_963575745.1 Prorocentrum cordatum | reverse complement strand
CCCCTTGTCCTCCTCCTGCCTCCTCCTGCTGCGCTTCCTCCTCCTTCTCCTCCTCCTCCACCCGCTCCCCTCGCCCTCCCGTGCCCCCTCCGCTCCCCAGGTGGACTCGCTGCTCGGCAGCCGCGACGGCGGCGGCGTGGTCGAGCACCACAGGGCCACGACCAACGCCCTGCTGGCCTGGATGGACGGCTTCGGCACGGACGGGCAGGGAGGGAGGGAGGGAGGGAGGGAGGGAGGGAGGGAGGAGGAGAGGAGAGGGGAGGAGGAGGAGGAGGAGGAGGAGGAAGAGGAGGAGGAGGAGGAGGAGGAGGAGGAGGAGGAGGAGGAGGAGGAGGAGGAGGAGGAGGAGGAGAGGGAGCATGGCTCACTTCGGCTCTCCTCCAGTTCGATTCGATTCGATCTCGATGGCTTCCTGTTCCGAGTCGGCTTGACCTCGGACTCCGATGCGGAGTCCGACTTCCCACCAGAGGCCCAGCTGGCCCGGGGACCTCCGCCGACTGGACTGGCTTGGCTGCCGTTCTCCGCCGGTCCGATTCACTTCGGTCTCCGCTGCCACTCATCGGTTCGATGCTGAGCTCTCCTGGAATTCTGGCGGCCACCGACGACGACGGCGACGAAGACGCACGACGACGGCGAGGGTGGCAAACGACGCGACAGCGACGATCACGACGACGGACGAACGAACGCAGCAACGCGAACGACGACGACATGAGGGAATGGCATTGATACTGCTACCCGTGCCTCGGCTCCGCCTTTTTGGGCCTCTTGGGAGGTCCTCGTCGCCACGGCCGGATTCGCCTCGAGATCCCGGTCAGAACGCGCCCCATGAGTTGTCCAGGAGCAGCGATATCGACACCCTTTGGTTCCCCCTTTTTCCGCTGACGAACCAGCAACACACACCCATACAGCTTCTTTCGCGTTCCCTCTTGCCCACTGAAAGGGCACATCATCCATGAGCCCCCGAGGGAGGACACACTGAAGCTCAGGCCGAATATGTTGCAGCGGCTGGAGTATGATGACCTGCATAATGGTAATGTCATGCTCGCACCCTGCCAGGATCTCCTGGGCGACACGAGCTCTCTGCTGACTGAGCCAAGCCCTTCGATGCGTCTTGGCTGGCGATGCGCACTAAGGAGCAACCGTGCAAGTCGCATGGAATAATCATTTCGTAGCATTTGACAATGTCCAGGAGGACCGAACACACAATGCTGGTTAGTATGCCTGACCACCTGGGCTTCAAGGTTATGAGAGAACACGCAATCATTCATACTGCGTCCACAGCCCGTACCCCTGATCAGCTCGCAACGATGCTTCCCCTCCCACTCCACCGAAACTCGATGACCTCACGGCCTGGCTTCCCATCGCAAGGAACACGATTGCACTCTGGCGGAGTTCTAGCCTCGAAGACTGGTGGCTCCCACGGCGCCAGACACCACAGCGGCCTGCCATGCCCCAGCCCGTCGGGCGGTGAGGACACGTATCGGCCGCCTCGTCGACATGCACACTACCTGTCCGACCAGCAACCCAGCCTCCACGCCAACGATATCATACTTGCATCCAGGCAACGTCTGTCTGCATGCTGTCTCTTTGCTGGCTGAAAGGATTCCACCAACGGACATTCACATTCCCACCTGCGATCCAGGAGTAGCCTGAGCCTCACATCTCGAGCAGAAAGAAGCCGAACTCCTTGCGGACCCTCACTTTGAACGAGTCGAGCTAAACCGTGCCGCGCTGGTAGATGGACACACCGTCACATCTTGACCCTCTCGGCAAGACCCCAGTTGGCGTGACCTGCCACAGCATATCCTGGCACACGGGCACCTGACTTACGACATGTGGGACTGAGGCTTGAACCCCCGCCCTCGCAAGGACGGTGCACCCACCATTGGTGCCGCACCCTCCCTTGGAAACAGGCGCAGACTCCCGCACCCCATGGCTGTCCAAGAGTGTGCGCGCGATGCTGGAGGGCAGAGGCCCCGCCCGCCCTCGCGCCATGCTCCTGGACCAACGCCATCTCAGGCCGAAACCCTCACGGGCAACCAGCACTTCTGGCGCGCCAGCTGACGACGCGATCGTGGATGTGATGAGCCCTCTCACCACCTGTTTCCGCTCCTGTGGCCCGAGCCGGCCCATGACGAGCTCCCTCCGCAGCGGCCCGACGCCGAGGCAGCAGACTCAGGATGCGGAGCATGAAATAGTGAGGCAGCATTGGCGCTCGTCCCGGGCCTCTCGGCAAATGGCTCCAGCCCATCGCTGCACCTCTCGGTTGCGACCCTGAGCGCCTCCTCGTGCTCTGGAGCTTCCACGCCCAGCGCCTCCAAGAAGGTCTGGAGCACCGACGGATCATCCACTTGTGACGGTAGCCATCCCATGGCTGGGCCCTATGCAGCCGCACCAAGGCCGCCTTCTCCAGGGCCCACGGCTCCAGCAGGCCCGGCCGCCGCCGCCAGCAGGCCCAGGTGCGGCCGCTGCCTCCTGGCTCCTGGCGGCAGCAGCCTCTGCCTCCGCGGTGGCCTGAGCAGCCTTGGCCGCCGCTTCCTCGTACCCCGCCGACCACCGCCGCGAGCTCCTTCGCGAGCCTCTCGTCGGCGCCGACATTCGCACGGCGGGGAGCACCGCGTCCAGCGGTGCCGCCGTCCCGTGCACCACCGTCGACGGCTGCGGGAAGTGGGGCGCCACTCGGGTGCGCTGCGACTGGAGGCCCACCAGCTCAGGTTGAGTCGCGGCCAGCACCTCCGCGCGGCCCTGCGCGCGCTGCTTCTGCAGCTCCTCCGTCTGCTTGTCGATGCCGTCGAGCTGCTTCTGCTTAGCCGCCCTCCACTATTCCGCAGCAGCAACTTGCTGCGTGCCTCTGAATCTGCATCGATAACGCTTGGCATCGAGAAGGCGCGCACGACACTCCGCCGCTCCTTTGCGCTTGCCGCCCGCAACTCGGAGATGGCACCCGTGCTGTCGGGAATCTTCTCCAGGCGTCGATCTGGCTGTGGAGCTCCGCGATGCGAGCCGTGTCCTTCTGCACCGAGCCGTCGTCACCCTCCATGGATTCGTCATCTGTCTTGGCTGCCGCCAGGGCAGCCTTAGCACAGTTGGCCGTCGCAAGCTCAGCTTTGAGACGCTGAACTTCACGGCTGAGCTCCTCACTTCGAGCCTTATTTGTGATTGAGACCGAAGGCGGCCCTCCCACACTCCTGTTCGAATGGAAGGCCTCTTGCACACACAACTTACAAGTATCGATATTCCACCATGTATCCCAGTCCGATCACTCCAGCAGACGCAGCTCGACCGACTAGGCAAACACAAAGGCTGACGCACTCTACGGACCAGTTGCATCCACTTCACTGCCGGGGACAGCCAAAACCTTGAGCCAAAATGGCTTTGGAGTAGGAGGAGTAGGACCATGACGACGAAGACGACTGGCGGCGAAGTGGGGGGCTCTGGGAGGTCTCCCGAAGTCGCCCGAAGTCCGAAAAGCTGAACCCTCTCTGTCTCCTAGCCTCCCGGTACTCGACGGCGGCGGCGGCGGCAGCGGCGGGGACGACGAAGACGACGACGAGGACGACGACGACGAGGACGACGACGACGACGACGACTACGACGACGACGACGACGACCACGACGACGACGAGGACGACGACGACGACGACGACGACGACGACGGCGCCAACGACGACGACGACGACGACGACGACGACGACGACGACGACGACGACGACGACGACGACGACGACGACGACGACGACGACGACGACGACGACGACGACGACGACGACGACGACGACGACGACGACGACGACGACGACGACGACGACGACGACGACGACGACGACGACGACGACGACGACGACGACGACGACCGACGACGACGACGACGACGACGACGACGACGACGACGACGACGACGACGACGACGACGACGACGACGACGACGGACGACGACGACGACGACGACGACGACGACGACGACGACGACGACGAACGACGACGACGACGACGACGCGACGACGACGACGACGACGACGACGACGACGACGACGACGACGACGACGACGACGACGACGACGACGACGACGACGACGACGACGACGACGGACGACGACGACGACGACGACGACGACGACGACGACGACGACGACGACGACGACGACGACGACGACGACGACGACGACGACGACGACGACGACGACGGACGACGACGACGGCGGCGGCCGGCGGCGGCGGCGGGGCGGCGGCGGGCGGCGGCGGCGGCGGCGGCGGCGGCGGGCGGCGGCGGCGGCGGCGGCGGCGGCGGCGGCGGCGGCGGCGGCGGCGGCCGGCGGCGGCGGCGGCGGCGGCGGCGGGCGGCGGCGGCGGCGGCGACGACGACGACGACGACGACGACGACGACGACGACGACGACGACGACGACGACGACGACGACGACGACGACGACGACGACGGCGACGGCGGCGGCGGCGGCGGCGGCGGCGGCGGCGGCGGCGGCGACGACGACGACGACGACGACGACAACGACGAGGGCGGTCCGCGCAGTGCCCTGGAGGCCCCCGCCTGCCCGGCCGGCCGACGGCGGCGCTCGGGGCCCCAGAAGGCCAAGGCCCTGCAGCCCAGCACCATGTCGGGCCTGTCCCCCTACAGGGGGATTTTCAACGAAAAATAAAAATACTACCGAAATGCCCAAAAAGGTACAAAATAATCGAAAAATAGTCCCCAAACTATTTTTGGATTATTTTTGGATTTTTTTTTGGGGGTATTTTTGATTTTTCGTCGAGAATCCCCTTGTAGGGGGACACGTCCGACTTAACCCTGCAGTCCAGGACTCTGCGCCGGATCCGGCGGGAGAATCGGGCCGAACGAAAGGGGGGGATTGGGAAAGGGGGGGTTACGAAATCTGCTGCGCGCAGCTGGTTTCGGCCGCACCGAGGGGCCCATTCGTCGATGCATGGCCGCCTCCCGGCGCCGGGAGGCGCCAGGAAATCAGCTGCGTGAGCTGATTCTGAATCCCCCCCTTTGCTACCCCCCCATTTCGCCCGGCCCGAGAGAAGGCTCCGGCGCACGGCTGCAGTTCCCTTGGGCGCGCCGACTTCGAGGCGGGAATTTAATACATGACCACCGCCTGGGGGATCAGTTTTCGGGGACCTCGGCAGGCGGTGGAGCCGGATATATAACTTATTCGGGCCCCCGGGGGCCAAGCTATATCCATATCCACCGCCCGCCGGGGCGCTAGGACGTCGGTTCCCAGGCGGTGGATATGGATAAATCCCCGCCTCGCATCAGCCTCCTGGCTTGTCCACGGGGACATTGGACAACCCCAGACACACGCTCCTACCCAGCCCTCCGAGGCCCTGTTTCTTTCTCAGTACGGGAGGGCCCACTTTCCAGGGATGGGTTCTTCGTCCCAGATCGCCTTCTGAAGGTTCCAGGGCCCAGCTCGGGCCCCTATCGGACGAGGCTAGGACGATGCGAAGCCCGTTCCAGAGCGTTTCGGAACGCTCTCAGAGCCTTCCGGAACGCTCCATGAAGAGGCCGCGGCGCCATCCTCCAGAACCGCCGGCTCTCAGGGACTCGCTTCGAAGAAGCCCCCCTCCTCCCCCCACCCCCCTTTGTGCGCGCCGCCAGCTTGTGGCCTTCGTGTTTGTTGGATGCTCGTGTGCATCCTTCAGAGCGTGAATTACCTACCCCGCTTTCGCTTCCAGGCAAAACCGAGTCGTACCACGCGCCTCCTCGTCAAGCGGCCTGACCAGTGCAGGCCGTAGTTTGGCATCGCTTGGTATCTCTTGGAAGCGAGGGTGGTCAAAAGCGAGGTAGGCTTGTTTGCCCCCTAATCCTGGGGAGGGTCTGCCTCCGGAGGTGCTGTGTGGTTTCTGGCCGGCGGAGGGCCGCCTCGCGTTCTCGGAGGCCGTCCGTCCGGCCTCCGGGTCCGGCTGCACGGCCAGGAGCTGCGGCGTAGCGTTACGGCGGGCCTGTCCTTCTGCAGGAGGAGTGTCCAAGGATAGTCCAAAAATATTTCGGGGACGCCTTGTCGGTTTTTTGTTGTTGTTGACGATTTTGGAGTGCTTTTTTTTCGGGGGGGGGGGGGGAGATTTTTTTCAGTCTTCGTCCGAGCTCCGCCTGCAGCGGGGAGGGGCACGCCCGGCCTGAAACGTCTGCTTGGCGGCGCGGGCCCGGGAGGGTCGGCTAGGGGGCCGCATGCGAACCTTTCCCCTACCCCCCACGATTTCTGAGGGGGAGGGTGGGGTTCACTCCACTCGGGAGCTCCCGAGCGAAGTGAACCCCACCCCCCCAGAAGCCGTGGGGGGTAGGGGCTTATGTTCTTAGAACATTTCTGGCTGGGACCGTCTTGTTTTGACGCATCGGGCTTATGTTCCAAGAACATTGTCTTTGTTCTTGGAACACTCTTGGGTTCTAGGAACATGTCGTGGTAGGACTCTATAGGAATGCCGGGACGGTCGGTCCCCGCTCGAGGGGCGGGCCGGCGGCAGGGCGACGAGCGCGTGTTCTTCCTGGGGGCCACGAACCGGGCGGAGGCCATCGACGAGGCCGCGCTGCGGCGCTTCGGCGACGCGGCGGAGGTGGAGCCGCCGGGCCCCGAGGCCGCGCCGCGCGCCGCGCCGCGCCGCGCCGCGCTCGGGGGCCTCGGAGTTCAGGAGGGCAACAAAAACACACAGACACAATTCATAGGCGATTCCCAGAAAATATAGGAAAATATGGGACGTGGGGGGGAAGACAAAAACCCAGAACATGTAAAAACATATGGGGGATATGTTTATTTGTGTGTATTTATTTGTGTGTCCGAGTTCCCCATCAGAAGTTACAGTGCCGTTTTTAATACATGCTCCGCGTGCGGATCATGTATGAAAAATGCAGGGACTCTGTACTAAAAACAACGATGAGTTCATGCGTAAATGTATTCATATATTAGTCATGTATCAAACATCCTATATTATAACAGATCCTATGTATTGACAACTGCCCTGTATAGGAAACAGTGAAGCCCCCCAAAGCCCTGGGTAACCCTTGGGAACCCTTGGAAATAGTGAGGCCCAAAGGAGCCCTTGGACACCCCTGGAGCTCGTAGAGCTATCAGGCACCCTAAGAAACTTGGTTGGGAGCTCATCGACTACACGCCAGAGTGGCCCTTCGCCGGAGTGACCTTTGGTGCGGACCCACAGGGGCCCCCCGATCGCCGAGCGCGCTGCGATAGCAGCGTCTTGTGCGCCTGCGTTTGGTCCCCCGCGGCCCCCCAAAAAGCCGCGCACCAAAGGTCACTCTTGTCGGGCGAAGAGAACTATGCACATGCACCGATCCTGGCAAGGCCCATCCTTAACCCAGGATCGGTGCATACGCCTTACTGGCCAAGGTAGGAGGGCGTATGCACCGACCCTGGGCTCAGGAGAGGCCTGGCCAGAATCGGTGTATGTGCATAGTTCTTTTTCCTCTATCTTGCCCAGGGTCACTCCTGCGTGTAGCCGAGCTCATGACAGCTCTCTCCCGTCAAGTACTCCTTCCACACCTGCCGCCCGGCAGGAAGAGGGGGGGGGGGCGGGGTCGCTTCGGCGGTCCTCCAGGTCTTGGGCCCCCCCCCAACGGTGTGCACGGACCCCCTCGAGCCCCGAGCACATGGAGACGTCGGGGTCGCCGTGGGCCCTCCAGTCGGAGGACATCCACTAATGAAACACACCTTCCCCGATCCCAGCCTGGCCAGGAGATGGGTGGCGGTCCATAGTTTGGCGTCTTCCGGTCCAGATCGGTGGTCGCGCGCCCAAGGGAGCGGGCGAGCAAGTTCTCGTGGCTTTCGAAGGGGGAGTACAGTGGAGACCCAGGCCAAGAAGCACCCCGCTTGCCTCCAGGGTGCCCCTAGTTTTCCAGGGTTTCGATGACGGCTCTGCTATGGAAAGCGTGACGCTCCCTCGCCTAGATTCAGTGGACTTCCTGGGGTCTCAGGGTTGGGTTTCTTGTGGAAGGTCTCTTGTGGTCGAGCTCCTGCTGTAGGGTGAGGACGTCTTCGTCGGCTCCCGGAGGGTTTTGCCAGCCTTCGGGATGCCTTCCGCCGCTGCGCCTCGTCGAGGGCGTTCTCCAGGGGTGGGTGGGCCCGGCTCTTCCCGCAGGGCCGCGGGGGGCCCGAAGCTGTGGCCCGAAGATGAGGATCACCGCGCGTCGCAGAGGGGGGTGAGCACTGGGGCGGGGGATTATCATTCGGCGGCGGGCGAGGGGGGAAGCGAGAAGGCCTCCTCAGAAGGGGGCGGGACTCCTCCGAAGCCCTCGCGCCTCCCGGGAAATGTTCTGTGCCTTCGCGGAAGGCCGAGGAAACTTCTCAGATGGCTGGGGGACTTCCGAGCCTTCTGAGAAGGCCCGCCCCTTCTCACTCCCCCCCCGGGCTCGCCGCCGACCATCCTTCTGAGAAGTCTTCTGTCTGTCTTCGGGGAAGACTTAGACAACTTCTCAGGAGGCTGGGGGCAAGCGCTGGGGCGGGGGGTCACAACGGCCATGGCCATGTGCACGCTGGTCGGCGAGAGGAGGAGGAGGAGGAGGAGGAGGAGGAGGAGGAGGAGGAGGAGGAGGAGGAGGAGGAGGAGGAGGAGGAGGAGGAGGAGGAAGGAGGAGGAGGAGGAGGAGGAGGAGGAGAGGGAGGAGGAGGAGGAGGAGGAGGAGGAGGAGGAGGAGGAGGAGGAGGACGGAGGAGGAGCCGGAGGAGGAGGGAGGAGGAGGAGGAGGAGGAGGAGGAGGAGGAGGAGGAGCCGGAGGAGGAGGAGGAGAGGAGGAGGAGGAGGAGGAGGAGGAGGAGGAGGAGGAGGAGGAGGAGGGGAGGGATGATGATGATGATGATGATGCTGATGATGATGATGAGGATGAGGAGGGAGGAGGAGGAGAGGGGAGGAGGAGGAGGAGGAGGAGGAGGAGGGGGAGGAGGGAGGAGGGAGGAGGAGGAGGAGGGAGGAGGAGGAGGAGGAGGAGGAGGAGGAGGAAGAGGAGGCGTAGGGATTCTGGATTCCCAGATCCCAATCTGCTTCAGGCGCCTTCCCACTTCACGGATCGAGCCGTGTTCCTTGTTTTCCTTCGTCTTCAGGGGGCGGGCAGAAGATCGACCTACTTCCAACGTCTTCCTGCTTCATGGTTCTGCCCACTTCTTCCGACCGCTCCTCCTCCTCCTCCTCCCTCCTCCTCCTCCTCCTCCTCCATTCAGAAATGGTGAACAACACAGCCTGGGGACTTTGTGTGACCAGTTTTTTTCTTTGGTGACTAGGTTTGATTTTATCTCCAAGCTCCACCTGTCGGAGGACATGCCCGACCTGCACCTAAGGGCCCAAGGGCAACCCAACACGGCATATCAAAGTTGCCCAAGAGCGCTCTGAGGTGTCCCAAGAAGGCTCCAAGATGGCCCCACGAGAGCCCCGAGGTGGCTACACGATGGCCCCAGGAGGCCATTAGATGTGCACAAGAGGAACCCACGACTGCCCCACAGGGTCCCCAGCAAGCTCCTTCGACGCGAGTCAGGGCGCTGCGCTAGTCAGGGGTCTTGTGCTGGCGCTGTGAGCCGCCGCTGCCAGGCAGGCCCTTTTTTTTTTTTTTTTGTTTTTCCTTCTATCCTTTCTTTCTTTTTCCCTGCCTCCTGCCGAGGAGTGTCGCTCGCTTAGATAGGCGGGTAAACTGAACCTCGACCAGATACGGTTGGAGTTGGAAAGCTAATATGCAATGTGGCGCTGCTGGCCCGCTTATTGCACGCTATACCCCGCCTTGGGGACGGCGTGTAACGACGAAGCCCTGGCGGGGGATGGCGCGCACAGAAGGGGCCCCCGCAGGGGTGTCGCCTCACAGGGATAGCGTGCCTTTGAGAGATCGATGTTGCACGCTACCTTTCCTTAAACGGCATAACCATACGCTTTCGACGGTCCTCGCGGATTTCTTGGATCTGCGCTGGCCCCCCCCCTGGCGGCGCCTCCGGCGCCGCCCCTGGCGCGATCCGCGCGCCAGGGAGGGGGTCTCGGCGCAGATCCAAGAAGTCCGCGAGAACCTCCGTCAGTTTTTGTTAATGCCGTTTTTGTTCCTCCATTTCCAGCGCCAGCCGTGGCACGTGGGGCTTGGTCAGGGAGAGTTCGGCAGCAGCGACTGGCTGTGACCATCGGAGAGGCTTCCCTGCGGGCCAGGAGGCCGGGAGCCGCTGCGAGATCGCCAATCTTCGAGCTCTGCTCCGCGGGGACTCCCCCCAGAAGTCCCTGCTCCCTTCTCTTGAAGTCGTCTTCGTCGTCTTCGTCG
Source organism: Prorocentrum cordatum (assembly GCA_963575745.1). Lineage (NCBI taxonomy): Eukaryota > Dinophyceae > Prorocentrales > Prorocentraceae > Prorocentrum > Prorocentrum cordatum. The sequence goes on along the minus strand of CAUYUJ010015995.1, from coordinate 289,752 downwards.
TCGTCGTCGTCGTCGTCGTCGTCGTCGTCGTCGTCGTCGTCGGAGCGTTTTCTGTTCGCGGCGGGCTCCACGGCGCCGGGCGCACACCGGTGCCTCCGAGGAGCTTCTTGGCGCCCGGGGAGGAGAGAATTGCATACGTACACGTAATTTCGCGGAGCTCAGCTCGGGCGGGTGGTAATGGGGGGTGGCCCACATGGGGGGTGAAGAGAAAGGCCCTAACGGGGCCCTTTCGGGTTCCTTTTGGGTGCCTTTGGGCTCCAGAAAGGGCCCTGAAGGGCTCCTTTAGGGCCGTTCTCTTCACCTCTCATGTGGGTCACCCCCCCATTGCCACCCGCCCGACTCAGCTCGGATTTTTTGGATCGACGCCTGGCCCCCCTGGCGGCGCCTCTGGCGTCGCCCCTGGCGCGCTCCGAGCGCCAGGGAGAGGATGATGGTCCGCGCCGATGCAAGAAGTCCGCGCGGACCCTGAAGAACTCATGTTCACTCCCGGTTTTGTTGCTTTTTATCCTCCCTCCTCCTTTCCCTTCCTTCCTCCTCCCCTCCTGGACATTTTCCTGCGCTCCAAGCATCCCCCTCCGCCTCTCTCCCGGGCATAACAGAGGGAGAGGAATCTCAGGCTTCTTCCCTCACCTTGCTCCTCTTGATTGTGGGCATGTAGCGCTGTAGAGGTCAAAACAACCCCCCTCCCTGTCGGGCACTATCCCTGGGTCTGGGAAGCGTCAGACTCGAGTTCGCCAGAACTCTGGTTTGCTGACGCTTTTTGACGGGCCCGTCTTCGGTTTTGACGGTCTAGTTTTCGTGGGACGTTTGCAGCGGGAGCTCAAGTCCACTTTCAGGCTGGGTCTCGTCATTTTCCTGACTGCTCTGTCAGGCCAACCCGAGTTCCCCGAACCCTAGTCGTACGTCTCCCCGATCCCCCCCCGTCGTCGCCGCTGTCGCCGTCGCCGTCGCCGTCGCCGTCGCCGTGGCCCTCGCCGTGGCCCTCGCCGTGGCCGTGGCCGTGGCCCTCGCCGTGGCCCTCGCCGTGGACGTGGCCGTGGCCGTGGCCGTGGCCGTGGCCGTCGCCGCCGTCGTCGTTTCCTCGACGAGGCCCTCGCCGTGGCCCTCGCCGTGGCCGTGGCCGTCGCCGTCGCCGTGGCCGTGGCCGTGGCCGTCGCCGTGGCCGTCGCCGTCGCCGTCGCCGTGGCCGTCGCCGCCGTCGTCGTTTCCTCGACGAGGGGGGGGGCGTCGAAAACGGCGCACAGGCGCGGCTGGCGCTCCTTCGCCGCCTGGTCTTCGTCAAGGCGGCGGCCGACGGGTGCGCCCCGCGGCCGCGCGCGGCGCCGCCCTGCGCTCCTCCTCGGCCGCCCCTGCGCTCGGCCCGGAGTTGTCGACCCTGTCGGTCGGCGGGTGGGCCCCCAGAGTCTAGGCCTCCCAGATGGGGTCGGAGCAGGTGGGGTCCGAGGATCGCGCCGCCTCGCCGATGCATCGCCGATGCGGCTCGATGTGGAGCCCGATTTGCTTCACGCCGACGTCGCCGATGCATCGCCGATGCATCACCGATGCATCGCCGATGCATCGCGGATGTAATTATCGGAGATGCGGCGCGATCCTCCGACCCCATCTACTTCGACCCCATCTAGGAGGCCTCTAAAGCAGGGGGTGATGAGTATTCTGCAGCGCTCGGACGTTTTTTTTTGTTTGGTGATATTTTTTATATCTGCTATTTTTTGTTTGTTTTTTTCTCTGGCGAGGAGAACTGTGCGCATACGTCGATGTTGGTCAGGCCCATGCTGGGCTCAGGATCTGTGTATATGCCTCCCTGTCCAAGGCAGGTGGTCGTGTTGCACCGATCCTGGGCTCTGGATGGGCCTGGCCAGAATCGGTGTATGTGCATCGTTCTCCTTCTGTTATTTCTTGTCGGCGAGGACAATCGAGGAGCGTATTGGATCGCTTTTCGAACAGGAAAACGCACGAGAACCGAACAATTGCATGAGGAAGGTACGTCCGAGCGATGGGAAGACTCTTGGGGTGCTTGCCAGCAGCTGCGCCTCGCCGCGGGCGTTCCGGCGGTGCCCCGATCGTCCCAGACGCCCGCCAGAGACCCGAGTTATGACCCAAAAACCAAATGCGGCGGCGAGCGAGGAGGGGACATGAGAAGGAGAAGGGCTTCTCAGAAGCCCTCGGGCCCTCCGAGAAGTTTTTCGTGTCTTCGGGGAAGGCTCAAGAGACTTCTCAGAAGGCCGGGGGACTTCCAAGCCTTCTGAGACGGTCGCCTCCTTCTCGGGGCTGGACAGATCCCCCTTCACAAAACGTGGTCTGGTGAAACCGACCTCGGGCCCAAACCTGGCGGGCGCAAGCCTGGAACATGACGGCCGCGGCGCCCTCTCGAGGACCGAAAACGGACAATCCGCTGATCGACGTGTCAGGGTGGGGTTAAGTCGGGCCTGTCCCCCTACAGGGGGATCTTCGACGAAAAATGAAATACCCCAGAAATAGTCAAATAATAGTCCAAAAATAGTCTGGGGACTATTTTTGAGTATTTTTTTGCCTCTTCTTGGGCATTTTTGGGGTACTTTTTATTTTTCGTCGAAAACCCCCCTGCAGGGAGACACGCCCGACAGAAGTCTCGGCCCGAAAGCAATGGGGGATAGGCCCGGGGGGGGGGACGCATGAACCCCCGATCGCCCAAGAGGACCCAACACGGACAATCCGCTGATCTCGGCATCGCTCGGACGTGTGCATTTTTTTTGTCTCGGCGAGGACCATCGAGAACCATCCTGGACCATCGAGCAAAAAATCAGAGCGTGAATTACCTACCCTGCTTTCGCTTCCAGACAAAACCAAGTCATACCACGCGCCTCCTCGTCAAGCGGCCTGACCAGTACAGGCCGTAGTTTGGCATCGCTTGGTATCTCTTGGAAGCGAGGGTGGTCAAAAACGGGGTAGGTTTGTTTGCCCTCTAAAAAAAGCACGCGCGAAACCGACAAATGCACGGAAAATTGACGTCCGAGCGACGGCAGGTGATCGAAGTGTCAGGGTGGGGGCTCCCTGTTCACGGCCCCCCGACCCTCTCACTCCCCCCCCGGGGGCTCGCCGCCGATCGGGGGGGAGGGGGGGGGGCGGCGACCTCGAGAGCCCCCTGCGGATCTCTATCACCGTTCTGAGGGGGGGCACGGGCTCGACGCTCGAGGTGCTCGAGGCGCTCGCGGGTTTTTTTTTAAACAATTTTTTGTTGCTTTGGGCCCTCGGCGACCTTCCAGCCTCGGGATGCCTTCCAGAAGGGCGGCGCCTCGCCGGGAGCGCTCCCGTGGTGCTCCCAGGTCGTCGAGAGGGCGGCCGTGGGAGAGCCGAGTCTTGGCCCGAAGGCCACGCGGGATGGGCCCGGGGGAGGGCCCTCGCCGATCCAACGGTTCAGGGAACCTTGGCATCGCTCGGACGTGTGCGTTTTTTCGCGGCGAGAACCATCGAGGACCCTCCTGGACCATCGAGCAAGAAACAAAAAACGCGCACGGAACCGAGAAATGCACGGGAAATGGACGTCCGAGCGACGGCAAGGAGCTCGATGGGCGGCGGGGGTAGGTTTCGGAACTCGCCGAACGCGTGGCGAAGTCCGAATCCGACCCCCGCCTCCCATCGGTTCAGGAGAGTCGAGGGTTGGTGGGGCAGGGTTTGGATGTTGTCACCTGGTCGATCCCTGGAGGCCCTCGCCGCCACGGCTGGATTCGCCTCCAGGCAGAGAAGAGGGCGGCCACTGACGACGGCGACGAAGACGCACGACGACGGCCAGGACGACAAACGATACGAAAACGACCACCAAGACGGCGGACGAACGAACGCAGCGACGCGAACGACGACGACAGGAGGAGAAGGTAAGTACTGATACCGTCACCCTTGCGCTTGGCATCGCTCGGACGTGTGCATTTTTCCTTCGGCGAGGACCATCGAGGAGCATCCTTGATCATTTGGCGAAACAACCACGCACGAGACCAACAAAAAGCACAGGGAATGGACGTCCGAGCGATGGCCAGTGCGTCGGTTTCGCCTTTGTGGGCCTCCTGGGAGGCCCTCGCCGTCGCGCCTGGAATGGCCTCGAAATTCAGGCCAGAACGCCCCCTGGCAGAGGTCCCTGCCAGAGGAGGAGGAGGAGGAGGAGGAGGAGAAGGAGGAGGAGGAGGAGGAGGAGGAGGAGGAGGAGGAGGAGGAGGAGGAGAGAGGAGGAGGAGGAGGAGGAGGAGGAGGAGGAGGAGGAGGAGGAGGAGGAGGAGCTGTATGGTTTCCTTTTGGTTTCCCCAGGAGCTGTAGATTCGACTGCGCCCCTGGCCGGTCTTCGGGCCGCAGCTCAGGCCTCCGGCGGCCGTTTGGGTCGCTCTTGGCGGGGCGCGGCTGCCGAGCAGCATCCGGCAGCAGGAACACCCGCAGGAGCTGTGGGCATGGTCTTATGTCGGGCGTGTCCCCCTACAGGGGGATTGTCGACGAAAAACTAGAAATACAGCCAAAATACCCAAAAAGGTCAAAACATATAAAACATAGTCCCCAGACTAGTTTTGGATTATCTTTTGATTATCTTTGGGGTATTTTTTATTTTTCGTCGAAAATCCCCCTGTAGGGGGACAGGCCCGACTTAGCATGGTCAGAGAACACCCGGGTCCCCCGAGAGGCTCGCGGCGAGGGCGTCCGCGGGCTTTCTTGCTCCCTCTCCTCTGCACGGCATGAGGAAAATGCCAGAGGCCTCGCGCGGCGCGAAAGAATTGTGCTATCCCGTCCACAAGTCCGCTCCGCAGGATGTGGGTCGACGTTGGCGCGGCGATGCTCCAGCGAAGGTCCGACGCAGTGAATCCGACGTCAATCCGACGTAATCCGACGCGAGCCCAGCGTGAGTTCGACGCAGCTCCGACGTACATCGGGCCTCATGTTGTCGCGCGAGGCCCCCAGGATTTTCTTCACAATGTACAACCCGTTCCCCAGGGCGGGTCTTTTATCCTAACTTTTTTTGACGGCCTTTGGGCCCGGTAATGCAGGGAGGGCCCCCAGAGGCCGAACATCGAGCAACACCTCCGTCCTGTTTTTTTCCGGACTATGCATGTCCGGGTCGCCTACAAACATTTTTCTTCCCTTGGCGATGACCGGCGTGACCCGGGGGGAGAGGAGGAACGAGGCTGGATACAGCACGATATGCACCGGCGCCGTCTGGGAGTATATGGAGAATGGCTGATTTTCAGACGGCGCTGACGCAAATCGTGACGTTACCAGGGGGGGATGGGGGGGCTGGTCACGGGCGGCATCGCGAATCATAACAGAGCAGGCTCCAGCTCACAGGAGGAAACTGCACCGATACCGCCGCTACTCTTTCTTCGCTTCCGTCTCTTTGGACCTCCTGCATGCACGGTGCCTCAAGCGGGCCCGTGCCCGCGCTACCAGCCCGAAACATCGCCCTGTCTCTACGTTTGGCATCGCCCTGTCTCGATGCCGACCTCAGGGATTCCCTCAGTTCCCAAGGGCGCGCCGCTACGGTCAGCCCGCATATTAAGGATGGGCAACCTTCCCAAGGGTACCCTTGCATCATTGCCTCCTGGGTCCATCCTTGGCCACTTTCGTTGGCCGCGCCCCGCTCGAAACGCTTCGAAATGGGCGTCCAAGGCCCTTGCATCCTTATCGCGTATCCTTACTATACGGGTTGACTGTACAGTCGGGGCCCTGAAGAAGGAGCCCTTTTCGTTGGGGAGGGGCTCCGCGATCCTTGAGTGTTCCACAGTTTGTCTCATGTCTTCTGCTTCCGACAGGAAATCGAAGTTTAACTTATGGAAAAAAGGGGCCTCGTTCCTTCTTCAGGGTTCCTTGGGTCAAGGCCCCGACTCTATACGGGCCGAACGTACGACCTGCCCTCGCCCTGCGGCTCGCCAGCCTTAGGGGCAGGCCTCCCCTCGGGGCCGGTGGCGGCGGGCCGCGCAGAGGGCGATGGCGGTGGGCCACGCCCTCGCTGCGGCCGGTGGGCGGGCCCAGGCCGCGGCGCTGCACGCCGCCGTGCAGGGCGGCGGCGCGGAGGACCCCGACGCTGCGCGCATCGTCGGCGTCGGCGTCGGCGTCGGCGTCGGCGTCGTCGTCGGCGTCGCCAAGAGGAGGTTTCAGGAGGAGGAAGAGGAGGCGGGCCAACGGAAGAGGTCGCGGATGATCGGGGTGTTCGTGTGCCGAGATGGTGAGGAGTGCAGCCTCCACTTCCGGCCAGGTTGCCGCCAGGGCCTGGCTGTGCGCCCCTCCCCCCCCGCCCCACCTCAGAGGACCTGCAGCTCCTGATTTCCGGCCGCGCGGACGTCGGCGCCGTCTACGACAGGGGCCTGACGCTGCTTCTGTCACCATCGATAGACCCATCCCCCGTCCCCCGTGGGGCCAACTCGGGCGGGCCCAGGGCCGCGATGCATCGTCCACGGGGCCCTGAGACACCGAGAGCGCCCGAAGACCTGAGTGCTCGAAGTCTCGGCGGTCAAGGCAGCTGCTGCCCAGAGGCCCCTGGAGGCCAGGCCGACGGCGTCGGGCGGGCCGAGGACCCGGAGCGTTCAAGAGGGTTTTCCGAGCGCTCTGGATTGGCTGCGGCGCCCGATACGACCTTCAGAACCTCCGGGCCTCAGAGATGTCATATTTTCGGGGGTTGATAGACCTCCTACCCTGACACGAAGGGTGGATTCCTAAATGGAGGTTTGTCCACCGCCGAGATTTGTCCCGATCCGATTTTACTCCGATTCTGGCTCAGTCTCCCAAGCCTTTGGCCGCTGGCCGACCCCTCCCCTCCCCACGGTAGGGACGTTGTGCCGTTTCCGTCGGGCTTCGTGGCGCCTGTCCGGCCTGGAGGCAGCAGGCTGGTGGCGCGAAGGAACCCTGGCCCACTGGGGATGCGGATGGGTCTAACGACGCTGACTCCTGGGGGGCTCGAAAGTGCCACAAGGAACACGAAGTTCGGGCGCCCGCGGGCGGCAGACCTTCGCCAACACCGAGCACCCCCTCCCCACGCGCCCCTGGCGGCGCCTTCAGCGCCCCCCCCCAGCGCTCGGGGTGCGCCAGGGGGATGGGGGCGTCGCGCAGGGTGTTCGGTGCCGGCGGAGAGCTGCCGCCCGCGCAGAGAGTCCAAGAGTGTGCAGCGGTCGCCGCCCACCGCGTGAGGACGAGCTCCCCGATCCTTTCGGAGACCAGAAGTTGCATAGATATAAGACTTTCGGAAATCCGCGCGGATTTCTCGGAGCGGCTCCTGGCGCGCTCCGCGCGTCAGGGAGGTGGGTCCAGCCTTGGTCCACGAGATCCGCGCGGACCTCTAAAAGATAATGCTTGTGTAGCCTGTTGTTTCTCTATCCGTGCCTTATCGGCCCCCCGTGGGCCGATCCCGCTGGCCAGCCCCCGAAAACCGTTGCAGCTTGGGCCCCCGAGCGCCCTGCGTCCTCACCCATCTGTCGATGAGGCCCGCGCCTCAAAAGAAGCAGGGTTGCTTTTGAGAAGCCTTCCCCCCCCTGCGCGTGGCCGACCATGGGGGGCGATAGCTGGGGGGGGGAAGTGCACCTATCGTGCCCCAGAAATCAGGAGGAGGAGGCGGAGGAGGAGGATAGGGAGGAGGATGATGAGGAGAGGCGGAGGAGGAGGAGGTGGCGGAGGAGGAGGAGGAGGAGGAGGAGGCGGAGGAAGCGAAGCGGAGGAGGAGGAAGCGGAAGAGGAGGAGGCGGAGGCGGAGGCGGAGGCGGAGGCGGAGGAGAAGGAGGAGGAGGAGGAGGAGGCTGAGGAGGAGGAGGAGGAGGATAACGAGGAGAACGAGGAGGAGGAGGAGGAGAAAGAGGAGAACGAGGACAAGGACGAGGAGGAGGAGGAGAACGAGGAGAACGAGGAGGAGGAGGAGGAGGAGGAGGAGGAGGAGGAGGAGGAGGAGAACGATGAGAACGAGGACGAGGAGGGCCCCTCTTCTCGTGAGCGGCGGCCGTGCGCGCCGGGGTGTGGCTCTCTGGGCCCCCCGGGCCTCACCTGGCGGCCCGGAGGGGCGACTCCGCCGCCCTGCGGCAGCTGCTGCTGGCCGGCGCTGCCGTGGACCAGCGCGACAAGGACTCGAGTCGGGCAGGTCCCACTACAGGAGGAACATTCATACATAGCAAGAACAAAATATCATGGGGACGATTTTTCGACTCCTTTTCGCATTTTGTTGTCAACTTGTCATTTTTCGTCGGAAATCCGCCTGCAGGGGGACATGCCCGACCTAAACAAGGACTCGGGGGGGACGTCGGCCGACCGCCCCAACGGTCCTGGCCTGGCTGATCCCGCAGCCCAGGAGGATCGGGTATAGCCAGGACCCCAGGTGAGGGGACCGGGTTAGTGGTGCGGCCCCGAAGCCCTTGACTTGGCCAGAATCACGAAACCAGGTCTGCCGTAGCTTGTATTTTTTCGGGTGACGGCAGCTCCGGTTAGTGGAACGGGGCGGGGGGGGCGTCCCCCAGTACACACCACTAAACCAGGTTCCACTACAGTCGGCCCGGATTAGTAGGTCGACCCTGCCAGCTCAAGGGTACCCTTGTGTCCTGTGCCTCGCGACACGTGCCTTCTCACACTCCTATGGCGATGTGGCCCCCGGAAGGGTCTTGTGTCCTCTCGCGTGTCCTGTCCAATCAAGGCCGACTGTAAACCCAGTTCTGCCAGCGCCCGAGAGGATCCCCTGGTCCAGGCCTGGAGGGGGGCGTGTGCACCGGTGCGGCCACACGCAGGGGGGGGTAGTTAGTCAGGGTTAAGTCGTGCATGTCCGTCCACAAGATGAATATTCAAACATGTTTTTTCTGATTATTTCTGAATTATGTTTTGACTATTTTCTAGCTTTCGTCCAACATCCGCCTATAGGGGGAGGGGCATGTCCGACCTGAAGTTAGGGAGAGTGGGGGAAGGCTGCTTAGAAGCACCCCCTGCTTCTTGGAAGGCGCGGGCCTTGCCTGGCGATGCAAAGCCCACGCCTTCTAAGAGGCGGCCTCCTTTCTAGCCTTGATCACCAGAAAGACTTTCGAGCGCTACCGAAACTTGAGGGTCTTCACGTGTCGGGACCTGGGAGGCGATACTCGTTCGACGCTGTTTCGGTACTTCTCTGGGTGCTCGAACTGATTTCTGGGATATGGTCCTTAAGTACGATGGGAGCAAGATGCCATGGAGACCCATGCCAAGAAGCACCCTGCTTGCCTCCAGGGTGCCCTGGGTTTCTTGGGTTTCGATGGTTTTGCGATGGAGAGTGCGACGTTCCCACGCCAAAAATCAAGGAACGTCCTGGTGTCTCAGAGTTGGGCTTCTTGTGAAAGGTTCCTTGTGGTCGGGCCTCCACTGTAACCCCCCTCTTCGCGCCGCCGATCGATCCCTGGCCGAGGGAGGAGGAGGAGGAGGAGGAGGAGGAGGAGGAGGAGGAGGAGGAGGAGGAGGAGGAGGAGAACGGAGAAGGAGTGTCGGTTTCAGCTTTTTGCGCTCGTGTGCGCTCTTTTTCTACGCCTCCTGGATGGGGTCCGAGTAGATGGGGTCGGAGGATCGCGCCGTATCGCCGATGCATCGCCAATGCGGCTCGATGCGGAGCCCGATTTGCTTCACGTCGTCGCCGATGCATCGCCGGTGCATCGCCGGTGCATCGCTGGTGCATCGCCGATTCATCGCCGATGCATCGCCGATGCATCGCCGATGTATCGGCGGTGCGGCGCGATCCTCCGACCCCATCTGCTCCGATCCCATCTAGGGGGCCTCTATTTTTTCTGCCGCACTTGCGCGGTTCTGTGAGGTTCTGGAAGGTGTCACGGGGATAGCAGTCGTGCCAGGGCGTTCTCTCAGAACGCTCCCGCTCCAGAGCGGGCTGGGACGGCCGCTTCGCCCGGTGCGTCCTCCAGGGCCGATGATCGGGCGGGGCTGGGTAGAGGATATAATCCGTTCCGGACCTCCTGGAGCGCTCCAGAACGCTCCGAGAAGGCCGCGCGGCGCCCAAGACAGCTTCCAGAGCCGCGAGATCTCAGGGATTTCCGAGTGGTCCTCACGCGATTCCAGCCTCGTCCTGGGTTCGTCTCAGATGGATCGATTTCAGAGGCCCCCGATCTCTGTCCTGGGCCGATGCTGGCCCGGGCCTGGCCTCGTCCGAGAGGTTTTCGGCCGACGTTCCCCGAGAGGACGGGGCCACCCCCCTGCTCGCGGCGGCCAGGCATTCTGAGCTGACAACAGACACCGCCACACACGCCGGTCGTTGAGAGGAGGTATCTTTGGATTCCCAGCTCCCACCTTGCTTTGGCCGTCTTCCTGCTTCAGGAGTCGAGTGGTTTTCCCTCTTCCCTCCTCTTCAGGGGGCGGGCGGAGACCAGTCTGCTTCCAGCGCCTTCCTGCTTCATGCTCCTACCCACTTCTTCCGACCCACGAGTACCTACAGTGCCGTTTTTAATACATGCTCCGCGTGCGGACCATGTATTAAGAATAAAGGGTTGATTCATAAATGCAAGGATGAGTTTATGCATTAATTTGTTCCTAAATAAATCATGTATTAAACATCCTATATGTTTAAAATCCTATGGATTGAAAACTGCCCTGTAGGTGGTATGTCGGGGTGGGAGTCGGTGTGGTCTGGGCTTGGGCTGTCGGGTGGGGGACTCCCGCCAGAACGGGAGCCCCCCTTGGGGTCCGGCAACCTGCGCCCACGCCTACTGGAATCAGTGCCCTCATTTCCATGCCCTTACCCGCCCCTCCTACCTGGGGGGTTGACTATGGGGAAAATCCTGAAGGCCTCCCGCGGCGTGCAAGAGTCGTACCATCCAGTCCGCACGCCCTCTCCGTCAGATACGAGTCGACGCTCGCGCGGTGATGCTCTGGCGCAAGTCCGACGTGAATCCGACGTGAACCCGACGTACACCCGACGTGCGCCCGACGTACAGTCGGCCCTGATTAGTAGGTCGACCCTGCCAGCTCAAGGGTACCCTTGTGTCCTGTGCCTCGCGACACGTACTTCCTATCTTCGTGTGGCAATGTGGCCCTTGGAAGGGTCTTGTGTCCTCTCGCGTGTCCTGTCCAATCGAGTCCGACTGTAAATCCGACGCACACTGAATCCCAAGTTGCCGCGCGAGGCCTCCGGGATTGCTCTTCTCTCTCGTCCAGGCAGGGGAACGCCGGCCTTAGTCCGACTTCACACCTCGGGCCCAGTGAGGCCCAATGGGCCCGATGGCCCGTGCATCGGGCTGACAGCCCCCCAGCCTTCGGATGAAGACCTTCCATCGGCGTCCCCCCAGCATACTACTACTGTGGGTGCGTCGCCCCGCCAGGGTCGACGCGCGCACCCAGGAATCTTATATTCTATGCGTCGTGGCGGGCGCTTTCTGGCCACACCGCTCGGGAAGCGATATGCTACAAGATGGTTACACTGTATGCTCGGGCCGGACGCGCGCCTCCGAGGAGAACGTATAGTACCAGTGCGTCTTTGTGCGTCGCACCCCAGGAGTTCCCTCGCTCCTCTCCTCCTTCTCCTCCTCCTCCTCCTCCTCCTCCTCCTCCTCATCCTCCTCCTCCCTCCTCCTCCTCCGCCTCCTCCTCCTCCTCCTGAGTCCTTGCTGCCTCCTCCCAGCCAGGCGCGGGAGCGCCGCGTGCCTGCGGCTGCTGCTGGAGGCGCGGGCCCGCGCGGACGCGGCGGCGCGCGACGGCGCCACGCCCCTGCTCGCGGCCGCGGAGGCGGGGCACGCCGAGGCGATCCAGCACCGGGGGTCGACCACGGCGCTGCCTCGGCAGGGGGAGGAGGAGGAGGAGGCGGAGGAGGAGGCGGAGGAGGAGGAGGAGGAGGCGGAGGAGGAGGAGGAGGAGGGAGGAGGAGGAGGAGGAGGAGGAGGAGGAGGAGGAGGAGGAGGAGGAGGAGGAGGAGGAGGAGGAGGAGGAGGAGGAGGAGTCTCTCGAGGCGGGGAGTCATATCCACAGTCGCCGCCTGGGGGATATCGGGCGTCGAGACCTCTCCGAGGGGCTCCTCGGTCTCCGAGGATGTGTTTTTTGCCCCATCTTCGGGCGTTCTCGGACTTTCTCGCAGGTTCTCGGTCCAGCCTCGGGATGCTTCCCAGCGGTTATGATGTTCCAACCCACTCTGGCCTTGACCACCAGAAAGAATCCGAGCAACAAGAGAGTACCGAAACAGGATGGCTTTTTTCTTTTCGGGCCCTGGGAGGCGATACGTGTTCGGCACTTCGCCAGCGTGTCGGGCGGACACCGTTATGATAATTTTCGGGGTGCTCGAAATTATTCATGTGATGTAATTCAGCGGGGTGTTTGAACGAGGGGGACAACATAACTCAGCGGCTGCGTCTCGTCGAGAACGTTCTGGGGCTGCCCAGATCGTCCAGAACGGCCGCCTTCGGCCGAGTTGCGGTATTTGGCAGGCGGTGGATGTGCATGCATTCGGGCCCTGGGGGTGGCCAGATGTATCCATATCCACCGCCTGCCGAGGCCTCCGAAGCTCGGTCTCCCAGACGGTGTTTATGGATGAACCCCGCCTCGCAAATCGCGCGGGCCGTTTTCGTTTTCTTTTCGTTTTCGTTTTCATTCAGGGGCCCACCACCGGCCACTGTCGACTTCGGATGTTCGGGAAAACGCCTGTGTTGGGCAATTGGTCGGGCCGTTCTCGTTTCGAAGCGCCGCGGAGCGAAACAGAAACGGAAGTGCAGAACGCTGTTTCGGTCGACCCCTGTCCAGCAACTCGTCCGCGCTCGCGCTGACGTCTGCAGGGTGAGGCAGGACGGTGCCACGCCAGTGTTCTTAGAGTCGAAGAAGAAATATCTGCATAAACATAGCTTTCGGAGGGCCGCGCAGATTTCTCGGATCGGCGCTGGGCCCCCCTGGCGGCGCCGCCCCTGGCGCGCTGCGCGCGTCTGGGAAGGGGATCCAGCACTGGTCCACGAAATCTGCGCGGACCTCCGAAAGCTGATGCCCCTTGCAGTTCTTTGTTCCTCTGTCAGCGACTCTGGAGGATCACACCGACGCACTCCGCGCGCTCGTGTCCGCAGGTGCAGACGTCAACCGTGCCGCCAGCGACGGGGCCACGCCGCTCCACATGGCCGCCATGGAGAACAGCAAGGAGGCCGTGCGGCTGCTCGTGGCCGGTCGGGCGAGCGTGGACCAGGCGGCCGTGGGCGGCCGCACGCCGCTGTTCACCGCCGCGCAGGTGAACAACACGGAGGCGATGCAGGAGCTGATCACGGCGGGGGCCGACCTGAACCGGGGGGACAAGAACCACGATGCTCGAAGAAGAAACAGCGCCATGAACATGGGCTTGTGGCGCTCCGCGCGGGTTTCCTGGATCCGCGCTGGGCCTCCGGCGCCGTCCCTGGCGCGCTCCGCGCGCCAGGGAGGGGCGCCCAGCGCAGATCCAAGAAATCCGCGCGGAGCGCCAAACGTTTGTGCTCATGCAGCTCTTTCGTCTTCTAGATACGCCCGTGTACGTGGCGGCGAAGAACTGCAGTTCGGAGGCCCTGCGGCAGCTGGTCCTCGCGCGCGCAGACATCGACGGGGCCAACAGCAGCGGCGCCTCGGCGGTGTTTGTGGCGGCCAGGAACATGAACTCCTCGCTGATGCGGCAGCTGCTGCTGGCCCGAGCCAGCGCCAACCGTGCGAGCTCGAGCGGCGCGACGCCCCTGCTTCTGGCCGCGCAGCACGGCTGCGTGGACATCATCCGGCAACTGGTGTCCGCGAGGGCGGAGGTGAACCGGGGCCTGCGGGATGGCCTGACGCCGCTGCTCGCCGCGGCGCGCAGGGACCACGCCGGGGCCGTGAGGGCGCTGGCGGCGGCGGGGGCCGACGTCCACCTGGCTGACAGGCTCGGCGCCTCGCCCTTGCTCGCCGCCGCGGCCGCGAACAGCCCGGGCGCCGTCCGCGAGCTGCTCCTCTGCAGGGCCGACGCCGACCAGGCCAACAGGATCAGGGGTAACGTGGGTAGGGGAACGTTCGGCGGCGGAAATCCGCGATGTCCCACGGAAGCGGGACCCGTGGCGAATCCGCGCCCCCTCGATCCGTGTTCGCGATCGCCTGACATGGGCGACTGGGGGTCGATGCACGCCCCCCGAGCACATCCCCCAACTAGGGGAGCAAAAAGTGACAAAAACATAAAAACTCGGAGGCCCGCGCGTATTTCTCAGATCGGCGCGCGGAGCGCGCCAGGGGCGGCGCCAGAGGCGCCGCCGGGGGGCCCCTATCAGGGAGCCAGAGACGGGGTAACAGCAGACGGGGTAACAGGAAACGGCCGGTTCGAGGCAGCACATGGCCCTTTTGTTGCAGTGCAGTTTTCTTTGGCTTTCACGTTCGATGCAGCACCTTCCACATGCTGGCTGCGTTGCACATTTTCGGCTGCTGCACTGCAACTTTTTGTTTTGGGCCCTCTGTTACCCGGTCTGTGGGGCTTGTTTGCAGTTTTTTCCGCAACTAGTTGCCAACAAATTGCAGTGCAGTTTTTTTGTGCGTTGCAGAAAAATGCAGTGCATTTGTTTGTTCTGGTCGTTGCAGTTTTTCCACCTGGATCCCATGGTGGGTCTGTTACCCCGTTTAGGCGTTACCCTGTTTAGTGCTCCCTGACCCCAGCGACGATCCGAGAAATCCGCGCGGCCCTCAGAGTTTTTATGTTTATGTCACTTGTTGTTACCCTAGTTGGGGAATGTGCTCAGGGGGGCTTGCATCGACCCCCAGTCGCCCATGTCAGGCGATCGCGAACACGGATCGAGGGGGCGTGGATTCGCCACGGGTCCCGCTTCCGTGGGACATCGCGGATTTCCGCCGCCGAACGAGGCGGCAACGGCCGCATTTTGGGGAGGGCGCCTCCCCCGATCCATGGATTTGGCGACCGCGCGCCAAATCCATGGATCGCTAATCCATGTTTGCGCGCCCCCGACCATGGACCCCCGACAGGTGCCCGATCGCCCACCCAGCCCAGGACCGCGCGGCCCCGCTGTCGGGGGCCAAGCGCCGCTGCATCGGCGATGTGTCGCCGATTCCAGGTCGAAGTTTCCGCCCCTGAGCCAAGGGCGCCCTCGAGGGCGCGAAGTCATCCGCGCTTCGCGCTTTGCGGTCCGGCTCCGACTCCTACTCACATCCTCCTTTTCTCCCCTGCGGGGCGGCGCGCCAGCGCGAAGTGATTCGAGCTTCGCGCAGCGCCAAGCGCGAAGTTAGGCGCCCTTGCCGAGCTGGCCCCACCCTGCCGTGGCCCCTCACAGGAACGGGGCGACCCCCGTCTTCGCCGCGGCGCGGGCCGACGGCGCCGACGCCCTCTGGCAGCTGATCGCCGCCCGCGCAGACGTGGACCTCGCGGGCAGCGACGGGGGCGGGGCTGGCCATCTGTCCTAGTGAGCGATTCTCGTCGTCGTTGCCCTCCGCCCTCCCCCCCAGCCCCCTCCCTGCCTCCCCTGCCTCCCTACGGTAGGTTCGCGTCGTGCCGACCGTTCAAGGTTGAACGCCGCCCGTGGCCCAGGATCGGCCCAATATGGAACGATCGGGCGATCGAAAAACCGCTGATCGTTCAAGGGTGAACGATCCACGCGGTGTCAGAAATCATTGCCGGGGTCGTCACGACGCGAGCCTGCCGTACCTCCCTCCCTCCCCCTTCTTCCTTCCCTCTCCCCTCCTCCCTCCCCCCTCCCTCCTCCCCCCTCCCTCCCCTCCCTCCCCCTCCTTCCTGCTCCTCCTCCTCCTCCTCCTCCTCCTCCTCCTCCTCCTCCTCCTCCTCCTCCCTGCCTCCCTCCCCTTCCTCCCCTCCCCTCCCCTCCCCTCCCCTCCCTCCCTCCCCCTCCTTCCTCCCTGCCGCCCTCCTCGTGGGGCATGGGGCCCCTGGTCCTCCATTCCGCGCGGGCCCGGGGCCCCATGGGGCGGTCCGCGCCCCCTCCCCCGGGGGAGGCGCGGCGTCGCAGTCGGGGGGGGGGGAGGGCCGGGCCCCTCGCCGGGGTGCGGCGGCGAGGCGTCGCCTCGCCCTGGGGCAACGCCTCGCCCAGGAGCCACGTCTGAGGTCGGTCCTGTCCCTCTGCAGGAGGAATGTTCAAACTTCGGTCTTGTCCCTCTACAGGAGGAATGTCTCTCTGCGTCTGAGGTCGGTCCTGTCCCTCTGGGGGGGGAGTGTTCAAACTTAGAAGGCATGGTCTGGGGACGATCTTTCCCAACCATCCTGTGGCGTGGGGTCCTCGTTTTGAAGAGACAGCGCCCCGCGTGCCTCCCTCCCTCGCTCCCTCCCTCCCTCCCTCCCTCCCTCCTCCTCCTCCTCCTCAGCTACGTGCGCTCCTCCTCCTCCTCCTCCTCCTCCTCCTCCTCCTCCTCCTCCTCCCTCTCCTCCCTTCTCCCAGTTCTTGCCCCTGCCTTCATAATGTCTCTCTTTCATCACACCCCTCACACGTTTCGCGGCCCCATAGAGAGCTCCACCTAAGGCCCCAGTGGCGCAGCTCGCATGGCGCCGCCGCCCCATTTTGGCACACCCCTTTCACGTTTCGTGGCCCCATAAGGAGCTCCACTTAAGGTCCCAGTGGCGCAGCTCGCATGGCGCCGCCGCCCCATTTTGTGGCACACCCCTCGCATGTTTCGTGGCCCCATTGAGAGCTCCATGTAAGGTCCCAGTTGCGCAGCTCGCATGGCGCCGCCGCCCCATTTTTGGCACATCCCTCTCACGCTTCGTGGCCCTATAGGGAGCTCCACCTAAGGTCCCAGTGGCGCAGCTCGCATGGCGCCGCCGCGTGGCGCAGCTCGCATGGCGCCGACGCCCCATTTTGGCACACCCATCAGACGTTTCGTGGCCCCACAGGGACCTCCACCTAAGGCCCACGTGGCGCAGCTCGCATGGCGCCGCCGGCCCATTTTGGCACACCCCTCACACGTTTCGTGGCCCCATAGGGAGCTCGAGCTGAGGTTCCAGTGGCGCAGCTCGCAGGGCGCCGCCGCCCCATTTTTGGCATCCCTTTCACGTTTCGTGGACCTATAAGGAGCTCCACCTAAGGTCCCAGTGGCGCAGCTCGCATGGCGCCGCCGCCCCATTTTGGCACACCCCTTTCACGTTTCGTGGCCCCATAAGGAGCTCCTCCCGAGCTCCCAGTGGCGCAGCTCGCATGGCGCCGCCGCCCCACTTTGGCACACCCCTCACACGTTTCGTGGCCCCATCGAGAGCTCCACCTGCGGCCCCGGTGGCGCAGCTCGCATGGCGCCGCCGCCCGATTTTGGCACACCTCTCACACGTTTCGTGGCCCCACAGGATGCTCCACTTAAGGTCCCAGTGGCGCAGCTCGTTGGGCGCCGCCACTCCATTTCGTGGCACGCCCCTCGCACGTTTCGTGGCCCCATGAGGAAGCTCCACCTAAGGTCCCAGTGTCACAGCTGGCATGGCGCCGCCGCCCCATTATGGTACACCCTTCGCACGCTTCGTGGCCCTACAGGGAGCTCCACCTAAGTCTCACTGGCGCAGCTCGCATGGCGCCGCCGCCCGCCGCCCCATTTTGGCACCCCTCACACGTTTCGTGACCCCAGACCCAGAGGGAGCTCTTCCTAAGGTCCCATTGGCGCAGTTTGCATCGATTTCTTCCTGGCAGGGCCGCTGGAGGGCTTGCGGAAACAGCTGGAGCAGCTTGCCACGCGCACGAAGCGGTGCAGGAGGGAGGCGGCGGCCCTCGCCAGGGAGCTGAGCTTCACCGAGTTTACCCGCGAGGCTTGACCTGAGGAGCGGCCGCGCCCGAGCCTCGCCGTCTGTCGACGGTCTGACTGTTTGGCCTCGCGCCGCGGGCGACTCGCGCGCGTCGCTTGGACACTCGGGGCGACCAGCGCGCGTCGCGGAATTCCGCGCTGCGCTCTGCCCAGAGCCTCGCTCGCCCCCGTCGTCGCTCTGCCCAGCGGCCACGGCCGTGCCCGCTATCAGCCATCTCTCTGCTCCGCGCGGACGACCCGCGCGCGTCGCCGGGACCCCCCCGGGGCGACCGACGCGCGTCGCGGGGACTCCGCGCGGAGCCGCGCCCGCAGCCTTGGACATGGGCGTGCACGGGCAAAGAGGGAGAAAAAGAACGAGAAGGAAACGGGCGCGATCCTCGTGAGGAGCGTGCCGACATGGGCGTCGCGGCGTGCGGGCGTTGCTGTCGGGATTCCAGGGGAAGTTTTCTGCGGTGGCCACGCTCAGTGTCGCGAGTACTCAGGGCCAGTCATAATTACGTGAACCGTTGACAATCACACATATATCTATTTATATATACATACACACCAGGCGTGGCCTTGTTCGCATTCATGCAAATATACCCATCCGCACGCATATTCATTCACACTCAGACTAACTCGCGCTCAGACTCACCCGCGTTCAGTCTCTCGTAATTCGACCTATCGTCTTCGTTCGTGTTGTGTACCCCGCCACGCAATTCGGCGCACCCTTCATACGGTTCGTGGCCCCATAGCGAGCGCCGCCGAAACATATATTCACAATAGCGGTATTCACAACTGCATATGTTTGGGTATTTCGCCCGGTTAATTTTGAATGTGTTTGAGTATTGTGTGATTTTTTTTGTTTTTTTTTTTTGTTCGCCTCGAATCCGCCTGTAGGAGGACGCGCCCGACCTAAAGCCAGTCCCACTTTTTTGTCTCAGGGGCAACGACAGGGGGGGACAGGCATGAACCCAGACACCCGCGTGTGGCGCAGAAAGACATCACGACGGGAGAGGCTTTGCATCATTTTCGGCCCCCGGGGGCCTTTGCTGGGCCCCGGGGCCGTCAAACAACGACTCTGAACGAAAAGCCGGTCCCCGCGGGGAAGGGGTCGACGCCGCTGGGGGTCGCCGTCATGAAGAACTCAGGACGTCGGGGGTCTGGGATGGGGCGGGCGCATCGACCCCCAATCGCCCATGGATCGCCGATGGGGGCCCGATGGTCACCAGCCTGCCCAGGGGCGTGCGGACTCGCGATCGGGGGGGGTCCATCGCCGACCTATCGGCGATGCATCGCCGATTCCGGGTCGATGTGCCCCCCCCCCTTGGGCCAGTTCCCCCTCTGTGGTGTTGCCCTCCGTTGTCGTTCCCAGACACGCGTCCTCCGACCTGCTTTTTCGATCCGGGGCCCCGCTTCGAAGAAGAAAGGACGCTATTAACAGAAACTTGTGGCGCTCCGCGCGGACTTCTTGGATCCGCGCTGGGCCCTGTCCCTTGCGCGCGGAGCGCGCCAGGGGCGGCGCCGGAGGCGCCGATGCGGCTCGATACGGAGCCCGATTTGCTTCACGCCGACGTCGTCGGCGACGCATCGATGCATCGCCGATGCATCGCCGATGCATCGCCGATTCATCGCCGATGCATCGCCGATGTATCGGCTATGCGCCGCGATCTTCCGACCCCATCTACTCGGACCCCATGGTCGGATTGCAATTGGCGTCGGCTTTTTCCCGTTTTAGACAGTTGGCTTGGGGCCAAAACGCCCCCCGTCTGAGAAATTCGGCGCTCAATTAGGTAAGATCGGCGGCGAGTGAGGGGGGAAGTGAGAAGGGGCGG
The DNA here is from genome assembly GCA_963575745.1 of Prorocentrum cordatum. NCBI lineage: Eukaryota > Dinophyceae > Prorocentrales > Prorocentraceae > Prorocentrum > Prorocentrum cordatum. The sequence goes on along the minus strand of CAUYUJ010015995.1, from coordinate 270,301 downwards.
TCCCTCTCAGGAGGCTCGGAAGTCCCCCAGCCTTCTGGGAAGTTTTCTAAGCCTGCCCCGAAAATGCAAAAAACAATCTCAGGAGGAGCGAGGGCTTCGGAGAAGACCCGCCGCCTTGTGACAAGGCCTTCTCCTTCTCATTTCCCCCCCTTACTCGCCGCCGAGAAGACGTAAGGCGGAGCAGAAGGAGAAGAGTTCTCGGCGTCGCCCTGACGTACTAATACTCTTGGGCTGGCCTCTGGCCAGTGCCGCCGATCCGGGGGGGGTGAGAGCGAGGGGAAGAAGGGGACTGAGGTATAGAAAAAACATTGGAAATGACGTCGGAAATATCCCCAGGTACCGAAAGACGTCGGACATGACGCCAGAAATAACGTACGCCCCTTCCCCCCCCTGCAGAGCTCGGGTCGGGCGAAAGGGGGGGTTTGGGAAAGGGGGGGTTACGAAATCTGCTGCATGCAGCTGGTTTCGGCCCCGCCGCCGGGCCCATTCCTCGATACATGGGCGCCTCCCGGCGCCGGGAGTCGCCGGTAAGATCAGCTACGTGTGCTGATTCTCAAACCCCCCCCTTTAACCCCCCCCTTTGCTATCCGCCCCTTTCGCCCGGCCCGAAGGGCGAAGCTTGAGCGAGCTCAAGGCCACGCTCTCAGAAGCTCACGCGCGGGATCGGCGGAGAGGTGCGTGGCCCCTCCTTCCCCCGCAGGGGCGGCGCGCGGACCGACGAGGCTCTTCTAGAAAACGCGTCGTGGCGGGCGTGCTCTTGCCGTACCGCTCGGAGAACGAGCAATTTCAGTATGGGGAAACTATGCCCAGGTCGGACGCTTTTGTTGTTTTATTGTATGCGTACCTTATATATATGCATATATATGTATATATATAAAATTAATTTCATTTTTTTTGTTTTTTTGTAGAATTGAACAATTGCCGTACCGCTCGGATAACGAACAACTACAATACAGGGCAGTTTTTAATGCATCGGATATTTTAAAGCATTGGATTTTAATGCATGATCAATGTATGAATAAGTTTATGCAGGAGCTCATCGTTGTTTTTAGTACTACATCCCTGCATTTTTAATACATGATCCGCACGCGGAACATGTATTCAAAACGGCACTGTACGGGGAAACTATGCCTGGTCGGACGCGCGCCTCCGAGGAGGACGTTTAGTATCAGTATGTCTTTGCGCGTCCCATGCGACGATCACATCCTCGCAGATCGGGGGCGGGCCCTCTTCATGCCGCGGGCGGCAAAGAGGGGGGTGACGACTGGAGGGGGGTGGGTGGGGATCTCATGGCTGGGGCCATGATATCTCCCCAGATTTCGTGGCGCCTCTTCTTGCGTCGATGCGTCCCCGGCCCCCCCTCCCCTGGGCCGCGCACATGCCGCTGGCCATGATGTGCGCCCCCCCACCCCCTCTGGGACGCCCTCCTCTTCGACGTCCCCGACCATGTTGCTCCCTGGTTTTCGGGTCACAGCTCGTCTCTCCGGCGGCCCTTCGGGACGACGCGGGCGCCCCAGCAGCGCTCTCGGCGAGGCGCAGCCGCTGGAAGGCATCCCGGGGCCGGAAAGTCGACGAGAACCGACGAGCACGTCGGAAAACCTCGAGCCTCGAAAGGCCGACACCGAGGGAACGCGCCCCGACCGAGCAAACGACACATCGTCGGAGGTCGGGGTCCATCTCCGCTACAAAAATACAGACACAGACGCCCTCCAATGGAGAGTTCCTGGGCATCAGGAGAGGCTGGCGGTGTATAAGTCACCACTGAGAGCCAACGACTTTAAACACCGCCGCCGCAACCTTCGTCAGAGGGTGTCTGTGTCCGTATGTATGTATGTATGCATTCATGCATGCATGTTTGTTTGTTTGTTTGTTTGTTTGTCTTTGTTTATCTGTATGCATGCATGCTTGCATGAATGTAAATATGCATGCATGTCCATGCGTGCATACATGTATGCATGTATACATGTACGCATGTATGTCTGCATGTATGTATGACTGCACACGTATATGTATGCATGCATGCATGTGCATGTGTCTATGCATGTATATGTGTATGTGTGCATGTGTATGTGTGTATACATGTGTGTATGTGTCTGTGTCTGTGTTTGTGCCTGTGTCCGTGTATTGTATTTGTATATGTACGTGCACGTATATATGTCTGTCTGTCTGTATGTATATATATATATATATATATGTATGCATGCAAACCTGTGTATATGCTTGTATGTATGCATTCACATGTGTACGTATGCATACATGTATGTATGCATGTATGTATGCATGTTTGTATCTTTATACATATATACATGTCCGTATTCGTGTGTGCACATATGTATGCATGCATGTATGTGCAGGTATGCATGTTCGGATGTATGTAGGTATGTATGTACGTACGTATGTATGCCTGTACGTATGGATGTATGTAAGCATGCATGTACGTATGTCTGTATGCATGCTGACATGCACGCATGTATGTGCATATATGTATGTTGGGATTTATGTAAGTATGCGTACATATATGCATGTATGCATGCATGCATGTATGTATGTATGTACGTATGCATGCACGCCTGCATGTATGTATGTATGGCTGTCTGTCTGTACGTATGTATGTGTGCATGTATGCACACATGTAGGTAGGTAGTTAGGCATGTATGTGTGTAAGTGTGTATGCATGCATGCATGCATGTATGCATGTATGTATGCATATCTGCATGTATGAGTGTAACCATGTATGTATGTATGCATGTATGTATGTATGTATGTATGTATGCATGTATGCATGTATGTATGTATGCATGCATGCATGTATGTATGTATGTATGTATGCATGAGCCAATTGTAGATGCGTTCCGCCGCTCCGACGCTCGGGGAACTCCTGTTCGTTCTGTTTCATAGTTTGTGAGTTTTCCCTTCTAGGAGGCAGGAGTATATGCCTATTGTAGATGCCTCCGGCCTGTTCCGCCGCTCCGGGACGCTCCGGGAACTCCTGGTCGTTCTGTTTCATAGTTCGTGAGCTTTCCCTCGAGGAGGCAGGGGGCAGGAGGAGGAGGAGGTGGGGGGGGAGGAGGAGGAGGGGGAGAAGGAGGAAAAGGAGGAGGAGGAGGACGACGACGAGGAGGACGAGGAGGAGGAGGAGGAGGAGGAGGAGGAGGAGGAGGAGGAGGAGGAGGAGGAGGAGGAGGAGGAGGATGTGAGCACTTTCTTGGCGTGCCATCCGCCCCCCCCGCCCAGGATAGGACGGACCGCTCGGGCGCCTCGCCCGCCTTCGCGGCGGTCGAGGGCGACTGCTGCGGCGCCCTGCGCCAGCCTGGCGGCGCGCGCCTGGGGGTGGCGCGAGGGCGGCGCGGCCTTCCGAGCAGTCGTGGGGTCTCGGTGTCAAGTCGGGCGCGTTCTTCTGCAGGAGGGATACCTATTCACAACTAGCCAAACACCAGTCCGGGGACGATTTCTTCACCACTCTGGACCATTTCCGGGTATTTTTTAATTTTTTAAATTTTTTCGTCCAAAAGCTGCCTGCAGGAGGACACGCCCGACCTGACCTCAGCGTCGGGATCTCGCAAACGGGGGGTGCGCCCTCGTGTGTGTGTGTAGGTGTGTGTGTGAGAGAGAGAGAGAGAGAGAGAGAGTCGGCTGCTGCCCCCCCCCCGGGGCTGCTCATCGTTGAGCTCTTCGACGTCTGAGCGTCCTTTTTTCCTCTCGGCTGGGCCCCTTCCCCTCTCCTTGCCCGCCGGCCAATTCGCTGGCTAGTGCCCCTTTCCAGCTTCTCGCTGGAGCGGAGTTCGCCGCCTCGCCGCTTACGAAAAAAGTGTGTTTGTGTGTGAGAGAGAGAGAGAGAGAGAGAGAGAGAAAGAGAGAGAGAGAGAGAAAGAGAGAGGTCGATCGGCTTTTGTACCGAGTCGCCCAAAACAGATGCCCCCGAGCCGCCCTCGGCTCCCCATAGTCAACGCTGGGTGGGGCATGCGGGGGGCACCTGTGTGCGGCAGTTCAACGCACCAACGGATTGAACTCATGCCCCCCTCAGGGTCCCCCCCCTTCTGGTGGATCCCGACAGCGGGCCCTGGAAACGACAGGGCCGTTTCTTTGCCCGTTCCGTCGCCGTTGTTTTTCTGCTTCCGGTTCCGGCTCCAGTCCCGGAGCTGTCTTTTGTTGCCGTGCTTTCGAGTCGCCGTTTTTTTTTCACCGTCCCCATCGGGGGCAGAAAAGAAGGGGGTGATGACTAAGGGAGGGGTGGATATCATGGCGGGGGCCATGATATTTCTCCAGATTTCATGGCGCCTCTTCTTATTTCATTACGTCCCTGGCCCCCCCGCTGGGCCGCGCACATGCCGCCGGTCATGATTTGCACCCCCCCCTCTTGGACACCCCCCTCTTGGCCGCTCCCGATCCCATTTCGAAGAGATGTTTTGGCAAGCGGTAACAGGCGGCCCTGCCGCTTCTGGGGCCCACGACGTGCGGGGCTGCTTGTGATAGCGCACAACGGCGGCGATGTTCCGAGCCCTGCCCTCGTCGGTCCACGATTTCGGTCCGCTGCTGCACGCAGCAGCGGACCCCTCGGTCGTTGAAAGTGGGTATTCTTGGATTCCCAGATTCCCAAAATACTTGAAGCGTCCTCCTCCTTCAATGATCGAGGGGCTTCACCTCTTCCGTCCCCCTCAGGGGGCGGACGGAGCCCAATCTACTCTCAACGCCTTCCTACTTCATGTTTCTGCCTACCTCTTCCGACCGACGTGTAACCGTGGCACCACCAGGCTCCCCAGGAGGGCCGAATCCCAGCTGAAACGGATCCCTGGCCGGAGTTTCGGCCGCGTTCGCAGGACAGCCTTGCGACTGAGCATGGTGGTTGTGTACACTAGCGCTATCCGCTCCCACCTTCTTCGCCTTCCTCCCCAGAAGCACCAGTCAGGCACCTTGCTGGTCGGCGAGGGTAGGACTCGGAACCCGTCGAGCACGTGGCGAAATCCGAGCCCTGCCCCCGCCTCCCATCGATTCAGGAGAATCGAGGGGTGTTTGGGGCGGGGGGCGGGGGCGGGGGCGTAAGGTTGACCAAACCGTGTGTGTGTGTGTACCACCTCGGTTTTTGTTCTATTACTTCTGATGTGCTTGCTTCCTGTTGATTATGCTTTTCGTCATCTTTAAAGGGATTGCTCAAAGTAGTGGAATGCAGAACGATTCCTGTTGTAGCACATTTTAAATTGAGTTCTTTTGTGGGTAATTAAAAGGGAATTCTGTTCATGGTGAATTACAATTTGTTTCCTTTTGTGGCGGATTACAAAAGGATTCCTTTTGTGGAGGATTACAAAAGGATCCCTTTTTTGGAGGATTACAAAGGGACTTCCTTTGGTGGAGGAATACAAAGGGATATCTTTTGTGGAGGATTACAAATTGATTTCCTTTGAGTGCTTTCCTGGAAGTGAACCAGGGGACAAAAGAGAAAAAAAGAAAAAGTCAGAAAATCATTGAAAATTGAAAAAGTTGAATGTTTTCAATGATTTTCCAATGCTTTGAAGCAAAAACATATAAAAACACAGCATTTTCACAATCCGAATGCAAACATGCTGTGTTTTCATATGGTTTCGGCCTCAAAACCTTGGAAATGCTGTGTGTTTTTTTTTACATGTTTTCAAAACATGGGAAATTCATTGAAAACCTGCAATTTCCATAATTTGCAATGATTTTATGTTTTTTTTTTTTTTTTCTCTTTTTCTTTTGTCCCCTGGTTCACTTCCAGGAGAGCCCTCAAAGGAAATCAATTTATAATCCTCCACAAAGGGATCCCATTGTATTCCTCCACCAAGGGGCATCCCTTTGTAATCCTCCACAAAAGAGATCCTTGTGTAATTCACCACAGAAGGATTCCCTTTTGTAATTCGCCACAAAAGGAATCATCATGTGATCCTCCACAAAAGAAGTCCTTTTGTAATTCTTCACAAAAGGAATCCTTTTGTAATCTGCCACAAAATAAAACAATGTGTAGTTCACCACAAAAGGATTCCCTTTTGTAATTCAACAACAAAAGAAATCAATTTGTAATCCGCTAATGTTTGTTTCGGGCCTCCGGAGGCCAGAGAATCGAGATATTAAGGCTTATTAGTCTCTCTGGAACGCGCTTCGGCGCTCACCCACTGGAAGTAAGAGGGGTGAGGAGGAAAAGACGGAGGTGGAGGCGGAGGAGGAGGAGGAGGAAGAAGGGTAAAGAGAGGATATCTTTAGTCTGGTGGGCTGTGCTTCCCACTCGATTATGCTCTGTGGAACTCCTTATGACAACGCATTGCTCCCAACGCATCTCGTCATCACCATCATCATCAGCAACATCTTGAAACGCATGCTCGTCATCACCATCGTCATCAGCAGAATCTTGAAACACATACTCATCATCATGATCGTCATCAGCAGCATCTTGAAACACATGCTCGTCGTTACCATCGTCATGGGCAGCATCTTGAGACACATACTCGTCATCATCATCATCATCGTCATCAGCAGCATCTTGAAACACATGCTGGTCAGCACCATCGTCATCAGCAGCATCTTGAAACACATGCTCGTCATCACCATCGTCATCAGCAGCGCATTGAAACACATGCTCGTCATCACCATCATCATCAGCAACATCTTGAAACACATGCTCGTCATCATCATCATCGTCAGCAGCATCTTGAAACACATGCTCGTCATCATCATCATCGTCATCACAAAAGACACCCACCTCTCATAGAATCGTACTACAGATGGATCCACTTCCGAGAGAATCCTATTACATATGGATCCACCTTCCATAGAATCCGATTAGGAATGGATCCACCCCTGATAAGATCCCACTACAGATGGAACCACCTTAAATATAATCTTATGACATATGGATCCGCCTCTAATAGAATCCCATTAGAGATGGGTCCACAACTAATGGCATCACATCAGAGATGGATCCACCTCGAATGGAATCCTGGTACGGATGGACCCACCTCTAATATAATCCTTTTACAAATGAACCCACGTCTGATAGAACCCCATTACATATGCGTCCACCTCGAATATAATTCTATTAACGATGGATCCACCTCTGATAAAACCAAATTAGACATGGATACACCTCTAATGGACTCCAATTACATATGGATCCACCTCTAATAGAATCCTAATAAGATGGTTCCATCCCCAATGGCATGCTATTAGAGATTGGTCCACCTCTAACAGAATCCTGTGACACATCGATCCACCTCGAATGGGATCCTATTAAGGATGGACCCACCTCTAGTAGTATCTGATTAGAGATGGATCTAATGAAATCCTAGCGCGGATGGATCCATCTCTAACAGAACCCTATGACAGATGGGCCCACCTCTAATATAATCCTATTACATATGGGCCCACCTCTGAGAGAATCCTATTAGGGATGGGCCCACTTACCTCTGATGGGGTCCTACATGACATGAATCCACCTCTAATAGAATACTATTACATATGGATCTACCTCTAATAGGATCGTAATACAAACGGGTCCACCCCCAATTCAATCCTACCAGAATCCTGATACAGATGGGTCCACCTCTGATGGGATCCTATTACAGATGGATCCACATCTACTAGAATCCGGGTACAGATGGATCCATCCCTAATGGAATCCGAGTACAGCTGGATCCACAATGATGGGATCCTATGAGAGATGGGCCCATCTCAACTGAAAGTCAATTACAGATCGATCCGCTCCAAATGGAATCCTAACAGAGATGGGTCCACCTTTTATATAATCCGGCTACACATGGATTCACCTCTAACAAAATCTTATTACAGATGGATCCACCTCTAATAGAATATTATTAGAGATGGGTCCACCTATAATGGGATCCGATTAAACATGGATTCGCCTGTAATGTAATCCTATATGAGATGGATCCACCTCTAGTGGGGTCCTATTAGCGATGGATCCACCTCTAAGATCATTCCATTCCAGATATTTCCGCCTCTAATAAATCCGATGAGATATGGATCCACCTCTCATAGAATCCTAGTAGCGATTGACCCACCATTTACACTCCCTCCCTACAGAAGATTTTCTTTTGTGGCGGATTACGAATTGATTCCTTTTGTGGCACAATATACAGTGATTCCTTTTGTGTCGGATTACAAATAGATCCCTTTTGTGGCGAATTACAAATCAATTGTGTTTGTGGCGGGTTTCAAATTGATTCCTTTTGTGGCGGATTTGAAATGGATTTCTTTTTGTGGCGGATTACAAATTGATTACAAGGATGATGATGCTGGTGATGGCGATGCAACGCGGCAAAACGAGGTGGTACGCACACACGGTTTTGTCAACTCCACGGGGCGGGGCCCCCTGAATTCGTCGGCGCTTCTCCCGGGGCTTCTGGAGCCCACGAGGCTTCGCAAGACGGCCCCACGAGGGCCCAAACAGAGCGTCAAGATACAGTCAACCCGCGTAGTGAGGATGAGCAACCTTCCCAAGGTTACCCTTGCATCCTTGCCCCCTCGGCCCATCTCTGGCAACTTCCGCTGGCCAGCCCCACTCGAAAAGTGCCGACATGGGCCTTCCAAGGCCCTCGCATCCTTACCGCGCATCCTTATGATACGGGTCGGCTGTAGTCCAAGAGAGCGTCGAGCTCACCACCCACCAAACCACCCCAACCCAACCCGAAGGCCTCAAATTGCCCTCCATTTCCAGTGGGGGGGGGGTCGGGGAACGTTGAAAAAACACGTATGGAGCCCGTACCCCCCCCAACCCGAAATTCGGGTCTGTGGGTTGGGTTGGGGTGGTCTGGTAGGTAGTCACGAGCTGGCCGACGGATGTCGCCTTCGGACACCTGGACCGTCGCTGGCCCCCCCCCCGACTGGCACGCGGTGCGCGCCAGGGGCGGCGCCAGCGCCACGGCCGGGGCGGGGGGCCCCGGCGCAGATACCCAAGCGCTCTCTGCTCGCGGGGGCCCCCCAAACGGGGCGGTGACCACACCGTGCGGTGAGTCGGTGGGGATTCGGGGTCATCGCGCGGTTTTGGGACTCGGGTCGTTCTCCGAGGACGTCTCGGGCGATTGGGGCCTCCAAGGTCCCAAAACTGTGCGCTGACGGACCGTGGGCTGATGAGGTCTTGCAGGGTTTCGAGGTCGCCGCACGGTTTGTCACCGCACCGTTTCGGGACTCCAAATTTGCGCGGGCCCCAGGAAGTCGGTGTCTGTGCTCAAGGCAGGCAGGTCCCTCTGCAGGAGGAATATACTCCAAACAGGCAGTCCCAAGAATCGTCAGGGGACGATGTTCGATTATTCGCTGACCATGTTTTTGAGTATGCTTGAATATGTTTCCGTCTTCTCCCAATATCCGCCCGTAGGAGGACCTGCCCGGCCTAAGCCTGTGCCGTTTTTTTCTTTCCCATGTTTTCTCATCTTAGGAGAGCAGAAGGCAGGTGCCTCCTCAGAGGGGCCCAAGGGCGTCCACGAAGGCGCTTCAGGTGCCGCGAGGGCTCCAGAGAAGCCATCACCCGAGCGACGCCACAAGAAAGGGTTCGACTGCCCCCACACTGGCGCGGAAGCTGCCCGCGTGACGCCGCGCGTGAGCGCCCTCTCTCCCAGCGTAGGGTGCCGAGGAGGAGGAGAAGGAGGAAGGAGGAAGGAGGAGGAGGGTCTTGCCCACCTGCCTCCTCGAGAAGGCCGCCCCCCCCGCGCCGCCCCCCTGCGCGCGCCACCGGCCAGCTGTGGCGCGGCAGGGCCGACGTCGCCGCCCGCGCCGCGGACGGCTCCACGCTGCTGCACGCGGCCGCGCGCCACGGCAGCGCTGGCGCCCTCGCGCTGCTGCTGGCGGCAGGCGCCCCGGTGGGCGCGGCCGGCAGGCGCGGCGCGACGCCAGCGCACGTGGCGGCGGAGGATCCTCCTCGATCATCCTCCAGCTCGATCCTCCTCGATCCTCCTCCTCCTCCTCCTCCTCCTCCTCCTCCTGGATCCTCCTCCTCGATCCTCCTCGATCCTCCTCGATCCTCCTCCTCCTCCTCCTCCTCGATCCTCCTCCTCCTCCTCCTCCTCGATCCTCCTCCTCCTCGATCCTCCTCGATCCTCCTCGATCCTCCTCCTCCTCCTCCTCCTCCTCCTCGATCCTCCTCCTCCTCTTCCTCTTCGATCCTCCTCCTGCTCCTCCTCCTCCTCCTCCTCGTCCTCAAGGCAAATGGGGGTCAGCCAGAGCGCCGCATCCTGCAGGATCATGCAGAGCCAGGGGTGCGCTGGCCCGGGCTGGCTCGCAGGATCCTGCAGGATCCTGCAAAGCCTGACGGACTTGCATTGGCCCGGGTCAGTAGATCCCCCAGGATCGGTCGCGCGTAAGATCTCAAGCGAGGAAAAAACACCACGACTTCATAATTGGCGTGTGCGGAACGGCCCTGCGCGTTCACTGAACAGCCCTGCCCGGTTCGAGCCTTTCCTCAGGTGCGTCTAGCATCGAGATGCTTCTTCTGAGGGTGTTTTTTGGTCCTCGCGTAAGATCGAAGAACAGCCAGCTGCGAAAGCATAGAGTGCGGGGGCCCGAACGGTCTTACTTCTTCCCTGCGCACGCGTGGCTGTATGGAGGGCTCCGTCTCTTGGGGCAATGTATGGGGGCAGTACACAGAGGAACCCATCGGGCCAGTACATGGGGACAGTACGTGGATGCAATTTGTTTGGGCCATACATTTTGGCAATACTTGGGGTCGCCACTGCCCCCTCACCATCGAAGACGCCTACGGCGAATCACCGCCGCCCCCTGCCTTTTTGGAAGCGCCTATGTGGCCGAACGTTGAGGCCAGACCTGCCAAGCTATCGGGCCATGTGTTCCCCGAATCAGTTTGGAAAGCCTTCGGGGAAAATGTGGGCATCTTGAAGGTCATCTTGGCCGCCTGGAGGCCATTTTGACCCTTTCGGGCCTTCTTGGAGGACGTCTTGGAGGGCTCTTGGGCAGTCTTGGAGGCCATCTTGAGCGTCTTGGAGGCTTCTTGGGCCGTCTTGGGGGCCTCTTGGGGCCGTCTTGGGCCTCTTGGGCGATCTTTGGGGGCACTTGGGCCGTGTCGGGCCGTCGGAACGTTGAAAAACAAACAATTACCACAATCCTTCAAACACGCATGGGAAATCATTTTTTTGCCTTTTCGGGCCTTCTGGACGCCCTCTCGGAGGCCTCTTGGGCCGTCTTGGGCCATCTTAGTGCCATCTTCGGCCGTCTTGGTGGGCCCCTGGCCCGTCCGACGCCGTCGGAAGCCGTTTGGGGGGCCTCTCTGAGCCGACTTGGGGCCCTTTTGGAATGCTCCTGGGCCGTCTTGGAGGTCATCTTGGGCGTCTTAAAAGCCTCCTGGGCCGTCTTGGGGGCCCCTTGGGGCCGTCTTGGGGGCCTCTTGGGCCGTTCTGGGGCTATCTTGGAGGCATCTTGAGCGATCTTTGGGCGATCTTTGGGGGCTCTTGGGCCGTCTCGGGCCGTCGGAAGGTCGAAAATGAGCAAATGTCAACATCCTCTAAACACCTATGGAAATTTCAGGGTTTTTGGCTTTTTCGGGCCCTCCTGGAGGCCCTCTTCGGGGCCTCTTGGGCCGTCTTGGGCCAGCTTCGAGCCAACTTCGGCCGTCTTGGTGGGCTCCTGGCCCGTCTGATGCCGTCGCGAGCCGTCGTGGGGGCCTCTCTGAACCGACTTGGGGTCCTTTTGGGGCGCTTTGGGGCCGTCTTGGAGGCCATCTTGGGCGTCTTGGAGGTCTCTTGGGCCGTCCTGGAGCCCTCTTGGGGCCGTCTTGGAGGTCTCTTGGGTTGTCACGGGGCCCTCTTGGAGCGATCTTGGGCGATCTTGGGGCGATCTTGGGGGCCTCTTGGGCCGTCTTGAGCCGTCGGAATGCCGAGAAGAAGCGAATGCCAAAATCCTTCAAAAACCTAAGGACAATCAATGATTTTGCCCTCTTCGGGTCCTCCTGGAGCTGTATTGGAGGCCTCTGGGGGGCCTCTTGGGCCGTCTTGGGCCGTCTTGGACTCTCTTGGGCCGTCTTCGAGGTCGTCTTGGATCATCTTGGGCGGACTTGGAGACCATCCTGGACCATCTTGGAGGCCATCTTGGGCCAAAGTGGCCATCTTGGAGGCCATCTTCAGCTGTCTTGGAGGATTTTTTCCGGATTGGGTATTTTCCAGGTGGTCGGCGGGACGCGCCAGAGCCCCAGGGGGAGTTCTTCTGGAAAAGAGCCAAAACCAAAAACGATAGGATTTGCCACGCCAGGCATCCCTACTGCAAGCAACAGGGAGCGGCGGGCCCGGGTTGTGGGTATTAAGCCGCCTACTGGATGTTCGTTGGGACCTCGTGGAATGTCTCTGGGGCCTCCTGGATACAGTTTCGGCTCCTCTTGGGGCTCTTTGGGGACCTCTTGGGGCCTCTTGTGGGCCTCTTGGGAGCCTCTTTGAGCCTCTTGGGAGCCTCTTGGGGGCCTCTTGGGTCCTCTTGGGCGCCTCTTGGGGCCTCCTGCAGCCTCTTGGGGCGGAAAGCTGGGATTTTCGGTTCGTGTCGTCTCTCTTGGGCCCCTTTTGTTGCCGTCTTGGGGCCCTCGTTGGCCGTCTTGGCGGCCTCTTCGGCCATCTTGGGGCTTGGGGGCCTCTTGGGCCGTCTTGGAGTGTCGAAATTCATAAAAGGCGAGAGAGCCCAAATCCATCATCAACCAAAGGAACATCAATTATTTTTGCCTCTTGGGGCCCTCTTGGGAGGCCTCTTGGAGGCCTCGTGGGCCGTTGTAAGGCCATCTTGGGCGTCTTGGGCCGATCTTTGGGCGTCTCGGGGCCCTCTTGGACCGTCTTGGAGGCCGCTTGAGGGAGTCTTGGTCCGTCTTGGGGCCCTCTTGGGCCCGCACAAGTCACGCGACACCATTCGGGGGGTCCATGGGGGCATGCGGGAGGCCCCAGGAGATTGCTGAACTTGGGGTCTGGGTCCCGTACAGACTCCCCAGGCGTGCTTAAGGGGTTGGGCGAAGGACCTGAGGACACGCCCACTCCGTGCGCAGCGGCACGGGGGCGGATCATCAGTAAATGCAGGGTGCTGCGCAGTGTTTCGGAGGTCTGCGCGGACTTCTTGGATCGGCGCTGGTCCCCCCATTTGGCATCGCTCGGACGTGTGCATTTTTTTTCTCGGCGAGAACCATCGAGGAGCATCCTTGATCATTTGGCGAAACAACCACGCACGAAACCGAAAAAAACACAGGGAATAGACGTCCGAGCGATGGCCAGCCCAGCAGCGCCTCCAGCGGCGCCTCCAGCGTCGCCTCTGGCGCGCTCCGCGTGCCAGGGTCCGGGAGGGGGGTCCAGCGCCGATGCGAGAGCTCCGCGCGGACCTCCGAGCCATTCTGTCTGTGCGGTGCCCTGACCCTCGAATTGTGCCTGTGCGCAGGAGTGGCCTTTCGCCAGAGTGACCTTCCCTCACCACCTACCAAACCACCCCAACCCAACCCGAAGGCCTCAATTTGCCCTCCATGTCCAGTGGGGGGGGGGGTCGGGGAACGTTGAAAAAACACATGGACCGTACCCCCCCCAACCCGAAATTCGGGTCAAATTCGGGTCTTCGGGTTGAGTGGGGGTGGTCTGGTAGGTAGTCATTCCCAGCCCCCCTCGTGCCATGCGAGGATCATGGCGGGAGTTTTCTGGTCGCCGTTTTCAGCCTCCGGGGCCCTTGCCAGGCCTCGGGACCGTCACAAGCAGACTCGGCATGAGAAGCTTCCTCCTCCTCCTCCTCCTCCTCCTCCTCCGGGGAACGGGTCGAGGAGGGGAGGCGGCTGCCAGCGCGCAAGCGGGGGTGGCGCGAGGGCGGCGTTCCCTTGAGAAAGCGGGGGGCTTCTGAGAAGGAAGCGGCCTGCTTGGAAGGGCCCGGCTGTTTCGAAGAAGGCTTCCAAGACTCGAAGAAGAAACAACGGCATAAACAGAATTTTTGGCGCTCCGCGCGGGTTTCTTGGATCCGCGCTGGGCCCCCCTCCCGGCGGCGTCTCCAGCGCCGCCCCTGGCGCGCGCCAGGGAGGGGGGCCCAGCGCAGATCCAGGAAATCCGCCCGGAGCGCCAGCCGTTGATGTTTATACTGTTTCTTGTTCATCTTCTTTTCCTTCTAAAGAAGCCTTAAGAAGGCCCCTGCCTGCTTAGGAGGCCTCCCCCCCTCTGTCACAGATCCCCTCCGTGTGCGCTGCCGAAAGGAGAACAGCGGCGAGGCCCTGGACCAGCCTCGGCGGCTGCAACGGGGGCGGGCTGGCACAGCAAGGAGGGGACCAGCAGTCAAGACGCGGAGCCGAGAGCCACCCCGAGCGGGTTTTCCCCCCGCCGCCTCTTCCGTCCACCCTGTCCACCACCATGCGGTCCGTGTTCATGTTTTTGTTGAACCGGCCATATCCCTCTACAGGAGGAATAACCAACATAGTAAAAATAGTCAGGGGAGGATTCACATATATCTATATAATTGTAACTGGGATATAGGTAGACAACATCTTCGCCCAACATCCGCCATCAGGAGGACATGCCCGACCTAATGTCAGTGTGTCCTGTGCCTCCCTTCTGTCTCTTCTCGGCTCCTGTGGCCTGGCGGACATTCTGCATGCCTTGCTTGCCCGCGGCCCGCCGAGGGGCGCCGGACGCTGCGGGCGCACTCGCGCGCCCTCTCCAGCCCGTGCAAGCAAAGAGCCAAGACGCCGAACTAAGGAACGGCCTGGGCACGAAAGGGGCTCGATGCTCCTTGGGCTATTCTAGTCACCACCCACCAAACCACCGCAACCCAACCCGAAGGCCTCAGTTTGCCGTCCACTTCTAGTGGGGGGGGCGTCCGGGAACATCGAAAAAACACGCATGGAGCCGATACCCCCCCCAACCCGAAATTCGGGTCTTCGGGTTGGGTTGGGGTGGCGTCTGGTAGGTAGTCATCTATGGTTGTTCCGCTAGCCCTCATCGTGCACGCTGGCGTTGCTGGGGCCAGGGAGGGGCTCCGCTCCGCAGCTCCCCTTGTGCCAGCGCCCCGACGGTCCACCAGGCCTCCGACGATCCGCTTTTCTCTACATTCGCCTCCTGGTCCTCGGCTTCGGCCTCCGGGGCACTGCTGCACGCGCCCCAGGGCCGACGACAGACATGGACCTGGGGCGAAACGGAGCTCTAGGCCTCCCAGATGGGGTCGGAGTAGATGGGGTCGGAGGATCGCGCCGCATCGCCGATGCATCGCCGATACATCGACGATGCGGCTCGATGTGGCGCCCGATTTTCCCACGCCGACGCTGCCGATGCATCGCCGCCGTCGCTGATGCATCGGCGATGCATCGCCGATACATCGGCGATGCATAGGCGATGCGGCGCGATCCTCCGACCCCATCTACTCGGACCCCATCTAGGAGGCCTCTAAGAGCTAGTCCGGGGCGGTGGTCGGGACCCCGGGGCCGCGCAGTGGGAACAAAAACACACCGTCGGAGATGTCCGGGATCTCTCAGGTCTCTCTGGGACATGCCGGCCCGCGTGCGCCCCGCGAGGCTCGCGGGGCGCACGCCTGCAGGCGGAGAGGGGGCGCCAGTCGAGGCGGCGGCGGCCCTCCCGCGGGCCCCAGATCCGCTCCGGACCAGCGCCCAGGCCCGTACCGCTCGGGGGTGGACAGAACCCCCAACAGTGACACGTCGGTTCGTGAATTGTCCGTTTTCGGTTCTCGAGATGGCGCCGTGGCCGTCATTTTCCAGGCTTGCGCCCGACAGGTTTGGGCCTCAGGTCGTTTTCACTAAACCGCGTTTTACTGAAGGGGGGTCTGTGCATCCCCGAACCGGGCCGTAATGACATACACGTGGATTCTGGACGCTTCGCGTAACCCCACCAGTCTGACACGCCCTCTGGACTTTTCCTTTCGGGCCGCCGAACAAAAAAAAAACCCACCAGTGGCTCGCGCGTAGCCCGCCCGACCTTGTCGGATGCCTCCTGCGCTTTCGCTTGCGGCCGCGACAAAAAAGTACCCCCACCAGCCCTGCCACCCACCTGCCGCTGGGCCGCTGCGTGAGGCCTCGGCTTGCCGCGTTAGCTGTAGCCTTGCGCGCCGCCTCTGCCTAATTAGTCTCGGCGTAGCCCGCTTTGACCTGACTCGCCGCTGGCGCGCTCGCCCGCGGTCGCTGACTAAAAAGTAACCCCACCAGCCTATCCGTGTGCTACGCTCCTGGACGCCGCCCGACCTCTTTCGCCGCGGTCGCGACAAAAAAGTAACCCCGATGCCCAGAGGAGTTGCCTCGATCAGGGAAGTGGGCAGCACGCAGAGGAAGGCTCCACCAGTGGAGGCCACTTGGAGCGTCTTGGGGGCCCGTTGGCGGTCCTGGAGGCCTCTTGGAGCGTCTTGTTCTTAGGGCCTTTTGGGGGTCTCTTGAGAGCCTCTTGGAGGCCTCTTGGGCGCCTCTTGGGGCCTCCTGGGCCTACTGGGCGCCTCTTGGGGCCCTCTTGAAACGCTCTTGGGAGCCTTGGGAGCGCTCTTGGGGCCATCTTGGAGGACACCGATCAAACACGAGAGGGGGCTTTAATCAGCGGTGCCCCCCCAAGAGGCCAACATGGGGCCAAAACCTTCGTAAAACCAATGAGTCTGGCTTCCTCGCCGAGGCCGTTTTGGACGCCCTGGCACCTCGCGACCCGCCCCGTCCAGGTCCAGGGGAGGGGTCGGGGGAGGGGTCAAGCTACCCACCCGCCCGCAAGCCGTCCAGCTCACTCCCACCCGCCCTCCCTACACATAAGTAACACCCGAGCCTGGGCATGTTCAGCGGTCGTCTTTGAATGGGCAGCTACTGGAAACCAAAGCCGACCCCAGGTGCGCGACGCTTGGGCGAGGTGCGCCACGCGTGCCAGGGGCACCACGCGCGCCAGGCATCCCCGGGGCCCGAGCGTGCCAGGCACGCCTGGTGCGCCAGATGCGCCACGTGCTGCGAGTGCGCCAGGTGTGCCGCACACTCCAGCCGCGCCAGGTGCGCTGCGTTCGGGGCACGTGCAGAGTGCGTCAGTTGCGCCTGCGTGCGTGACAGCACACATGGGGAAACATGTCGGCCCCCGCCATCCTTGACGAAAGCCGCTGCCCATCCCCCGCCGCCCCTGTCAAACATCACTTGACAATGATCGCTGGATGGCCGCGCAAGATCCAGATTTAACCGCGAGGTGCATGTTGTACTGTTTTGTGTCAGGGATGGTAGCCCTGTGCACAGCAGGGAATCTGCTGACACCCCCGCCGTTCTTTTCAGAAACAATACAAATTGCTCGCGGGGCTCATGAACATGACTCGAAACTTTAACTCCAAAGTGTACCTTGCTGCGTGGTTTTTACTCCAAAGTGTACTTTGCTGCTTGGGGGAGGGGGTGCATATTCATAAGGAGCAGTGATGAACCCCTGCCCAAAGGGGAAGAGTCGGGGTTGGACAGACCTCCTACCCTGACGCGTCGATTAAGGAGTTGGCCGTTTTCGGTTCGCGAAATGGCGTCGCGGCCGTCACTTTTGCGGGTCCACGTCCGTCGGTTTTGGTCCCAGGCCGTTTTCACTAAAGGGAGGTCTTTTGAAGGGAGGTTTGTTCACCGCCGAAAGAGGGACATATTGAAGACAAAACTCCCTGGACCACCCACGCCCCCAAAGGGCCGGTGGGACTCTCGGAACTCCGCGCTCTGATCTCTCGGGTCGGCGCTGGGCCCCTCCCTGGCCCACAGAGAGCGCGCCGGGGGCGGCGACGGAGGCGCCGCCAGGGGTCTGCACGCCCGACATGGGTACGGAGAGAATGGGCCCGACAGGGGTCTGCACGCCCGACAGGGGTCTGCACGCCCGACAGGGGTCTGCACGCCCGACAGGGGTCTGCACGCCCAACAGCAGCTCCTGTTCATTCTGAACAGGATTCGCTGTCCGCGCCGCCGCGGCCTGTGTCCATTCGAGGCAGAAGGCCGCCTGCCCAACAACGGCCGCTGTTGGTTCGGGACAACATTTCTTGTTGGGCATTGGGGGCTCCAGCGCCGCTCCGAGAAACCCGCGCGGACCTCCAACAGGTAACGCTTACGCCGTTATCGGATCCCGAGGAGGGAGGCTTGCCACCGAGCCCGCCCCCCCCATCCCCCCATAACATCGGGGGTGGACAGAACCCCCAACAGTGACACGTCGGTTAGTGAATTGTCCGTTTTCGGTTCTCGAGAGGGCGCCGCGGCCGTTATTTTCCAGGCTCGCGCCCGCCAGGTTTGGGCCTCAGGTCGTTTTCACAACACCACGTTTTACTAAAGGGAGGTCTGTCCATCCTCGAGTTATTGGATCCCGATGAGGGAAGCTTGCCACCGAGTCCGCCCCTCCCATTCTCCCATAAAACCCAACGCCCGTGATCGTCGAGAGTTGCGAAGCCCTCTTGTGTGGTCGCTTGCTGGTCCCGCACGGCCGTCGGTCGCAGGCGACTTTTCTCCCTCACCCCCGGACTTTACGACCAAACATGAGGCCGCTCAGAAAAAGGAGAGGAACCCTGGGACGCACCCCGAGCGGGCTGTTCCCAGGGTTGCGCCCCAGATTCCTGGCCCCTCCGGCAACCCCCCGCGAAGCCTGGGATGGGATTGGACACGTCCCCTGTCAGTCCGCCCCTCCTGCCTCCGCCGACTGGCTGGCCGCCGCGCGCGCCGACCTCGGCGCGCGGGACGCCGAGGGCGCGACCGCCCTGGACGTGGCGGCGAGGGGCGGCAGCGTGGAGGCGGTGCGGCGACTCCTCGCGTGGCACGCCTCGGCGGGGCCGGCGGGGTGGGCTGCGGCGGAGGGGCGCGCGGCCGCCCAGACCGCGGCCCAGGCGGGGCACCTGGCGGCGCCTCGGGGGCCTCCAATGCCGGGGCTCGCCTCGATGCCTCCGGCTCGATTCGATTCGATGTCGGTGGCTTCCATCTTCGAGTCGATGCGGCTTCGGATTCCGGCATGGACTCCGATTCCGTCATGGAGGTGGCTTGGCCTGCCGATTCTGCCGATTGGACTTCTCCCGGCTCGGCTGCCGATCTCCGCCGATCCGCTTCCTTCCGATCGCCGACGCGACTCGTCGAGTCGATCCTGGGCTCTCCTGCAACCTATAGGCCTCCCAGACGAGCGAATCAAAAACCCAGATCAGCTGCCCCGACTTGTGACATAGCTGCGTAAGCTGCCGCGCAAGCTCTCGCGCAGGTGGGCATGCTTGCACACAAAACAAAGTAATCCTCCGCGCAGCTCGTCCTCCACCCCGGCTGGCTGCCCAATCGGGCCCTGCAGCCGGCCCGGATTGGGAGGCCGACCCTGCCAAATCAAGGGTGCCCTTGTGCCCTGTGCCTCGCGACCCACGCCTCCTGCATTCCTATCGCAACGTGGCCCTCGGAAGGGTCCTCTGTCCTGTCGCGTGCCCTGTCCAAGCAAGTCCGCCTGTAATACGAGGCGTGAAAACGACCACAGCCACTGCTCTTCTTTTGATGCCGCCTTCTGGCCCGCAGCAACAAAGCAGCGGTTGTGGTCATGTTCGTTGGGCTCGGCACCAGGGAAAATGACCACAACCACTGCTTCTTTTTCGGCCGGCTGGAAGGCGGCGCGAACAAAAGGAGCAGCGGCTGTGGTCCTTTTCCCGTCCCGCCTGTAAGTGGTCCGTGCAGCGCAGCGCGGCCGCGCTGCGCTGCCATCTGGTGGTCGTGCGGCGGAGGCGAAGGCCCGCATCGTCGCGGCACGGCCCTTCGCGGCCTCGTCCTGCGGGGCGGGGGGGTAGGGGGCCAGATGCGAACCCTACCCCTACCCCCCACGATTTCTGAGGGGGAGGGCGGGGTTCACTTCGCTCGGGAGCTCCCGAGCAAAGTGACCCCCCCCCTCAGAAATCGTGGGGGGTAGGGGTAGGGTTCGCGTGTAGCCCCCTGCTGGATGCACAGGAGGAGGAGGAGGAGGGAGGAGGAGGAGGAGGAGGAGGAGGAGGAGGAGGAGGAGGAGGAGGAGGAGAGGAGGAGGGGAGGAGGAAGGAGGAGGAGGAGGAGGAGGAGGAGGAGGAGGAGAGGAGGAGGAGGAGGAGGAGGAGGAGGAGGGAGGAGGAGGAGGAGGAGGAGGAGGAGGAGGAGGAGGAGGGGAGGAGAGAGGAGAGGAGGGAGGAGGAGGAGAGAGGAGGAGGAGGAGGAGGAGGGGGAGGGAGGAGGGAGGGTTCGCATCTGGCCCCCCAGGGGGGGGGGGGGGGGGGGAGCGGCGCTCTCGCCGCCTCGGGGAGGCGTGGCCCTCCGATGGGGACAGCGCCAGCGCGAGGCGCGATCGGGGGGCGCCAGCTGCACGCGCAGCGGCTGTTATCCTCCTCCTCCTCCTCCTCCTCCTCCTGCTCCTGCTCCTGCTCCTCCTCCTCCTCCTCCTCTCCTCCTCCTCCTCCTCCTCCTCCTCCTCCTCCTCCTCCTCCATCTCCCTCTTCATCCTCCTCCTCCTCCTCTCCTCCTCCTCCTCCTCCTCCTCCTCCTCTTCGCGCCGCATCGCCGATACATCGATGCATTGGCGATGCGTTGCGATCCTTCGACCCCATATGCTCGGACAACATCTGGAGGCCTCTACTCTGTGCCTCCTGGACGGGGTCCGATCATATGGGGTCGGAGGACCGTGCCGCATCGCCGATTGCATCGCCGATGCCGCTCGATGCGGGGCCCGACTTTATCCGCACCTGTGTCGCCGAAGCACCGCCAGCGTCGCCGATGCATCGCCGACACACCGCCGACGCATCGGCGGGGTCGGGTGCGGCGGGGGACCGCGCTCGCCCAGTCCGCGGCTCGGGCGGGGCCCCTGGCGGTGCCTCGGGGGCCTCCAAGGCCCAGGTCTTGGAAGATGCGTTTTTCTTGTTTCAGTTGGGTCGCTTCTCTTGGGCGGCAGCCCCCAGGGCCCGTTCTCGGGCCTCGGGGCAATGAAACATGAGTCCAGAGGGTGGAAGGCTGCCCCTTTGGGACGGGGGTCGGGACCTGTGAGGCCGCGCCGTTGAGAGAGCACGTCGTCGGATGTCTGGGGACGGGCGTCGAGGACGTTGTCGCTGGCTCTCGCAGGGCGTTGTGGTTGGTCCGCGGGGGTGGGGGGTTCTCGCCTCGGGCGGCTTTTCCAGCACCTGCGCCTCGACGAGAGATTTCCGCGGGGGGGGGCGAAACGTCCCGAACGGCCGCCGGAGTCCCGAGTTCGGACCCGAAAGCTACCGGGCGTCGAGGAGGGGGGTGAGGACTGCCCTCGCTTGCTTTTTGCCGCGATGAAAGACGACAGGAGCTTGGTTTCGACAGTTCTCGGCTCCTGAGGGAGCTCACCAGGCCCTGGCCGTCCAGAAGCGACTCGTCAAGAAGCGACCCGGGCCCCAGGAAGGGGTGTCCAGACCTCTGGGGAGCCCCGTTGTGAGCAAGACGGCACGGCGTCGGATGTCTGCGGGGGTTGGGCGGACCTGGTGGCTGGGGCTATCACACCTTCCTGGCCCCCCTCTTTGGCACACATGAGGTGCTGCGCTGCCTCGTGGACGCGAGGGCCGCCGTGGACCGGGCTCACCAGGAGGTGGCGGCCTGGGTGGCGTGGCAGGAGCCGCCCATGATCGGGGAGGAGGAGGAGGAGGAGGAGGAGGAGGAGGAGGAGGAGGAGGAGGAGGAGGAGGAGGAGGAGGAGGAGGAGGAGGAGCAGGAGGACGAGGAGGATGAGGAGGAGTAGCAGGAGGATGAGGTGGTGGTGGCGTGGCAGGAGCCGCGGTTGAGCCCAGGGTGGGTTAGGGAGCGGGCCCAGCTTGAGGTTGACATCTCCCTCCTCCCAGGGGCTGTCCAGCGCGAGTTCTTCTCCGCCCCCAGCTTGACGCCCCCCCCCCCTCGACATGAAGGAAGCGGGGCCCCGAGGGATGCGGCTCCTGAGAGCTCTCCGCGGCTGTCTGGGCCCCTGGCCCTCCGTTGGCCCCGTGACGGTAGAAAACACGGAGCAGGACGCGAGGCCGGTCTCGGGGGCCCCCGAACGGTGTGGTGACCGCACCGTGTTGTGAGTCAGTGCACGGGTTCGGGGTGGCCGCACGGCTTCGGGCCTCCTCGGGCCGTGCTCCGGGGCGTGCCTCGGGGCACTGGCGTGCGGCGGCGGGCCCTGCGGTGATGTCTCTGGGGCTCCCGGGGTCACCGCGCGGTCCGTCGCCGCAGCGGCTCGGGGCCCCCAGCCGTCCAGGGCCCGCCTCCATATCTGGGCCCGTCTCCTCCGTGCCAGCAGGAGCCCGACGGAGGCGGCGCCGACGCGCACGAGCTCGGCGCGGGCGCGCGGGCGGCGGCGCGCGAGTGGCACCTGTCGCCTTCCGCGGCGACCCTCCGCAGCTGCCTCGGCCAGCCGAGCGCGCCAACATGCGCCAGCGGGCTCCTGGTGCTCCTCCCTCCTCCCTCCCCCTCCTCTTGCATCCTCCTTCTCCTTCTCCTCTTCTCGCCCTCCTCCCTCCTCCCTCCCACCTCCTCCTTCCATCTTCTTCCTCCTCCTCCCCCTCCTCCTCCTCCTCCTCCTCCTCCCTCCTCCTCCTCCTCCTCCTCCTCCTCCTCCTCCTCCTTCTCCTTCTCCCTCTTTTGTTCTGCCTCCTCGCTCCCTCCTCCCTCCTCTCCGCCCCGAGTGTGGGGCCTGGCACTTGTTCTCATGGTGTCAGCGTCACACATTTCCCGGGGCACACCGTCAGAGTCTTCATACTGCGACTGGGGGCAGCAACACAAGCTCGCGCCTTTTGGAACCACCCACTTGGCACTTTTGCCCGTGGCAGCGGCTTTAGCCGCGCTCCGTGACCTGGATAATGGTACCAGGCACGGGGACTGCAGGGCCATGTGGCCCGTAAGTCCCATGGTGGCATTGTGCCCGCGGACGGTGGGAAACACATGCAGTTTCGCATGCCAGCTGATGGCGCAAGGGTTGATAGTCGGGAAGTACCTCGCTGGACGATTTGAACCGACCGTCCCCCTACGCGCCACGGCCTGTCGGCTGGAGGCAACTCGCTTGGCGACGAGGTAGCTGCCTATTTCTTGTTCGTCGCCCGCTTCCTCCTGTAATGGGGGTGGCGGGGGATGCCGGTTGCCTGCCATTTCGGCCCGCCTGCGTGAGGTGTGCACCGCGCAATTTCTGGATCCATGACTTCATGACTCCTCCCTCCTCCCTCCTCTCTGTTCCCTCCTCCCTCCTCCCTCCTTCTCCCTCCTCGTCGTCGTTCCCCCCCACGGTTTGGTGCTGTCAATTCCCGGCCTTTTCCAAGGCGCTATTCATCCCATCGTTCCTCCTCCACCTCTTCTTCCTCCTCCTCTTCCTCTTCCTCCTCTTCCTCTTTCTCCCTTTCCTCGTTCTTTTCCCTCCTGCTCCCTCCTCGACGCCCCTCAAGCCGACTCTCCAGACCTGTCCATGAGCATTTTTTGGCCGACATTTCCGGACGGATGCTGCCCTGGCGACGACCAAGCCGCCTAGGAGGCCCAGAAGAGGAGAAGGATGATAACGAAGAGGGGATATGTTGTTGTTATTGTTATTACTATTATTATCGTTATTCTTATTAGTATTGTTATTATTGGTGTTGTTGTTGTTGTTGTTGTTGTTGTTGTTGTTGTGTTTGTTGTGGTTGTTGTTGTTGTTGTTGTTGTTGTTGTTGTTTCTGTTGGTGTTGGTGTTGTTGTTGTTGTTGTTGTTGTTGTAGTAGTTGTCGTGGTTGTGGTTGTGGTTGTGGTTGTGGTTGTGGTTGTGGTTGTTGTTGTTGTTGTTGTTGTTGGTGTTGTTGTTGTTGTTGTTGTTGTTGTTGTTGTTGTTGTTGTTGTTGTTGTTGTTGTTGTTGTTGTTGTTGTTGTTTGTTGGTGTTGTTGTTGGTGTTGTTGTTGTTCTTGGTGTTCTTGTTTTCCCGCGTCCAGCAAGCGATGATGCAAGGGGGAGGAGGGAAGGGGTGGGAGAAGGACGCGGTGCAGTAGCTGAACGGGAACGAGGTGGTTCCCTTGTGTATCTTGACTTCTATGACGGAGGAACGCTAACGTGCTGTCAGAGGGAGGAACGCTAGCGTGCTGTCGGATTCACCTTAGCATCAACAGCGGACCAGCGTGTCTAGGTTTCAGAGCTACATCCTCCTCTGTTTTGGCACTCTCCCTTTTCCCCTTGTCGTCCTTTGGCCACCGTCGCCACCTGATGCCGTGCCTCAGGGAAAGTACTGCTTTGGAGTGAAAGTCATCATTCGGGTGGAATCCTGGTGGAACAGCAGGCAAGGCGCTGGAAGAAGACGGACCATTTTGAGCTCGGGTGTGGCCCTTGATTTCGCGACGTTCCTAAGAATATATCTAGTTCGCGGAACCAATTCGTGGCCAAGGCCCGCCGTGGTCAGAAAACCCCTTCGTTCCTATCCAGCCCAGCTGTCAGCGACAAGCCTCGCCACCGTGCCTGTGCAACAGCGTAGCATGAAGGAGTTTGAATTTTTCGTGTTTCGCACATCCCACCAGCCCATCTAGGAACGAGCGGACGTCGGGGGAGCGTGGCATCATTGGGAGAGCTCGGGGAGCCTCCTGGCGACTCTTGGGCGACTCTTGGGTGCCTCTTGGGTGCCTTGGGGGCCTCTTGGAGGCATCTTGGGACGTCTTGGGTGCCTCTTGGCGGTCTTCATAGCCTCTTTGAGCGTCTTGGGTGCCCCTTCGGGGCTTTCTGGGGGAGTTTGTTCTGATCCTCTCTCGGGTGGGGGGGGCATTTTTTCTGGCCCCCATATTGTTTCATATGCAACTTGCAATTTAGTATGGAAACTTACCCAACACGTCGCCTCTGCAGAGGGGGCGGGGGCTCGGACCTCGCGTGCGACAAGGGGGAGGTCGGCCCTGGAAAATTTCCAATATGGCGGAAAGAGCGAGGCACGAGTGATGCCTTTCTGGTGGGGCGAAGCCATCTTGGGACGGGTTCCGGGGGATGGGCGAAACGGAATACACCAGCGTTTACCCGCGCCCCTTGCCCCAAGGTGGCCCCAGGTGCGCCCAAGACGGCCGAAGATACCCCAAGACTGCCCAAGAGAGGTTCAAGACGGCTCCGTGACTGCCCAAGAGCACTCCAATAATGCCCTAGACCGCCCAAGAGCGTTCCACGATTGCCTGCGATGGCCTTAAGACGGTCCAAGAGGGCACCAGACGGCCCAAGAGACCCTCAAGAGGGAGGACCCCCCAGAGGGCTTCAGGATGGCAAACACATGGATTCTCCAGAAGTTGTTCCAATCCTCTTGCGTGTTGTGTGCCCGTTTTGAGTTCACAGCGCCGCGCGTCTGCTCCTCCTCCTCCTCCTTCTCCTCCTCCTCCTCCTCTCCTCTCCTCTCTTCTCGTTTTCCTCATCATCCTTGTCGTCATTCTCATCATCAACATCGTCATCCTCATCGTCATCATCATCCTCATCATAAGCATCACCATCATACTCATGATCATCGTCATCATCATCACCATCTTCAGCACCATCGTCATCATCAGCAGCATCAGCATCAGCATCAGCATCATCGCCAGCATCAGCATCAGCATCCTCGTCATCGTTATCGTCATCATCGTCATCGTCGTCACCATCGTCATAATGATGACCATCATCACTATGACCACGACCACCATCATCATCATCATCATCATCATCATCATCTTCCTCATTACCATCATCACCATCACCATCATCATCATCGTCATCATCATCATCATCATCATCATCATCATCGACATCACCATCATTACCATCACCACCACCAGCATCATCATCGTTATCAGCATCGTCTCCATCATCTTCACCTGCACCATCACCATCACTATCATCATCATAATCACCATCATCGGTATCATCATCGTGATCATCACAGCTAGTATCATCATCAGCACCAACATCAGCATCTTCATCATCATCGTCATCACCATCATCATCACTATCAGCGTCATCACCAGCATCAACAGCATCAGCACCAGCATCAGCATTTACATCAGCACCGGCATCAGCACTGGCATCAGCATCAGTATCATCGTCATCGTCATCACCATCATCGTCGTCATCGTTATCATCGTCACCATCATGATCATCGCCATTGCCATCGCCATTATCACCACCATCATTAGCATCATCATCACCATCACCAGCACCATCACCATCACCACTATCATCATCATACTAATCATCACCATCATCATCATCATCTTTACCACCACCATCATCATCCTCATCATCATCATCATCACCATCATCATCATCATCCTCATCCTCATCCTGATCCTCATCCTCATCCTCATCCTCATCCTCACCACAACCACCACCACCATCATCATCATCACCACCACCACCATCATCATCATCATCCTCATCATCATCCTCATCATCATCATCATCATCATCATCATCATCATCATCATCATCTCCATCCGTCTTTCATTTTTCACGCTCCGATGGAGAGCTCCGCCGAAGGTCCCAGCAGTGGCAGAGTCTGCACGATTACCCGTTCCATTTCGGCGCACCTTTCTTACGTTTTCTGGCCCCATGGGGAGCTCCGCCAAGGCCCCAGAAGCTGGGTCCGCATGGTGATTCGCACCCTTTCGGCGCACCCCTCACACGTGTCGCGTCGCCACAGGGAGCTCCGCCGAAGGCCCCACTGCCTGCGTCCGCATGGTTACCCGCCCCAATTCGGCGCACCCCTCACACGCGTCGTGGCCCACAGGGAGGTTCGGCCAAGGCCGCAGTGGCAGCGTCCGCCTGGTTGCTCGGGGCCATCTTGGCAGACGCGTTGCACGCTTCGGGGCCCCATAGGGAGCTCCACCGAAGGCTTTAGTACAGTGGAGACCCATGCCAAGAAACACCCTCCTTGCCTCCAGGGTGCCCTGGGTTTCTTGGGTTTCGATGGTTTTGCGATTGAAGGCGTGACGTTCCCACACCCAGAAATCAAGGGAGGCCCTGGGGTCTCAGGGTTGGGTTTCTTGTGGAAGGTTTCTTGTGGACTGGCCTCCACTGCAGTAGCGTCCGCGTGGTTACTCGGGTCCATTCTGGCACACACCTCACACGTTGAAGGAGCAGGAGCTCTGCGGCTGAGCTCAGGCTCGCCCCGTCCGGACCCGCGGCGCAGAGGCGGGGTGACGAGCCGTCGTGGATCCCTCAGACCGAAGATTTTTCCTCCTGCTCTGAGTGCCTTCGTTCTCGTGCTTCGCCGCGTATTCGCCATCGCTTTCTCGCACCAGATTCGAGTCGTGAGAGTGCGCGCGCAGATGGGGCGGCTCTGAGTGGCGAAGCGTTCGTAGGTACTGCAGGTCCTTCAGCATGTTCATGTGCATTGAGCATTCCTGCTAATACGCGCCACTCGTTTGCAATGGGTTGGGTCCTTCGCCAGGGCAGTTGTATGTTTTGATTGGAAATCTCGTATTTTTCTTGCGTCCAACGGTAAAGATCGCCCCAATGCGGCCCCACGGACCTCCACGAGGGCCCCAAGACGGCCGCAGAGGGCGCCAAAACGGTCCACGAGGGCCTTTGGTGGGGTCCAGATGGGGCCCCGGAGGCTCCCAAAGAGAGCCCCAAGAGGGCCCCTGGAGGCCGCCGAGATGGCCGAACGAGGGCCCGAGAGGACCCGGCCAAAGCTCCCAGAGACGGCCCGAGAGGCTCCCGAGACGGCCCGAGAGCCTCCCTGAAGGGACTGTCAGAGGAGGCACAGCATGTTGATCCTCCATAGGTGTTCCACTGTTTTTTCAGGTGTTTGGCTTCTCGGGCCCAGATCGGCCGAAGACGGCTCCGAGGACCTCCGCGACCACCGCAAGACGGCCGAGGAGTCTCGCAATATGGCCCCGAGGTGGCCCAAGAGGCCCCCAGGACGGCCACAGAGAGCCCCAATTGGGACCGAAGAGGGCTCCCAATAGGCTCGGAGAGGGCCCCAAGAGCGCCTCAAGCCGACCCAAGCCCTTCAAGATGGCCAGAAGTTCCGAGGAAGGCCCACGAGCCTCCCAAGAGGGCCCCGAGACGGCCTAAGGAGGCAACATGTATTGATCTTCCGTAGTGTTTCCATTGTTTTCTGGGTTCCCGCCATTTCGAGCCCAGATGGGTCGAAGACGGTGCTGAGGGCATCCGAGGTTGCCCGAGACGGCCCAGGAGGCTCCCAAGGGATCCACTAAACGGTACAATCAGGCCCCAGGAGGCTTCTGAAAACAGCAAAACGGTTTAAGAGGGGCCCAAGAGGGCCCCAAGAGGCCCCCGAGAGAGTTCCAAGAGCAGGAGGCTCCCGAGATGGCCGAATACTTCCCCAAGAGGGGCCCAAGACAGGCCAACGCACCCGAAACGGCCCAAGAGGTTACCAGAACGGCCGAAGAGAGCCCCAAGACACCCCAAAAAACTCCCAGAGGACACCATGGGACCCCCCTGGACGGCCAAATGACGAACGCAGCTTTGACCCCAAGGCTCCCAAGAGCACCAGGTGACCAGAAAGCCCTTTGCACACGAGTCGGATACGGAGACATATTTGAACGCCAACTGTCCCACGACCGAGCAATGGACCATAATGTTATGATCGCCCAGGTTCCCACTAGCTAGCTGTGACGCAAATTGCTTTTAACGCCAAGGCTCCCCAGAGCGAACGGTTACGTCAACAGCTCTACACTCCAAGGCTTCCAAGAGTGAACGGTGACGTACACATCTCTTCATCTCTTCACACAAAGGCTTCACGAGAGAGCGGTGACGTAACAACTCTGGACGCCAAGGCTCTCAAGAGTGGATGATGACGTGGAAAAGCTCGTCACACCAGGGCCTCCAATAGCGAACCGTGGCGTGGAACAACTTTTCACGCCACGGTCTCCCAAAGCGATCGGTGCCATGAGCCTTCTCGGGCGAGCTTCCTGGAGCGCTCTTTCCCTTTCCGTGCCGGCCCAGGTCCTCACCAGACAACAGGAGTAGCATTGTCACACGCCCAGTCCATGCAGGCACGGTGGCGGATTCAGAGCTTTTTATGGCAGCGCGATAAGTGTAAACACTAACTGTGCGTCGGCATCTTGGCTCGGATCCTGCCTGCCGTCTGAGCCAGGCGGCGATTGCTGGGAGGCCATGCGTCCTGGGCTCCTCCCGTGCTGGACCGGGCCGGTCGTGGGCGGGCGCATCCGGTGCCTTCTTCGGGGGCGGCAAAGAGGGGGGTGATGACTAGGGGGGGGGTGGATATCATGGTGTGTGCCATGATATTTCCCCAGATCTCATGGCGCCCCTTCTTATTTCATTACGTCCCTGGCCCCCCCGTTTGGCCGCGCACATGCCGCTGGCCATGATTTGCACCCCCGCTCTTGGACGCCCCCCTCTTGGCCGCCCCCGACATCCGGTGCCTCCTGATTTCGCAGTAGATCCCGCTGAGATTTGCGCTTCTCGTTGAGCCCATACGGCCTATGGTACAGCGAGGGCCGCTGGGCGCACTCGCGCAGAGGCCATGCGGGCTTGCTGGCTGACCGCGGGGTTCTGCTGCGCCGCGGCCTGGGATGCCGGCAACGAGGAGGTCGCGCTGGACACCGTGGCCAAAGGGGAGAAGAAGGAGCAGATCTGGCGGGTGACCGATTGTAAGAAGGCTGGCGTTTTAGATGCCTTCAGTGGGGTCCGATACACGGGGTGCCGCTTCTACAACGGGCACAGCTACCTCGCCGTGAACCTGGAAAGCGACCTGTACCTGCGCAGGCATCCAGGGGGGAACCTGGTTCTGAAGTCGCACGCCGCCGACGACGACCCTTCAAAGCCGCCGGAGTGGGCGATGTCCCAGCGCTGGGACCTGCTCGGTGGCTCCGATGATGGGAGGTACTGGAGGGCATAACGGCAAACAAAAACGTTCAGATCCCTGCGCGGATTTGTTGGACCGGCGCTGAACCGCCCTCACTGACGCACGGAGCGCGCCGGGGGCGGCGCCGGAGGCGCTGGCGGGGGGGCCCAACGCCGGTCTAAGGAATCCGCGCGGAGCCCTTACAGTTTATGTTCATGCCATTTGTTCGTTTTCGAGGTACCGGATACGGAGCGTGCTCCTCGGTGACCCGTGGACGAAGAACCGTATAGCGTCAATGTGTCCACCGTCGGGGACGCCTACCCAAGGGCGGCTGGAAAGTCTATTTTGGAGGCGTCGATCGTGTTGAAGTTAGCCCATAGGCGGGCATTGCACGTAGTTGCCCGGGAGCCTCGCCGAAGGCATGGACCATGGGCGGCCCTGAATACACGTATCGCCTCTCCCTTCGGCTCTTCGCCCCCATCGTCGCCCCCGATAATGCCCCTGCAGCGGCCCGTCGGGGTGTACACTTTCCAGCCGCCCTGGGGAAGGCGTCCCCGACGGCGAACATTTCGGCGGCGAGCGCGGGGGGGAAGTGAGACGGGGCGGTCCTTCTCAGAAGGCTCGGAAGTGCCCTGGCCTTCTGAGAAGTTTCCTGAGCCCTCCCCGAAGACAAACACAAAGCCTCTCAGAAGGCGCGAGGGCCTCTGAGAAGTCCCGCCGCCTTCTCTGAGAAGGCCTTCTCCTTCTCATCTCCCCCCCTCGCTCGCCGCCGATTACTTCATGCCGTTCTGCGTCTGCGTCCGCCTCAGGGTAAGTCGGGCCTGTCCTCCACAGGAGGAATATTCAACAGTAGTCAAAAAGATATATGGGGACTCTGTTTCTGCCATTTTCGACATTTTGTGGAGCAGTTTTTTTTTGGTTGCTCGTCCAAGATCCGCCTGCAGGGGGACCTGCCCGACCTGAGCCTCAGGTGACCAGTTCCTCGCGGCCGACGGCCGGGGCAGCGGCGTCACGCTCGAGCGCTCGGCGGGCGAGTGGCGGCTGGCCGTGCAGGGCGCCCCCACGCGGGTCGTGGACGCCCGGAGCTCCCGCGCCCTGTCCCGGCCCCCGGGCGTCGTGATGCAGGCCCTGGGGGGCGCCGAGCTCCTCGAGCGCGTCCCACTGCTCTTAAGTCGGGCCTGTCCCCCTGCAGGGGGAGCTTCGACGAAGAATAAGAAAAATACCACCCAAATAGTCAAAACATGGTCCAAAAATCGTCTGGGGACTATTTGGCCTATTTGGGGTATTTTTGGTGTTTTTTTTCCGTCGAAAATCACCCTGTAGGGGGACACGCCCGACATAACACTACTCGCAGAGTGCCTACTCGCAAGCGTCCGACAAAGACACATGTCTGCTCCGAGGCAGTTTCTCGTCGATCCCCCGCGGCGGGTCGGGGCCTCTGGCGAGCAGTTACACCTTGCGAGTCGTGGAGCGCGCTCGTCTACGAACCCAGACCCCCTCGCGTCGTGGCAAAAATCACGACGCCAGGTTTTTCGCCATTTTCGGCCTCTGGAGGTCCTCGCCGAGCCTCGGGGCCGTCAGAGAACAATTCGGGACGAAACATCGGTCCCAGGGAAATGGTCCAGCTCTCTGGGAGTCGGCGTTGTGAAAACACGACGTCGGGGGTCTGGGAACGGTGTGGTGTCGGACGGGATTAGGGCGAGGATGAATCTCAGGGGCAATGACAGTTGGGGATATGCATAGGGGTGCATGCGTCGACCCCGAATCGTCCATTGATCGCCGATAGGGGCCCGATAGCCCCACACCGCCCAGGAAGGCGTGGATTCGCTATCGGGAACCTATCGCCGATCTATCGGCGATGTATCGCCGATTCCAGGTCGATGCATCCCCCCTGTGCCAGCCCCCCCAGTCGCCGCCCCTCAAAACCGGGTCCAGAGCCTTCCGGAGGGCTCTCGGAGCGTTCCGGAGCGCTCCGAGGAGGCCGCGGCGCCCGAGGCATCTTCCGGGGCCGCCGGATCTCAGAGATTCTGGGTTTATATCCTGTCCTCCTCCTCCTCCTCCTCCTCCTCCTCCCCCTCCTCCTCCTCCTCCTCCTCCTCCTCCTCCTCCTACCCGCCTTCATGGCCGTCCACCACCACCTCCTCCTCCTCCTCCTCCTCCTCCTCCTCCTCCTCCTCCTCCTCCTCCCCCCCGATGTTGTCGTCGTCCTGTCTTCGTCGTGCGGTGGCCCCACCGCGTGGGGAGGCCGTTGGGCTCTGGGGTCGCCGCGCGTCGGGGGTGGGCATCAGGAGGAGAAAAAAACACACAGACACAATTAATCGTCGCCTCCCAGGAAAATATGGGAAAATATGGGCAGTGGGGGGGAAGACAAAAGCCTAGAAAATATAGGACAATATGGGGAATCTTGTTATTTGTGTGTATTTATTTGTGTGTCCCAGGGCCCCTTCGGGGCAGACCTCCCACGTCGACTCAGGAATTGGCTGTCTTCGGTTCGCGAGGGGGCGTCGCGGCCGTCATTTTTGCGGGTCCAGGTCCGTCGGTCTCGGTCCCAGGCCGTTTTCACTGAGGGGAGGTCTACCAAAAGGGAGGTTTGTCCACCGCCGAGTACGGTGTTGGGACTCGAGGCGCTCTCCGAGGCCGCCTCGGGCGACGGGGGCCTCCGGGGTCCCCCGAACCCGTGCGGTGACGGGCCGCGCGGTGAGGTCTCTTGGGATTTCGGGGTCGCCGCGCAGTCTGTCACCACACGTCACCACCCACCAAACCACCCCAACCCAACCCGAAGGCTCAGATTGACCCTCGATTTCCAGTGGGGGGGGGGTCGGGAAACATCGAAAAAACACATGTGGAACCCTTAACCCCCCAAACCCGAAATTCGGGTCTTCGGGTTGGGTTGGGGTGGTCTGGTAGGTAGTCAACACGGTCTTGAGGACCCCCCAGAGGCCCGCGGCAAGCGCAGGAGCCAGCTGTGGATCTGGGACGGCCAGGCGGGGCCCCTTTCGATCCGACCGATCCGAGCCGCTATTCTTGTCGGCGAGCTCTGACCCGATTCGATTGGAGAGGCCTGACGGCCGGTGCCGCCGACCCTGATCGAAAGGGCTAGGAGTGGGGGTGGGAGGAAGCGGAGGATGAGGAGGAGGATGAGGAGGAGGAGGAGGAGGAGGAGGAGGAGGAGGCGATTCGATTTCGATACTCCGACGATGCGACGCGTCCCGATGCTGTGCATGGCGCTGCTGTACATCCTGGCGCAGGTGATCTGATCTCGATTCCGACTCCGTGGCGATGCGCGATGCGGCCCGATCTTTCGCGCATTCCGATGCGATCCGATTCCTGGATTCGATGCTGACTGATCCTGCCAGGGCGACGCCTCGAGCGTGAAGCTGCAGAACGTGGAGACCCGCCTGTTCCTCGACGCTGATACCTTCAGCGCAGGCACGGTTACTGCCTGGAAGGAGAACAGGCAGGACATCGCGATGAACAACCAGCGGTGGCTATTCGGTGGCCGGCTCTGGTGGTGGCCGCTGCAGCTGTACCCGATGACCGTGCGGCTCGCCAACGGGCTGTTCACGGATCGGTGCCTTGCGGTTCACGTCCGGCAAGTGGAGGTACACCCTTGCAAGAATTCTCGACGCTTCGCGTGCCCCCACCAGCCTAGGCCAGCAACAGCACCAAGGCGAGTGGGTCTGGTCGGGGACGTTGAGGAATCTGTGGTGGGACAACGAGGCTTGTAGCCGTTCTCTTTCGAAGGAGGAAGGGGAAAATGAGAATGAGGAGGATAATGGAGAGGAGCAGGAGGAGGGATGATGATGATGATGATGATGATGATGATGATGATGATGATGATGATGCTGATGATGTTGATGATGATGATGCTGATGATGATGATGACGATGATGGTGCTGATGATGATAATGATGACGATGGTGATGCTGATGATGCTGATAATGATGATGCTGCTAATGATGACGACGATGACGATGCTGATGATGATGACGATGACGACGATGATGATGCTGATGATGAAGCTGATATTGATGATGCTGATGATGCTGCTGATGATGACGATGACGATACGGATGATGCTGCTGCTGCTGATGATGATGATGATGATGCTGATGACGATGATGATGAGGAGGAGTAGGAGGAGGAGGAGGAGGAGAATGAGGATGAGGATGAGGATGAGGATGATGACGGGGATGAGGATGGGGATAATGAGGATGAGGACGAGTGTAAGCGCAAGACTCATCCAAGCTCCATCTTCATATGCCCCCACAATATGTCACTTCCTCTTCGGGGAGAGCCCCGTTGGGGAACAACCGTTGGAAGATACTGAAGCGTTTCAAGACACCAGCCTCGGAACTTCAATGCCACGGATCATCTTTCCTGTTGCGCCTTAACGATCCATAATCGTGCCAGAACCCCATTCTTGGAATTTCAACACCGCGCATCAACCTGACTGTTGCGCCCTGGCAGTCCTGAATCGTTCCAGAGCGTCGTGTCTGGTACGCTAGCCAGCGGAATCTGTGAACCTCTTGCGTGTTTTTCGAATGAATTTGCGCGGCGCTAGGGCGAAAGCCACATGCTGAAAAGGAGCCGCTCTCACCCTGTGAAGCTCTCGCACTTTTTTTTGAACGAGCTCGCGTGGCGCTAGGGCGAGGGCCACATGCTGAACACCGCCCGCCCTCTCTCCGTAACAACTCAGGAGGAAAAGAAACACACAGACACAATTAATCCTCGATTCCCTAGAACATATGGAAAAATATCGGAAGTGGGGGGGGAAGACAGACACCCAGAAAATATGGGAAACATGGGGAATCCTTTTATTTGTGTGAATTATTTGTGTGTCCTGGGGCCCCTTCAACAACTCGTGCACATGTTTGAAACGAGTGTGCGCAGCTCTAAGACGAGAGCCACATTTCGAAACCGCCCGTCCTCAATCCGCGAGACTTGTGCGATTTCTTAGGCCAAGACGAGTGCACGCGGCGCTGAGGCGAGGGCTACGTTTTGGACGCGACCCACCTTCCATCTATGACATTGTTGCATTTGTGTAGCTTCATGGTCACCAGTGGTAAGGGAGTCACCAGCGAAACGCCTGGCCCGCCCTTCTGGCTGGCCTCGTGGTGCGATTGGGAAGAGCTGTTTATGAGGGGAAGGAATGGTGGGCGAGGAGGAGGAGGAGGAGGAGGAGCAGGAGGAGGAGGAGGAGGAGGAGGATGAGAGGAGGAGGAGGAGGAGGAGGAGGAGGAGGATGAGGAGGAGGAGGAGGAGGAGGAGTGGAGGAGGAGGAGGAAGAACATGATCAAGGATGACGACAACGACGACGACAAGGGTCAAGCAAACGGCCGTCGCGGATCTTTCGCTCTGGGAGCCTCCCAGAGGCCTCTTGGAGGTCTTTTGGAGCCATCTTGAGGCCCTCGTGGAGCCATTTTGGGAGCTTCCGAAGTCTTCTTGGGTCGTCTGAAGACGCTTGAGGCCGAGGTTCTCTCGGGTGCCTCGGGTACCCTCCTGGGACCATCTTGGCGGACATCCATTGCAAAGGGGGGCCCTTTATCAGCACCCCCCCTCTGAGCCCTGCCCGAAGGGAACAAGGGTTTTGGAAGTGGTGGAACGCCTATGCTGCCTACGCCCAGACGGCCAGTCGGACTCGAGCAATCAGTTGTGGGACGTAGAGGTGATGTTGGAGAGGCATACAGGAGGTCGCAGGATTGTTCGCTTAGTCAACGTGGACACCTCCGATGTTCTCGCTGCCGACGTCGAGCCCGGGCCGGGGCAAGCAGGCGGCGAGCTGCGCAAAGCCTCGGGCGGCCTCCTGCTCTCTGGGAATACCTGATTCGAGGAGGCGCAGACATGGGTGAAGGCTCGCGGATCAGCGACGTGTCCCGTTTGCAGGCTCCGTCGGGGCGCTCCCCCGTCGCCAAATCGTGCGGCATGGGCGCCATGCTTCGAGGGCCACCTCTCCTGTTCCACGGACCTGGCGCCAGCGCGCCAGATCCATATCCTCAACCCATGTTTGCGTCTGCCTGACTAATCTCGGGGATGGCCAGGACCCCGGGTAAGGGGACCCGGTTAGTGGTAGGGCCCTGGGGCCCCTCAATTGGCCAGATTCACTAAACCAGGTTTGCCGTAACTGGTGTTTTTCGGGTGACGGCAGTTCCGGTTAGTGGAAATGGGGCGGGGGGGCGCCCCCGGTACAAATCACTAAACCAGGTTTCTTCTAAACCCAGTTCCGCCAACGCCCGATAATCCTGGCATTCTCGGTGCTGCTTCTGTTATTCACTCCTTCGTCTCCTCGGGTTCTCCCGCATGCTCCTCCGAGCTCACCTCTTTTTCGATGTCTCGGGGGGCCTTGCGCAAGCCCGTGTGTCGGCAGGGTGGACCGACCTTGCGGCGGCCAAGGCGGCGCTCATTCGAGAGGCCTGCGCCAGTCCGCCGGCCCCCCGAAAAGGAAGAGCGTCGGCGGAGTCTGCCCAGTCGCTGCTCCAGGAGGCGTCCCGAGGTCCCTCGGAGCCCCGTTGGGGGCTTCCTGATGGCGATTCGGCAGGCCGCCAGGGCCTTCGCATAGCTCTCGCGAGCCTCCTCCGAGGCCTCGCATGCCGTCCGGGAGAGCATCGCGAAAGCGCGACGCAGTGCTTGCCTGTTGGGCGCCCATGGCTGTGGGTTACAGTCGGGGCCCTGAAGAAGGAACCCTTTTCGTTGGGGAGGGGCTCGGTGTTCCTTAATTGTTTCGCAGCTTGCCTTGGATTTTCCTTATGTTTTCGATACGAAATCGAAGCTCAGCTTATGGAAAATAGGGGCCTCGTTCGTTATTTAGGGTTCCTTAGGTCAACGCCCCGACTGTATCGCCTGGTGGGCGCCCGTGGGCGCCTCGTGGGCGCCCCGAGCGCCGGCTGGGTTCTCCGCACCAGGCAGCAGTGCTGTGCACCTCACCACGGCTAATTAGGCTTTCTAATGCGACTGCTTCGGGTACCAGTTTTTTGCCACTACAGCCGCTGTGCGCCTTGCCACGGCTAGGATTTCTAACGCGACTGCTTCGAGTACTAGTTTATTGCCACCACAGCCGCTGCTTCGACTGCGACTGCTTTCGATTCATGTCTTCATTCTACCACTGCCCCCATCTCCTGGCGTGCTCGCTACTGCTGCTACTCCTCTACCAATGCCGCTACTCTGCTTCTGCAACTAGCACTTCAGCTGCTTCTACTACTTCTGCGATCCTCATGTCAGGTGCCGGTCGTGTTCCCGAACGTATCATCCCTATTGCCACTGCCACCACCCCATTGTCAGTTATACTTTTGCTTTCGGCACCGGTCGTCTGCTGCTGCTATCGGGGAAACGCAAGACCCTAGTAAGCCTGAACTCGGGTTGCCGACGTTTTTTTGACGAGCGCGTCCTGGATTTTGACGGTCCAGTTTTCATGGGATGTCTGCAGCGGGAGCTCGCGTCAAATTTCAGATTGGGCCTCGTCATTTTTATGATGGCCCCGTCGGGCCAACCCGAGTCCCCCGTACCCGAGTCTTGCGTCTCCCCGATACTGTTCCGCTTGCTTTGTGCTGATCGTGTTGTTCGAGGGGCCTGCGCCATGCCGCCGACTCCCAGACGAGGCAAAGAGCAGTGCGCGCACGATCGCGGAAGTCGTGCGGAGCACTGGGGCCTGAACGCACGGTGTGTGTTCGGATGCAACTCCTGGGAGGTCAAATTCTGTTTTCGCCCTGGTCCGAAATCCGGCTTAATCCCGCTTAATCCCGCTTAATCCGGCTTAATCCCGCTTAATCCCGCTTAATCCGGCTGAACCTGTTTACTCCGAGGCCCACTCCGGCGTAACAGCTTCCAAATGGGGCTTAATTTTCCTTAGTCTTTCCAACGAAAACCTCCCAGTAGTTGCCTCTTAGGTGTGTGGCATCTCGGCTCTCTCGGCGCCTTTTGTTGCCGACTCTCCCTTGGGGCTCTCTCGGGGCCCGGCGGTCGACGTCGGAAGGGTTCTGTTGGCCTGGAAGACACGGGAGGGGAAACACACACACAGACACATTGAATCGTCGATTCCCAAGAAAATATGGGAAAATATGGGAAGTGGGGGGGAAGACAAAAACCCAGAAAATATGGGAAAATATGGGGAGTATTTTTATTTGTGTGTATTTATTTGTGTGTTCCAGTTCCCCTTCAAAGACACAGGAGG
>CAUYUJ010015995.1:175000-220000 GCA_963575745.1 Prorocentrum cordatum | reverse complement strand
CGCTAGCGGGCGCCAACTTCGAAGTCGCACTGCGCTCGCGAGCTGAATGGGCTCCCACACCCGCACGCGCCATGGGTGGACTTGCACAGCGTGCAAGGTCAAGAACGGAGCGGGCTACGACTATTGCTGGAAGTGCTGGGGCACCAAGGGCGGCGCGAAACCCACCGGTTGAGGCAGCAGCAGTGGACCCGACCACGCAGAGGGAGAAGATCATGCCAAGGCCAAGCTCCGCAAGCTCAGAGGACACCTCCACGAGTTGCGGAAGCAGGCTGAGGACTCAGACCTCGGACCCCAGGTGGCTGGGAACACCATCGTGCCTACAGCAGCAGGTTGATCACTTGCAGGGGACTGCCGATGCAGACAGCGAAGTGCCGCGCTGCTTTTTAGAATGCAAAGTGGTGCGGGAGAGGAACACATGCGAGAGCATGCGGGACCGCGCCGAGGAGCGCGTCGAGAAGCAAGAGAAGGATATCATCGAGGCGCAGGAGAAGTTGAAGCGAGACAGAGCTGCACTGGCCAAGCACGAGGAGAGGCTCGGCAAGCTCCAGCAGCGCATCGATGAGCTCACTGTACCGAAGCCTGGGCAAGGATGGGGTGCTGCGGTCGCCTTCCTCGAGCAGGCAGCCAAGTGCTTGCGAGACAAGGGCGCAGACCCCAACCTCCAGAAAACTTTGCAGCATGCCAACAACCAGAAGAAGGCTGAGGAGGAGCGTGCGGCGAAAGAGGCAATAACGGCGGAGGCAAAGGCAACTGCAGCGGCAGCGTGCGCCAAAGCCGACATGCACCACGACAGCTTCCAGCGGGCCAAGCGTAGGGCCGACGCAGATATCAAAGAGGGGGTGCTCGAGTTCCCGCAGGGGGCCAGCGAGAAAGACACTCGGAATATCATGGAGAAAGGAGGGCTGCGCAGCCGAGCAGGTGGACAGGCATGCGCCTCTGCTACTTCCTCTGCTGGCTTATATGTCCCATGGTCACACACTCGACATCAACAAGAAGACCCGGACGACACCGCCACGTTCCGGACCAAAGGAAGGGCGCGCAGGAGTTCTACACAGTGAACGCGAACTCCATCGGCGCGCTCGGGATGGTACTGAATCGCATCAGGTATACCAGCAGCGCGCCAGTGGTGATGGCGCAGGAGTTGCGGGCTAGCCCGCGCACCATATTCTGTTTGACCAAGCGCATGCAGAAGACGGGCTGGCGCATTGGCGTAGTACCGAGCGTCAAGACCACGGGCGGGTGGGGCGCGGGGGCGCTCCTCGCGACGGTGCCGTCCGCCGGGATTACACACAGCAGAGGCCTGAGTGGGACGGACATCTCCCCCCCAGGATCCAGAGGCCGCGTGGCGATTGGGACGATCGCGGCCATGGACAAGCGGGGCATCACCGTCGGCTCCGTGTACCCCTGGGCCAGCGAGCGCATGACGGACAGGAACAAGGCCATCCTGAGGACTTTCACCACAGCGGCGCCAGCTGCGGGCCGAAGGTGGATCCTGGGGGGCGCCTTCAACATGGACCCGACTGAGCTCGAGGACTCAGGCGTGCCCAACAGGATGGGAGGGCTCATCGTGTTCGACGCACACAGGGGATCATGCGCTACGATGGGGGTCAGTCGGCACGGAGACTAGTTCATCATCTCGAAGCACTGTCCGACAGTGCCATCACAGCCAACGTGCAGGGCCAGTGCAACGTGGCGCCGCACGCGCCCGTCCTCCTCAGAGTGCCAGGGCAGCTGGCGCCAACGTGGATGCGAGTATTGAGGCGGCTAAAGCGGTGGCCACTGGAGCAACCGGCGGGATGCGCGTCTGGACGGATAGCATGGCCGCGGCTGCTCCAGGCAGAGCAGTGCGAGCAGCGGGGCATGGGCGACTACTGGGGCCAGCTGGCGACGACTTGCGAGGACCACTTCAACGCGCGCCACAACTTCGTAGGCCACAAGCAGATGCCCACCTACGTTTGGGGCGTGCTGAAAGCGCCCAAGGTGGAGGGGGCCCCGAGGGGGCAGGAGTGGGCCGAAGCGGCAGAGTGGCTTAGCAGAAGGCTGGGCCAGATCGCAGCGGCAACAAGACAATGGTGGGCGGCAGGCAAGGTTGAGGCCTTGGACTGGGCGCGCCGCAACGCCAGAGGCATCCTCGACAAGGCAATCGTCGCGCTGCTGACGGGGCGGCACCGCCCCGCCTGGAGCGACGGCCTCGAGCACGAGGTCGAAGGCGACGGCGGCGGCAGCGACGACGACGCTCAGGGCATGAGCGACATCAGCGCCAACATGATCACCGCGTACCGAGTCGAGGTGGACATCCAGAGCCACCCAGAGAGTATTCCACGGGCCCCATGCTGTCCCCGGCCAAGGCGCCAGGCGCGACTTCCCGTTGGCAGGGGCGGAAGCGGCAGGAGAGCACCGCCTCCCGACGGGGCAGGGGGGCGCGTCGCACACCATCGAGAGGGCGAAGCTTGTGAACGCAGTGGCGTGGGTTGACGTCGCCGCGATCACTGAAAGGGGCGTGCACTACATCGGGGGCGTGTCCAAGCTGCTGGGGGCGGCGAGCAGGCATACCTGGCGGCGAGTGCGACAAGCATCAGCCAGGGGAAGGCGACGCTGGGTCGCCAAACACAGCCGAGCAGGAGCGGGGGCGCTGCGCTGGTGGGCCGAGCCGCCAGCGCAGTGGGGGCCGATGAAGCCGACGGAGACGAGCACCGCGATCTAGCTCCTCTGCCCGCAGGTGGCGGCAGGCGCGGCGCTCGCGGGCTGGGGGAAGGTGTGGGCTGACAGCTGCGACCCAGACGAGCCTTGGTGCCAGGCCCCGTCCAGCTTAGAGCTGAGCGGGTATGCGTTGCCGAGGAACGCCCCCCAGGACGTCCCGGACGCATGCGGGCGCTTCCGAGCCGACGCTGGCTTGGGCGAGGCAGACTGGCACCCGTGCCTATGGCGACAGGGAGGCTATCAAGGGGCTGCGCGCGTGGCAAGCGCGCTGAACGCAGTGGGGAAGGGCGCGCCGTGGCCGACGGCACAGGCGCCCATCCTGTTCTACCTCATGGCGAAATCCGCGGGCGGCTTTCGCAAGCTGGGCCTCATCATCCCTGAGCTGGCGCGCGCGTGGGAGACCATGCGCGTTCCGTGCGCGTGCCGCTGGGAGGCGGTAGAAACCAGAGAGCTTACGACTGGGCGACGCGAGGGCGGTCATCAGAAGGGCTGCCCGGCTGCAAGTGTTGTGCTGTGAGTCAGCGCGAGCAGAAGGATTCGAATACGCGGTGACCTACTTCGACCTGGTCAAGTGCTTCGAATGGGTCACGCGCAGGAAGGTGTGGGAGGCAGCCAGGCGGTGGGACTTCAACCCCATTGTCATGCGGGTCGTCCTGCGTATCTGCAGCGAGGTGATGCGCGTCGTCCTGGGCGGCAGCTACACCGAAGGCAAGGCATGGCAGCGAGGCATAGTGGCAGGGAGCAGGTATGCTCCATTCTGCCTCGAGATGGTGATCATCTTGGAGCTGGACGAGCTAGTCCTCCAGTTCCCGTGGGCGGACGCATGCCTCTTCTTCGACGACCTAGCCCTGGCCGCGCGCGGACTGCAGGAATTCGCGAAGCACTTCCGCCCGCTGCTCATCGAGGCGGTGATCGACATGTTCGAGGACGACCTCGACATGGCAGTCATGCGCGGCTCAGAGGGCAAGACGGCCACCCTGGCCTCGTCCACTGAGCGGATGGGGGCGCTGGCCTGAACGCCAGCTCCCGACGCCTGGGAGTACGGGTCGCGAAGCGGGAGATGCACCTTGGCGTGGCGGCAGCAGCGGGCAGGAGAAGAAGAGTGACCGCCATCAGCAAGCGGACATTCAAGTTTCCAGCGAGGGCCTCACGGGTGGCAGCCGTGAAGTCGGCAGGAGGGGCAGCGCGCAATATCACCGGGCACGCCAAGGTGCCAGCCTTTCTCTGCGGTTCCCCAGTGGCCGGAATGGCGGACAGCAAGCTGAACGAGCTGAGGGCGAGCGTGGCAATGGCGGTGCAGGGCAACGCAAGGGGGCGGTCCACACCACTCACGCTGCTGAGCGACAACGTGGACCCTGGCAACCTGATCAACAGCGGGCCCACCCTCGCGTGGGCGACGGCGTGGCAGGAGGCGGTCCTCGACGAGCAGTTGGCGAGCAGGCTCAGCATGGCGTGGCGCGCGTGGGCCATGAAAACTAGCACGTTGCAAGTCACCATGGCTCACAGCGCGGGGGCGCGCGGGAGCACTCATAGCTGCGGTGCGGCGGTTGGAGCTCTACGCTGTGCTACAAGTGCGGAAGCACTTGTAGCACAGCGTAGAACGTGTTCAACGGCATCCTGGAGGGCCCCAGCAGGCTCGGCAAGAAGGGCTCGCTGCACCTAGACCGCTGGGAGGACATCTTCAGAGCTCTCGGCGAGCCCGGCGGACTGAGCCGCAATGTGCAGGTCTGTAATGTAAAAGCTCACGCTTCGCGGGCCGAGAGGGAGAGAGAGAGAGAGAGAGAGAGAGAGAGAGAGAGCATCGGCCGAGCGAGGTGGGCGGGCAATACGATAGCGGATCTGTATGCTAGACAGGGGGCGCTGTACCATACCCATCACCCGTGGTGTGGAGATGCGTGCGTAGATCGATCCAAGCTCGTTCGTGAGATTCTCGAATTTGGAACGTATGTAGGAGTACTAGGCAGCGATCTAGCCGACGCTGGGAAAAGGGCTCGAGTCCAACGCCGGACTCGAACCCCCCCGACCCCGTCTCGGAACTCCTGGACCTCCCTGGGCTTCTTGGGGCGGCTGGCAATGAGGGTGAAAGGACCAAGAGGGCCCCTTCCCCCCCCTCTGGCGCCCCCCCCCCCTTTCCGCGGGCCATTCTGGACTCGGTGGCTGTCAGGGTCGACAAGCTCGAGGAGCGGCGCATGCATTTGTGTTTCGTCCATCGTACGTTTTCTGTCGTAGGTGTTCCAGGTATGCCGGCGACAGGTGGTCGGGCCTATTTTCCCCATGTCGCCCTGGGGCCAAAAGGGTGATCGGGGGTAGGCTAAAGTGACTTGGGCAGGGTACACACCCCACCACAGGAAAGCCCCTATGAGGCTAGCCCTCAGAAGGCACGGCATCCTGGCTCGGCCCGGGGACGGCCCGATGCGGCCAGGATGACCCGCGGCGCGATTCCATGGGGCATCGTTTTCGTTCTATCAGCATGAACCAACATAGTCCTCCTCCTCCTCTTCCTCCACCTCCTCCTCCTCCTCCTCCTCCTCCTCCTCCTCC
The DNA here is from genome assembly GCA_963575745.1 of Prorocentrum cordatum. NCBI lineage: Eukaryota > Dinophyceae > Prorocentrales > Prorocentraceae > Prorocentrum > Prorocentrum cordatum. The sequence goes on along the minus strand of CAUYUJ010015995.1, from coordinate 214,759 downwards.
TCCTCTTCCTCCTCCCCCCCCGCTCAACTGGAGTCGGAGATTCGGATGACAGCCTCACAGGCCTTCTGAGACTCTAGGCCTCCCAGAAGGGGGTCGGAACAGATGGGGTCGGGGGATTTAGCCACATGCGTCGCCGTTGAATTGGCGACGCGGCTCGATGTGGAGCCCGAATTTCTCCACGCTACCATCGTTGATGCACCGCCCACGTCGCCGAGGCATCGCCGATGCGTCGGCGACATGCATCGGCCATGCGGCGCAATCCTCCGCCCGCATCTGCTCGGACCCTACCTCTGGGAGGCCTCTCGAGGCTCCCCCCTCGGCCTTCTCCTGGGAGGGGTCGCCTGCCTCGCCCCTGGCGTGTCCGCTCCGCACGGAGGCGGGGGCGTCGGAGTGAGGGTGGCCGGCGCTCAGGGCCTCCTCTACAACACTCAGGAGGGGAAACAAAAACACACAGGCACAATTAATCGTCGACTCCCCAGAAAATGTGGGAAACTTTGGGAAGCGGTGGGGAAGACAGAAACCCAGAACATATGGGAAAACATGTGGTATCTTTTGATTTCTGTGTATATGTGTGTGTCCCACGGCCCCCTCTACAACACCTTTTTTGGCAGGGGAGCGCGGGCGCTCCCCCGCGCGCGCAAAGCGTGCGTGCAGAGCTCTCTCGAGGGCGAGCGCCCCGACCGTGAACGCGTGGTGCTCGATGCCCTTCCTGCCGAGCGATCGTCCTCCACCCTCTGTGATGAGAAGCAGGATTACGCTTCGGCGCTGAAATGATGCAATCGTGAATGCAGATGCTGATGCTGATGCTGATGCTGATCATGACGAGGATGCTGCTGGTGGTGGTGATGATGGTGATGATGCTTCTGCTGATGATGTTGATGATGTTGATGATGATGCTGCTTCTGCTGATGATGATGATGATGCTGCTGATGCTGATGCTGATGATGCTGATGATGCTGATGCTGATGATGGTGATGCTGCTGATGATGAGGACGATGCTGATGCTGATGCTGTTGCTGATGATACCGATGATGACGATGATGCTGATGACGATGATGCTGCTGCTAATGATGATGATGATGCTTATTGTTATGGATGATAATACTGCTGCTGATGCCGATGTTGATTATGATAATGATGATGCTGATGCCGATGATGATGCTGCTGATGTTGATGATGATGCTGCTGATGCTGGTGATGATGCTGATTATGATGATGATCATGCTGATCATGATTCCGACGATGCTGATTATGATGACGGTGCTGATGATGATGCTGATGATGATGATGCTGATGCTGATGCTGATGCTGATGCTGATGCTGATTCAGATACCGATGCTGTTGCTGCTGCTGATGCTGATGCTGATGATGATTATGTTGTTGTTGTTGTTGTTGGTAGTGGTGATGATGATGATGATGATGATGATGATGATGATGATGATGATGATGATTATGATGATGATGATGATGATGATGATGATGATGATGATGATGATGATGATGATGATGATGATGATGATGATGATGATGATGATGATGATGATGATGATGATGATGATGATGATGATGATGATGATGATGATGATGATGATGATGATGATGATGATGATGATGATGATGATGATAATTATGATGATGCTCTTTGTGCTGCTTCTATGCCGTCGCCCTCGCAATCACTCACGCCAACAGTGTGCGCAGGTCTGTGTCTGATCTATCTTCTCTGTCTGCAGCTCAGCCCGACTTGAGCACCAGCCTAAAGCTTATGATTGCGAATTCGCCTCCCCATCCCCGAGGGGCCCCTGGACGCCCACAGCTGTCCCCGCAGGCCCCCAGAGAGGGCAGACATCCAGCGACGTCGATCGTGTCTTTGGAGGACATCAGCTGCACCCGTACACCGATCCTAGCCCGGCCGATCCTGGGCCCAGGATCGTTGTGTGTGCCAGCCTGCCCAAACCACGACGGAGCATACACCGATCCTGGCCAGGACCGGTGTAGGCGCCTGGTTTTGGTGCCCCCCACTGTTCTTCCTCGTCTCGCGGGCGGAAAGCGTAGTTATCCGTGTTCGCGGCCTCGCGGTCCGGGCCCCTGGGCCGCGACACCGCGGATGCGTGGATGCCCCGCGCGGAACGTATCCATGCGACCGCGCATCGACGAGATCTCGCCCTGGAATCCGGGGCGCGAAGGCGTGGACAGGGATACGTCCGCCGCTCCTCTTTCTTCCTCCGTCCCTCCTACTCCTCTCCCTGGAGCTCTCGAGTGGGGTTGGCGTGGGGAGGGGGCGGGGCCCGCGAGGACGACCTGCCCTGGACTGGGACCTGGCCCGCGCTGCCCTGGCCCCACCGGCCCGCCCGACCGCCTCTGCGAGGGCCCGCCCGCCGCCCGACTCGACGGCCTCCCCGAGGGCCTCCCCGAGAGCCGACCAGAGGGCCTCCCCGACGACGGGCCCGAGGGCCGACCCGAGGGCCTCCCCGAGGGTCGACCGGAGGGCCTCCCTGACGACCGAGCCGACGGCCGACCCCACGACGGGCCTGACGACCGGCCCGACGGCCGAGCCGAGGGCCCGCCCGACGACCGGCCCGACGGCCTCCCCGAGGGCCTCCCCGAGGGCCGACTGGAGAGCCTCACAGACGACCGACCTGGCGGCCGACTCGGCGACGGAGCTGACGACCGGCCCGACGGCCGACCCGAGGAGCCGCCTGACGACCGACCCGTGGGCCCGCCACAGAAGCCAGGGCATGTGTTCTTCAGCCTTCGCTTCAAGGAGGCCATGGCAGCTGCTCAGGTGCTGAAGAAGCGGCTGGAGGAACTCGGCTACAGTGTGTTCCTCTGTGACGCTCTGGCCGGAGAAGATATTTTCAGGAATCTTATTTGTAAAAACCTCGAGTCGGCAGATTTTGCAGTCATCTTCGGCACGGAAACATATGGACAGAAGACTCATGAGGTGATGAGCACCTTTCAGGAGCTACTCTGGATCCTTAACCATGCAGGTGAAGCAGACAAGTACAGCCGCTTGCAGAAGGTCGCCGTGTTGAAAATGTGCGAGCGGTACAAGGAGGTATGCACGCAGATGGCGCTCCACAAGGCCCTGAGCTACATCGAGTGGGACGGCAGCGAAACAGCGGCCCAGAAAGTCTGCGGCAAGATCCACCGGGCATTTTCATCCACTGGCTCCATTCGGGGAGGCGTAAGATTCGAGTTCGCCAGCGCCCGGGTTTGCCGACGCTTTTTGGACGGGTCCGTTCTGAGTTTTGACGGCCCCGTTTTCGTAGGGCGTTTCCGGCGGGAGCTCGTGTTCAAATTTCAGACTCGGTCTCATCGTGTTCCCGATGGCCCCGTGAGGCCTACAGTGGAGACCCATGCCAAGAAACACCCTGCTTGCCTCCAGGGTGCCCTGGGTTTCTTGGGTTTCGATGCTTTCGCCATGGAAAGCGTGACGTGCCCACACCAGCGACCAGAGCACGTCCTGGGGTCTCAGGGGGCTGGGTTTCTTGTGGAAGGCCTCTCGTGGAATTGCCCACCTTCGCACCCGAGTCCCCCGAGCCCGAGTCTTGCGCATCCCCGACCCGTTGGCGCAGATTCCAGCAGCGGGAGCTGACGCAGCGGGAGCTGACGCGCCCGCGTCTCGCGTTTCACCCAGACCCGCTCGCGCAGCCGAGCGCCCGGCGGGTCCGTGTGCACAGGGGACCTGCCGCGCACGTGCGGCGAAAGCCTCGCGGCGGCCGCGCCGCGCGCAGGCGTCTGCGCTCCGCGTCGGCCTGGCTACGCCCCCTGAGATCCTTCGCTTCGAGCGATCTATACGGGACGTGAAAACCACCACAGCCACTGCTTTTCTTTTGTTGCCGCCTTCCAGCCAGCAGAAACAAAGCAGTGGTTGTGGTCATTTTCGTTGAGCTTGGCACCAGGGAAATGACCACAACCACTGCTTCTTTTTCGGCCGGCTGGAAGGCGGCGCAAACAAGAAGCAGTGGCTGTGGTCATTTTCCCGTCCCGCAGATCTGGCCCCTGGGCGTCTCCATGGCGGCTGGGCAGGCGAGGACCACTGGGCAGATGGACTTCGGGGTCCCGCATGCCGAAATCCATCGGTCCAGCGATCCTCGCCTGCCCAGCCGTCATGGAGACGCTCAGGGGCCAGATCGCTGAGCTGAAGGATCTCAGGGGGCGTACTGGCACTAGTCTTCCTGAAACGGCGAGTGCTGCAAGGTTTTTCTGCAATCTACAGTCTTCCCGCATCGTAAGGATGGGCAGTTTTCCCAAGGGTACCCTCGCATCCTTGCCTTCTCGGCCCATCCTCGGCCTCGTTCGCTGGCCGCGTCCCGCTCGAAAAGCTTCGAAATGGGCGTCCAGGGCCCTTGTATCATATCGCGCATCCTTATGATACGGGTCAACTGTAGTGACCTTCGGCTCATCTCGCCACCTTGCTTGGGTCGTGGACAATCGACCTCTTAGAAGCCTCCTCGGTGCTTCTTGGCAGCCTTCCTTGTGGCTTCTTGGGAGCCTTCCCTGTGGCCTTGTGGAATCTTGGGTATAATGGATGATCCAACGAGCAACTCACAAGGCAGAGGCGACCATGGCAAACTTACACATCCATGATTGGACGACCACAGTACATCAGCGAAAGTGGCAATGGGTACGGAAAGTGGGTAAAGTTGGTAGATTAGAGTGGATACGACAAGTATTTCACTGGGCTCCACAATGGGATGCATTTTATAATGCAAGACGCAGAACGGGCTGGCCAACATCCATATGTATTGACGGCGTACGACGTTATAGTTGCAATACAGTAGACTGTCACGATATGGATGTTGCGAATCTATGAAAGATTGCATCAACGAAGCATTGGGATCTGATTGGAATTGAATCTGTATATATTATATTATATATAACGCACGGCACATGAGAAATGAGTGAGCCGCGCGACCTGTGTAGAAACCCGGCGCGCCGGTGCCGCCCCCGCAGCACCCGAGACGGTGCACATGTGCTGGAGTGCTCAGTGGAAGCCGCCTGGGGGCTGCTTGAGGGCCTCCTTTGGGCCTGCTGGCAGTCTCGGGGGTCATTTTGGGGGGAAGAGCTCGAAACATCAACTCGGGGTTCCCCGCTTAGGGCCCACGTGAGGCCGCCTTGGGGACCTCTTGGGCCTTCTTCGGAGCCCTGGGGGCTGTCTTCCATCTTTCTTGTGGGGGCACCTCGGGCCTTCTACTGTGCCCTTCGCACCAGAAGGCCTCACAGCTTCTCACCGATTCTGGCTTCTTGGACTTGCCCCCAGGGCATCCAGTGCGGCCCAAAAGTGCCCCACGAGGGTTCTAGGACGGGCCTTCGCACCGTCGTACGGTAGGGCCGCTGAAGAAGGAACTCTTTTCGTTGGGGAGGGGCTCGGTGTTCCTTGGTTGTCTTATTACAGTTTGCCTCAGGTTGTTCTGAGGTTTTCCATGGGAAATCGAAGTTGAGCTTTTGGGATGGGACAAAGGGGCTTCGTTCCTTATTTAGGGTTCCTTAGGTCAACGCCCCGACTGTACGCCGTGCCAGCAGTCTGGATCCCAGACCGCCCTCCCGCGGCCCCCGGAACGGAACAAAAACACACAGACACAATTAACCCTCCATCCCCCAGAAAATATGGGAAAATATGGGAGGTAGGGGGGAAGACAGAAGCCCAGAAAATATAGAAAAATATGGGGAATCATTCTATTTTGTGTGTATTTATTTGTGTGTCCTTGGGCCCCTTGAATATTCTCATGTCTCGATGCAGAGAACTCGACGGGACCTCAGGACACTCCATTCCAACCCTTGCAGCACGATGCGGATCGTGAGAAGGCGATGCTGCATCCTCGGGGGACCCTGTCTGCCCCGTCGCGGCCCCATCCGCGTCGAATCCTTGTCGAATCCATGTCGGACTCGTCGGGTCCGCGGCGAATCCGCGCCGGGTCCACGCCAAATCCGCGTCGAAACCCCGCAGGTGCAACTTAAAGAAGGCACAGCAGATCATGGACAGACGGCTTGGTGGAGTGTCTGATGCTTGGCGCACCCTGTGGCGCTATGCATTGTGCAACGGTGCACCCAATAAGCAGTGGCCGAGTTGGTGGCGCAATGGGACCCCAGGGGAGGGGGAATGGGGACCTGTTCGCCTCCTGCCAGCGGGGGCTGGCGTTTTTGTTTGTTTGTGTTGTTTTGTTGTTTGCTTTGTTTTGTGTTGTTGTTTGTTTGTTTGTTTGTTTGTTGTTGTTGTTGTCGTTGCCGTTGTCGTTGTTGTTGAATATTATTACTTCTAAAGAATAATTATTGTTGGGCCCCCTGGTGCACGCCCCCCTCGCCGCGCCTAGGCCGCAGCTACATTTTCATCATTTTCGTGAGGAAGCCTCAGGTAAAACGATGTGATCCAGATCCGGTTGTTTTGTTGTAATCCGTTTTCCCTTGCAAAAAACACTATAAAATGACATTTCTTGTTCTAATATAATCAAATTTCAAGAATCCCTTGCAAAAAATAAGGTAAAGTGGACATTCGCGCGCGCAAGACGAAATCCTTCCAAAAGCTTAGTGTTCGGAACGATTTTAACATAAAAACATCAAAAAACCAATGGTTTTTCAACAAAAAAATGTCAAAATCTCATCCCGCGCGCTCTTGCGGATTCGTAGGAAACCCAACACTTTTTAAACATTTCTGTCAAACGGGCTTTTGCGAGCAACTTTTTCGAACTTCTGCGACAACGGTTGCGCACCTGCCAGGGCCATCATCCCTGTCAAATAATACCATGCGGGACACATTCGTTTTTTCTTCGCGCGCGCACGCCGTCGTCGTCGGCCGCGGGGCCCTGAATAGTAGCCACGGTCGTCCGCATGCCACGAAGTGAAGTGTCCGAACGTCATAGGGCGGGAAGCTGGGTGTGGGTGGTGGCGAAGAGTCGTTTGGAAATTTGGTAGAGCTTGAACCGGCCCCCCCACAAAGTGGGGGTATTGCCCGCCTCCTATGAAAACCCTGGCACTGGTGAGAACGGAGTGTCCCCAGTCTTAAATGATTGTTGTTGTTGTTGTTGTTGTTGCTGTGCTGTTGTTGTTGCTGTTGTTGTTGTTGTGGTTGTGTTTGTTGGTTGTGGTGGTTGTTGTTGTTGTTGAACATTATTAATTCTAAAGAATAATTATTGTTGGGACCCCTGGTGCGCGGCCCCCTCGCCGCGCCTAGGCCGCAGCCACATTTTCATCATTTTCGTGAGGAAGTCTCAGGCAAAACGGGGTGTACCAGATCCGGTTGTTTTGTTGTCCCCCGTTTTCCCTTGCAAAAATAAGGCAAAGTGGACATTTCTTGTTCTAACATGACCAAACTTCAAGAATCCCTTGCAAAAAATGACACGAAGTGCACATTCGCGCGCGCAAGACGAAATCCTTCCAAAACCTTAGTCTTCGTAGCGATTTTCACATAAAAACATGAAAAACCCAATGGTTTTTCAAAAAAAGGGTTTCAAAAAATTCACCCCGCGCGCTCTTGCGGATTTCTTAGGAAACCCAATACTTTTTCAACATTTCTGTCAAACGGGCTCTTGCGAGCAACTTTTTCACGTGCTTCGAACTTCTGCAACAAAGGTTGCGCGCCTGCCAGGGCCATCATCCCTGTCAAATAATACCATGTGGGACACATTCGTTTTTTCTTCGCGCGCGCACGCCGAAATCTTCAAAAATCATTGGGTTTCTTAGGAATTTTAGCACCGCGCAACATAAAATCATACGAATCGCACCGTAGGTTCTCGAAAAACATCTGTACGAATTTTCAAAATTTCTACCCGCGCGCGCTGTCCGAATCCTTAAAAACCAATGGTTTTTCAACATTTATGTTATAGAGCTCGCGCGAGCTGTTTTCGCAAGCTCTTTCAACGGCGTTCGCGCGCCTGCCAGGGGCCACAATCCCTTGCCAAAAATATCATGCGGGACACATGTCGTCAGTGTAGTAGCCAAGGTCGTCCGCAGGCCACGAAGTGAAGTGTCCGAGCGTCATAGGGCGGGAAGCTGGGTGTGGGTGGTGGCGAAAAGTCGTTTGGAAACTTGGTAGAGCTTGAACCGGCCCCCCCACAAAGTGGGGGTATTGCCCGCCTCCTATGAAAACCCTGGCACTGGTGAGAACGGAGTGTCCCCAGTCTTAAATGATTGTTGTTGTTGTTGTTGTTGTTGTCGTCGTCGGCGTTGTTGTTGTTGTTGTTGTTGTTGCGGCTGCTGCTGCTGCTGCTGTTGTTGTTGTTGTTGTTGCTGCTGCTGCTGCTGCTGATGATCATGATGATGATGATGATGATGATGATGATGATGATGATGTGGTTGTTGTTGTTGTTGTTGTTGTTGCTGCTGCTGTTGCTGTTGCTGTTGCTGTGGTTGTTGTTGTTGTTGTTGTTGTTGTTGTCATCCCCCTCTCTCTCTCTCCCTCCCTTCCTCTCTCGTTTAGTTTGTTTGTGTTGTCTTTATTTGCTGGCATTCAAACAACTGTTTTTTCCAAGCCGAAGGGGGATGGGAGCCAATATCGCCACGACGCGCGCCTGCGTCGTCTGAGACTGCTCAGGAGTGCCTCGACTCCCGGCCGCCCACTCTTCGCAGGCGGGGGCCGGTCCCCCCCCCACTCCTCAGCGAGGCCCGGGGGCCTGTGGGGTCTCCCCAGCGAGGGCCCGCCGCCGGCGTCTGTCGGCGGCGTGTATCGCGCCGACTCCAGTCGGAGGCGACGATAGGGGCGAATAGCCCACATGGGGAGAGCAACACCTGTGTCGGGCGAATAGCCCAGGGGCGAATAGCCCAGGGGCGAATAGCCCAGGGGCGAATAGCCCAGGGGCGAATAGCCCAGGGGCGGATAGCCCAGGGGCGAATAGCCCAGGGGCGAATAGCCCAGGGGCGAATAGCCCAGGGGCGGATAGCCCAGGGGCGAACAGCCCAGGGGCGGATAGCCCAGGGGCGGATCGCCCAGGGGCGAATAGCCCAGGGGCGAGTAGCCCAGGGGAGGCGACGATAGGGGCGAATAGCCCAGGGGCGAGGAGCCCAGGGTATTCGGGTGCGCCGATGATCTACGTCTTCGAAAAGGCTCCCGGGCGAATACGTGTAATGCCCACCCCTGGGCTATTCGCCCTGATCGTCGCCGCCGATCCAGGTCGATGCCCCCCTCGGGGGCCACGTGCGAACCCCACCGCTACCCCCCACGATCTCTGAGGGGGGGAGGGTGGGGGGTCAGGGGGTTAGGGGTAGGGTTTGCACGTGGCCCCCGACCCCCCCTCGAGCCAGTCCTGTTCTTCCTAGTCTTAAGTGGGGCCTGTCCCTCGGGGGAATATTCCCAAATAGTTGAAAAATTGTCAGGGGACTATTGTTTGAGTAGTTTTGGACCATTTCGGAGTATCTTTGGGGTATTTTTGATTTTTCGTCGAAAATCCCCCTGTAGGGGGACACGCCCGACTTGATCCCAGCCCGCGGGGGAAGACGAAAACTCAGGAAATATGGGCAAATACGGGGAATCCTTTCCTTTGTGTGTATTCATTCGTGTGTCCCAGGGCCCCTTCAAAAGGGTTCGCACGTGGACCCCCTGCCCCCCCTCGAGCCGGTCCTGTTCTTCCTGGCCCGCGGCCCCCCCCCGTGCTCCCGACCCTCCCCGTGGGGGTGCAGCTCCGCGCCCCCTCAGAGATCGTGGGGGGTAGGGGCAGGCTTCGCACGTGGCCCCTCTGCCCCCCTCTCGAGCCGGCCCTGCTCTTCCTGGCCCGCGGCCCCCCCCCGTGCTCCCGACCCTCCCCGTGGGGGTGCAGCTCCGCGCGCCCCGGGTAGGTTCGTGTTCTCGGCGGCCCCGCCTGGCCCGGGCGAGGGAGGCCCCCGGGGGCCGACGCGTCGAGGCGAGAGGTAACTCAGGAGGAAACGAAACACACAGACACAATGAATCCTCGATTCCCCAGAAAATCTGGGAAAATAGGGGAAGTGGTGGGGAAGGCACAAAAAACACCGAAACATATGGGAACATATGGGGAATCTTTTTATTTGTGTGTGTGTTTAGTTGTGTGTCCCAGGGCCCCTTCAATAATGCCGGACGGGGCCAGGATTGAGCTGGGCGTGTCCCTCCACAGGAGGAACCTGCAAACATAGTAAAACATACGGGGACTTTTTGTTATATTTTTCTTTTATTGTTTTTTTTGGGGGGGGACTATTTTTGAATATGTTTTAAAGTTCGTCCAAAATCTGCCTGTAGGGGAACATGCCCGACCTGAGGCCAGGACGTGAGCAAGTCCGTTCCAGAGCGTTCCGGAACGCTCTGAGAAGGCCGCGGCGCCCGAGATATTCTCCAGAGCCGCTGGATCTCAGAGATTCTCGACTTGGCCTCACCCGAATTTCTCTTCGTCCTGGCTTCGTTGGTATACCGGGGCTGAAAACATCCCCGTCAACAGACATCCTCCTGGGGCTCCCTCTCCTCGGGGGTTCGATCCGGGGCCCCGTTGTCAGACGCAGCCGTGCGGACTTGTTCGCACCGAAGACCGCCGACGACCGCCGAAGAGCGTCAGAATGAAGGGGCCCTAGGACACACACACACACATAGATAGACACAAATAACAGGATTCCCCATATTACCTAACAGCGAAGACTGATAGGTTTCTAGTGGTGTAAAAAGAGCTCACAGATCACTCCACAGGGGGGTCCGGGCAGGTGTTGGGGCGTTTCCGGGCGGCATGAGCCGGCTCGTTTTTCACCAACAGTCACACACTTCGTGCTCTTCGCCTTCCCAGAACTCCATTCCCAGGCCACATTCTGGGGGGCCGGATGCAACTGTAGGCCACTTCGTGCTCTTCGACATCCCAGAACGCCATTCCCGGGCCATATTCTGGGGGGCAGGATGCAACTGTAGGCCACTTCGTGCTCTTCGACATCCCAGAACGCAATTCCCGGGCCACATTCTGGATGCCCGGAGCCAACTGTAGGCCACTTCGTGTTCTTCCATTTCCCAGAACTCCACTCCCGGGCCACATTTTGGATGCCCGGAGCCAACTGTAAGCCACTTCGTGCTCTTCGAGTTCCCAGAACTCCACTCCTGGGTTACATTTTGGATGCCCAGAGCCAACTCTAGTCCACTTCCTGGTCTTCGAGTTCCCAGAACTCCATTGCCGGGCATCATTTTGAATAGCCAGACGCTTCATATTCCTTCCGCCACAGCTGTGTTTGGTTCAGGACTTGCTAGTGACACTGCAGTCCTCTGCATTCAATTGGCCACTACATTCATTCACTGCAGTCCACTGAGTTTTTGATTGCAATGGCGTTCCCCTGGCCGTACCCCCATGTCCAACGTTCATCCGCAGCCTCTGCTCCGCGAGGCTCGTCCGAAGTGTCGCCGCCTCGCGGTGCTTCTCAGCCTGCGCCGCCTCGCGGTGCTTCTCAGCCTGCGGAGGAAGGTGGACAGACGCCTGGTTCTGGCGCTGTGCATCCTGCGTCTTTCACGGTCGCCTCGTTCAATTTCGGGTTCGAGCAGGGCATGATGACTGGTAAGCAGGCGGCCACTCACTGCGCTAACTTCGGAAGGTTGTGCGCCAAGATAGTGGAGACCGCTGATGCTGATATGGTCTGTGGCTGCGAGGTCGGTGCGTTCCGTGAAGGCTTTCGCCGAGCAGGGATCAACGTGACAGAGATCCTCAGTGAGCCTTTCGGTGATGGCATTCGCTTCTTGGAGGTCGACAACTACTTGACTCTCTGGGGGTTCCGCGGTGCTTCTCAGCCTGCGGAACTGACTCTGTGCGAAGACAGCAAAGTTTACAGGCCTCCTAGCGGCTGAGATATTGATGCTGTTATTTCACATTTTGAGGTGAACAAACCAGGCCATGACAAGTTCCACGTGGTGATCGCCAACATGCACATCGTGTGCGGCAAGAAACCGCCGAGCATCCAGACTCGAAAGCGGACAGTTCGCCATCTCCGCTTGCACCTGGACGGCTTGGCCAAGATTCTTGAGAATCTAAACGAGGCAGTCGTTGTGCTTGTAGTCGGCGACGACAACCTCACTTTCCAGGAGGCGCGGGAGGCTTACCAGCGCGAGCAGAACGACGAGAAGGTATGGGAGGTCCATGCCACTCCGGCCGACCTCAAATGCGACCACGTCGCGGTCTGCGGAGCAGTCGCCCGTTTCTGCTCCATTGCCGTTGGCGCGTCTTTTACGGATCGTGGCATGCGCAACGACGCACACGATGCGGTGGCGGTTGTGCTCACTCTCCCTGGTGCTATTCAGCCTGGGGAGAGCGAGAGGCGGAAAATTGTCGTCGAAAACGTCTCCGACGCCGACGTCAGCGTACAGGCGGACCGCGAGTCTTCTGTGCATTGGGATCGGTCGCCGAGTTCTACTCCTCCGCTTTCACCGACTTCACCGGGTGATCCCGACTACGTCGAGGATGTCGTTCAGAATCGCGCGAACGACTTGCACAGGGAGCTGAGGCAGCTTTGGGACGAAAGGTACGACGAGGAGTACGATCCGAAAGTCTTCCATCATCTCAGTCTCTTGCTTTTCAAAAAGAGGAAGTCCACGGAGCCAGCGGACACTGATCCAGCTGGCGCCCCTCAGCCTGGCTCGGAATATGACGCGGCCTTTGCGTCTCAGGAGGAGACTGGCCGAGCCATTCTCTCTGTCCTTAAGCTTCGACATGACTTTCTGCGGAGCAAGAACATCGACGACGTGCGCTACGTTCTCACGGAGCCTGAGCGCCAGGAATTGGTCAGAGTAGCTCGCGACCAGTACGAGCAGTCGCGGCAGCAGCGTGCGCTTCAGGAACGGGATATCGAAAAGGGAAAAGCGAAGGCAAGTCTGCGCCACAAGGGGGCCATGCGGTTCCGCAGGGTCCTAACAACGGGCCAGGCGGTAAGAAAGGTTCTCACGGTGCTTCTCAGCCTGCGGGAAAAGGTGGCCAGGCCAAGGGTGCAGGTCTGGGTAGCGTCGCCAAGTTTGTGAAAGACCAGAAGCGTAAGCGGTGGCATCGCCATTTGCAACGTGTGGCCGGTACGAAACAGATCTGGGAGGTGCTGGCCTTCTCAGGGCGCTTCGACGTTGATTGGTTAACGCAAGCGTTGCAAGCTGATCACAGCGAGGGCCGTGATGCAGCAGTTCCCGAGGAAGCTCTGCGGCAACAGCGGCGCCGGCTGCACCACCAGAAGGCCGAGGCCATCGCGCGATACAACGAGGGGGAGCGGCTTTCCCGCCATCTGTCTGCCCAGGCTGGCCAGCCAAAGCCGAACTTCACGCGCAGGCAGCTGGACGTGTTGCAGATGTTTGAGAGCGGAGTGCTGCTTCAAATCCGCAACCAAGCGATTCTGGCGTTGGGGCACGGCCGTCTGTTCAGGGCCGATGGCGACTACCTGGACATCGGCGGCAGCACGGGCGGTGGCTCCAGGCGCATCATCGATTCTTGTCAGCCGCCGGACTGGCGTGACTTCCTCCAAGACGATCAGGACATCTGAGTTTTGCAAGTCTCTCTGCCCGCGGTGCTTCTCAGCCTGCGGTCTGCCGCTCTCCAGCTGCGGTCTCGAGCAGTAGTGTTCGAAAGCATGCGAGTTCCTGCGGTGCTTCTCAGCCTGCAGGTTTCGCAGCCTGCGCTCTGCAGTACAAATGCTTTTCAGCATGCGACATCCTGCGGTGCTTCTCAGCCTGCAGGGTTCGCAACGTGCGGTTTGCAATGCATTCCTTTTCAGTATGCGAGTTCCTGCGGTGTTTCTCAGGCTGCAGGGCTCCGAGGCTCTTCGCTTCGATGCCTAGCTCCGTTCCGTAAACGTCTTCCAAGAGCCGCTCGCAACCTTTTGCAGCTGGCTGTCTGCGCGCTTCGCCGGCTTTTGCTGCGCGGACAATTTTCTCACGCACGTCAGCGCCGTTTGTAGGCGTCAGAAAAACATGTAGACATTCACGAAGGGCTTAGTCTGTATATCGTCACATCATTACATACGCACTCGTCGAACACATCGGTGTACATTCAGCGCTTTGTCCTTCTACAGCATTCTTTCCGTTGATAACAGTGTTCTGATGGGTTCGCTTCGTTCTAAAAGCGTTGATAGCAGTGTCTCGTTTGCGGACAACTCATTCTATATCAACTCACTGATACCGAGTTTCCTTTCACCATAAGTGAATGCATACCAGTGTATGTTGGTTACTACAAAAGTGGGTTCCTACAACCGACTTCATGATCGCTATCATCATCGCAGATTTCACTCATCCTCATCACCACGACTGGTTCACGTTGGCCTGCGGTGCTTCTCAGCCTGCAGTTCCTTTCGTTACACTGTAGTTGAAGCCGTTCATGGCAGTGACTCGTTTAAAGACAACTTTAGTATTGGGGGAAGTGTCGATAGCAGCGTTTCTTTTTACTTATACAAGCGTTGATAGCAGTGTCTCGTTTGTGGACAACTCATTATATATCAACTCATTCATGCAGAGTTTCTTTTCGCAGCAAGTGATTGCACAGCAGTGTATCTGCATTACTGGCCCCCACTCCATTATCACTATCATCATCAACGATTTCCTACACGCGTGTGCGCGGCGGTCGCCATGAGTGAATAGTTTGCAGAGACTTCTCGCATTGATACCCATGGGTCACTTCAGAGTGAACTCATTTGTGATCTTCTTTCATTGGAAGTTGAATCGGTTGATGGCAGTGCCTCGTTTAAACTCCACTTTGGTATTGCTAGTAGTGTCAATGCCAGCGTTTCTTTTTAATTGTGCAAGCGTTGATAGCAGTGTCTCGTTTGTGGTTAGTTATAACAGCGTTGACAGCAGTGTCTCGTTTGCGGACACCTCATTGTACATCAACTCGCTGATACCGGGTTTCCTATCAACACCATCATCATCATCCTTAACCTCCTCGTAGCCATTTTGCTTAGAGCTGTAGCCACATGTTTGCTCGAGTTTCACCTGGCCGTCCAGCCGCGGCGGTGCTCCTCAGCCTGCCTTGTCACAATGCCAGCACGCGGCAAGGCATCGCCCCCGCCACCCCCGGCCCCGTGCGATGGCCCGTGGGAGATTCTGCCGGATCCGCCCGCACCGACTCCTCAGCCAGGTGTCGACGTGGTCTTTGAGCAGGCTCACCTCGAAGACATCCGCCGTACACCAGGGATGGGCGGCAAGACCGCCTGCCAGTGGCAGCGCGCGCTGCGCGCCGAGTGCATTGTCAACAACTTGTCGTTCAAAGACGTAACAAACGACCCGTCCTACGACTGGAAGCAACTGCTTCGGTCTGCCGCTCCGGGTTTCGCTGAGCGCATAATCGGGCAGGGCATCGCCCAGGTTCTCTTTCGCATCATCGAGACAGAGCGCGACCCTAACTACTCCAACACGGATGGCCACGGCAGGCACTTCTTCGAGTTCCGTCGTGCAGACGGTTCAGCCATGCGCCTGCATTACCATAAGAACGGCCGACCCGATGAGCCCACCTATGTCGGTCCACCACGCGCCGTTGCTCAGCCTGCCGTGCCTGAGCCTGGCGCTGCTCAGCCTCATGTTCCTCGTGGCGGCGCTGCTCAGACTGCCGTGCCTGACGGTGGCGCTGCTCAGCCTGCCGAGACTGGCGGTGATGCCCCACTGCTCTTCACACAGGAGCACCTGCAAGAGGCAGCCTGCTCGCGCCAGATTGTGGGCCGCGACGAAGCCAGCGCCGCTCTCCAATCGCTGTTGCACTACCACCATGGCGAGACTGCCCCAGGTGCTGTTGACATCACCGATGGCTCAGCATTTGACTGGCTTCGATGGGTGGCACATATCGAAGGTGCGCGCGACGTCATCCGCAATGGCGTCCACAGGGTCTACGCTGTCCGCTGGAATCCGCACTGGGCTCCAGAGGCCGTCTTCTGCTACGGCAACAACACCTACAGCACACTGGTGCCCCGCAAATCGCGCTACACAGGCTCGTGGAGCCACGCGCGAATTGTGACTCACCGGAACGCCAATTGGGTGACCGAACCGTTGCTATCTGCGGCCCCTGTGGCAGCTACGCCGTGGCTGGTGTTGCGGGATCAAATAACCTGGGAGTGATCTCTGGCAAACGAGATGTGGTGCTTCTCAGCCTGCACTCATGTGACACGCAATGCCGTGCCCTGCAATCGCGTGGTGTTTCTCAGCCTGCACTCGCAGGTCCTTCGGAGGTCAATTGTTATGAGTTCGGCACGGTCTCGGTCAAGTACAGCGTGCTGTGGGGATCCCGAGATGGGGCCTGGCTCAAGGTGCTCAAGACGTACTGGAGTGTCCCAGAGCCGGAGTGCCAGCTGATCCTCGGGAGTTGGAACGGCATTTTCAGGCCGTGGCCGGACACGTTCTGGATCAGGACGGGGGGGTCCGAGCCCGAGATAGATGCTAGCGCTCTGCAGTACAAGTGCTTTTCAGCATGCGACATCCTGCGGTGCTTCTCAGCCTGCAGGGTTCGCAGCGTGCGGTTTGCAATGCATTCCTTTTCAGTATGCGAGTTCCTGCGGTGTTTCTCAGGTTGCAGGGCTCCGAGGCTCTTCCCTTCGATGCCAATGTTTTCAGACACCGTAGCTCCGTTCCGTAAACATCTTCCAAGAGCCGCTCGCAACTTTTTGCAGCTGGCGGTCTGCAGACGTAGTCTGTCTCAGCATGCGAGCTCCCGCACGCTTCGCCGGCTTTTGCTGCGCGGACAATTTTCTCACACACGTCAGCGCCGTTTGTAGGCGTCAGAAAAACATGTAGACATTCACGAAGGGCTCAGTCTGTATATCGTCACATCATTACATACGCAGTCGTCGAACACATCGGTGTACATTCAGCGCTTTGTCCTTCTAGCTGGGTCGCTTCGTGCTGAGGCTGAGGCTGATGCAGGCTGAGGCTGAGGCAGGCTGAGGCTGAGGCCGAGGCCGACGGCAGACTGAGGCTGAGGCTGAAGCAGACTGAGGCTGAGGCTGAGGCAGGCTTAGGCTGAGGCTGAGGCAGGCTGATGCTGAGGCAGGCTGAGGCTGAGGCTGAGGCTGATGCAGGCTGAGGCTGAGGCAGGCTGAGGCTGAGGCCGAGGCTGAAGGCAGACTGAGGCTGAGGCTGAAGCAGGCTGAGGCTGAGACTGAGGCAGGCTGAGGCTGAGGCAGGCTGAGGCTGAGGCTGAGGCAGGCTGAGGCTGAGGCTGTGACTGCGACTGCCGTTGCCACTGCGACTGTCATCGCGAATGCGACTACGACTGCGAGAACAGCAGAATTCTACAACTGGATTCTCATCAGAATCTGAAGGGGAATGCTTCCAGATATGCTCCTACACATGGCTGTTAGGTTGCTTTGCCGGGATATTTTTTTAAATATATATATATAATAGTATATTATATATATTTATATATTTATATAAGTATTATATTAATATATATATATCGGAGGTTCCAGGAGTCTGGACTTCCTGGGGAAGGTTTTAGGACGGTTTTTTTCGGGGGGGAAGGTTCCAGGGGTTTCCAGGATTTCCTGGAAACGTTTTAAAAACCCACAATCCTAAAACCTTACTAGGGAAGGCCCAGGATTCCTGGGACCCTCCAACAAACAAACTTCCTAAAAACCTTTCCCAGGAAGGTTATTGCTAAGGTTTTTGGGCCAACCCCTCTGGGATTCTTCGCGACGACGGTGCTAGGGCAAGGTTTTTGGAACGTTTTTTTTGGAAGGTGTTTTTGGAAGGTTGTGGGAGGATGTTGGAAGGTTTGTTGGGGTCTTGGGGAGGTTTTTAGAAGGTTTTACCTACCAGCGAAGACTGGTAGGTTTCTAGTGGGGTAAAAAGAGCTCACAGATCACTCCACAGGGGGGTCCGGGCAGGCGTTGGGAGTTGCTGGGCGGCAGGGGGCCCCGCTCGTTTTTCACCAACAGTCACACACTTCGTGCTCTTCGAGTTCCCAGAACTCCATTCCCGGGCCACATTCTGGAGGGCCGGATGCAACAGTCACACACTTCGTGCTCTTCGAGTTCCCAGAACTCCATTCCCGGGCCACATTTTGGAGGGCCGGATGCAACAGTCACACACTTCGTGCTCTTCGAGTTCCCAGAACTCCATTCCCGGGCCACATTTTGGATGCCCGGAGCCAACTGTAAGCCACTTCGTGCTCTTCCATTTCCCGAAACTCCATTCCCGGGCCACATTTTGGATGCCCGGAGCCAACTGTAGGCCATTTCCTGGTCTTCGAGTTCCCAGAACTCCATTCCCGGGCCACATTTTGAATGCCCGGAGCCAACTGTAGGCCACTTCGTGCTCTTCGAGTTCCCAGAACTCCATTCCCGGGCCACATTTTGAATGCCCGGAGCCAACTGTAGGCCTTTTACGGGCCGTTTTGGATTGCCCGGAGCCCAACTGTAGGCACTTCGTGGCTTCGAGTTCCCAGAATTTCCATTTCCTGGGCCGACCACAATTTGAATGCCGGAGCCAAACTGTAGGCCACTTCGTGTTCTTCAGTTTCCGAATAATTAGGCCACATTTTTGAATGTGAGGTGAGGTTGAGTGGCTGAGGCTGAGGCAGGCTGATGCTGTGGCAGGGCTGAGGCTGAGGCTGAGTGATGCAGCTGAGGCTGAGGCGCTGAGGTGACGCCGAGGCTGAAGGCAGACTGGGGCTGAGGCTGAAGCAGGCTGAGGCTGAGGCTGAGGCAGGCTGAGGCTGAGGCAGGCTGAGGCTGAGGCTGAGGCAGGCTGAGGCTGAGGCTGTGTCTGTGACTGCCGTTGCCATTGCGACTGTCATCGCGAATGCGACTACGACTGCGAGAACAGCACAATTCTACAACTGGATTCTCATCTGAATCTTAAGGGGAATGCTTCCAGATATGCTCCTACACATCGCTGTTAGGTTGCTTTGCCGGGATAATTTTTGTTGGGAAGGTTTGGACGGGTTTTGGCATGTAGTGGGCGGTCTCGCTAAATGCTGGAAGGTTTCAGGAAGGTTTTTTCCGGAAGGTTTTAGGAAGGTTGTTGGGAGGTTGTTGGACAAAACCTTCTACAGTCTTCCTCATGGAGGTTCCAATATTCCTGGAACCTTCCAAACAACCTTCCTAACACCGTCCTCATGAAGGTTTCAGGATTTTTGGAACCTTCCAGAAAAAAAAACATCATAAAACCTTCCTCAGGGAGGTTTCAGGATTCTTGGGACCTTCCAAAGAACCTTCCTGAAACCTTCCTCAGGAAGGTTCCAGGATTCCTGGAACCTTCCACAACAACACCTTCCGTAAACCTTCTCCAGCAAGGTTTTTGGACGCTTTTTGGGCCAACCTGGAATCTTCCTGATGAAGGTTTTAGGATAGTTATCGGAGAGTTTGTTCGGAAGGTTGTTGGAAGGTTTTCGGACGGTTTTTTGGAAGGTTTTTGTTGGGAGGTTTTTGGAAGGTTTTGTTGGAAAGGTGTTTGGAAGGTTTTTGGCAGGTCTCTTGGAAGGTGCTTTGGACGGTTTTTGGAACGATTTTTGGGATGTAAATGGGCGGTTTCGCTAAATGCTAAAAAGGTTTCAGGCAGGTGTTTTGGAAGGTTTTTGGAAGGTTTGTTTGGACGGTTTTTGTAAGGTTTTTGGATGTTGGAGAGTGTTTTGAGTATTGTTGTAAGGTTTTTGGGAAAACCTTCCTAAAACCTTCCTCCCCCCCCGGGAAAACCTTCCAAAAACCTTCCAAAAACCCTTCCTCAGGAAGGTTTCAGGAGGGTTCGTCGGAACTCCCGCACCGTTCTCCATTACACACACAGGGTGTTTGTTGAATCGCTTCGCTCACTACGCCGGCCCATATTGCCTCGCCGCTTGGGGGCCGTCTTGGGGCATCTTGGGGGCCTCTGGGAGGCAGTTTTGAAGCCTCTTGGGGGCCGTGTTGGGGCCTCTTGGGGCCGCCTGGGGGCCTCTTGGGGCATCTTGGGGGGCCTCTTGGGGGCTCCTTGGGGCCTCTTGGGGGGCCTCTTGGGGGCCTCGGCCTCTTGAGGCTGAAGGCTGGATTTATGATCCCCGTCTTGGGCCCCTGTTGGGGCCTTTTGGGGGCTCTCTTGGGCCGTCTTGGGCACCTCTTGGGCTGTCTCGGGGCCATCTTGGGCCGTCTTTGGGCTCTCTTGGAGGCTTCTTGGGCCGTCTTGGAGCATTGGAAATCTGAGAAGGCGAGGGGGCCAACAATATATAATTTTTTAGCCTCTCGATGCCCTCTTGGGGCTCTCTTGGGAGGCCTCTTGGTGGCCTCTCCGAGGGTCTTGTGCGCGCCGTGGGCCGTCTGGAAGCCATCGTGGGTGTCTCGGGCCGATCGTTCGACGACTCGGAGCCCTCTCGGACCGTCTTGGGTTCCTCTTGGGGCTCGCTTGGCGCGTTCTGGGGGCCCTGCGAGGCCGCACCCAGGAGGAACACCATCTCCGACTGAAGGGTTGCCGAGCCGGGGATCGGCCAGGGTACTTTTGAGCCGGGGACCCCCAGGGGCGGCCCCGCGCGCGCGAACTAGAAAGCTTCTAACCTGGTTACCGGAGATCTCAGCACGCCTCTGGCCCGTTGGGCCGGTGAATCAAAGACCTACCGCGGCTGCGCAACCCGTTGCGTGCAGCAGGTTTCGGCTCCACCGCGGGGCCCCTTTCCCCGACACACTGGCGCCAGTGGGGCCAGGAGGCGCCGGAGGAATCAGCGATGTAAGCTGATTCGCCCCCCCACCCTCCCTCTATATCAACCCCGCCCCCTTTTCGTCCGACCCGAACCATCTCCCTGCTGAAGCGGGCGCTGCCCATGATCGTGCCGTCCTCCTTCTGGAGAACTCAAACGGTGACAAACACATAACAACTCGGAGCTCCGCGCAGATTTCCGGAATCGGAGCTGAACCCCTCTCCCTGGCGCGCGGAGCACGCCACGGGCGGTGCCGGAAGCGCTGCCATGGGGCTCGCCGATCCAAGAAAGCCGCGCGGAGCTCCGCGTTGTTCTGCTGGTTATGTTCGGCCACGCGCACAGAGGGGTAGGGTTAAGTCGGGCCTGTCCCTCTACAGGAGGACAATTCAAAAATAGCAAAAAAATAAGATGGGGACTATTTTTTGAAATGTTATGTCTGAGCATCCGAGGAGTATTTATAATTTTGTCGCCCAAACTCCCCCTTTTGGGGGGACAGGCCCGACTTCAGGGTAGGGGGAGGCGCGAAGGCTTCTCAGAAGCGCCCCTGCTTCTTAGAAGGCGCGGGCCTTGTAGACGTATGGCCCGTACCTTCTCAGAAGCATCCTCCTTCTAAGAAGCCTTCCGCCCTCGACCCCCCGAGAGGTCTGAACCCCTTCCCCGGTTCCGGTTTGTCATCCCGAGTGGTTCTCTGACGGACCCGGGGACCGGCAAGAGCCCCCGGAGGCCGAAAGCGAAACATCTCCCGTTGATTGTGATTTTGCTCAGAAGCGAGGGGGTCTGGGAAGAAGCCTTCCCCCCTCCCCCGAATCCCGTAAGTCTGGGCCTCCCAGATGGGGTTCAGAGCAGATGGGGTTGGAGGATCGCGCCACATCGCCGAGGCATCGCCGATGCGGCTCGATGCGGCGCCCGACTTTCTCCGCGCCGACGGCGCCGGTGCGTCGCCGACGTCGCCGATGCATCGGCGATACAGTCAACCCACATAGTAAGGACGGGCACCCCTCCCAAGGGCACCCTTGCATCCTTGCCTCCTCAGTGCGTCCTCGGCCACTCTCGCTGGTCGCGACCTGCTCGAAAGCTTCGACATGGGCTTCCGAGGGCCTTGCATCCTTATCGCGCGTCCTTAACATACGGGTTGACTGTCTGCGGCGCGATCCTCCGACCCCCTGCGGGAAGCCCGTGTGACTCAGGAGGGAAAGAAACACACAGACACAATTAATCGTCGACTCCCAGGAAAATATATGAAAATATGGGAAGTGGGGGGGAAGACAGAAACCCAGAAAATGTGGGAAAATATGGGGAATATGTGGGAAAATGTGTCCTGGGGCCCCTTCAGTGACGTGCGCGCCGCCGAGCTCAGGCCATCCTTTTGGGGTTCTCTGCCCCTCGGCGAGCCGAGGCTGCGGCTGGCCCGGGCGCTGCGCTCGGCGCGGCAGGGCGCGCCCGGCGCGGGCGCGGCGGCGCCCGAGCCGGCGCCGCCCTGAGGGGCTCTCGCGGCCGACGCCGGGGGCCTCCTCTAGTCGGGGGTGGAAAAGAGGGGGGTGATGACTAGGGGGGGGTGGATATCATGGCGGGGGCCATGATATTTCCCCAGATTTCATGGCGCCCCTTCTTATTTCATTACGTCCCGGGCCCCCCCGCTGGGCCGTGCACATGCCGCAGGTCATGATTTGCACCCCCCCCTCTTGGACACCCCCCTCTTGGCCGCTCCCGATCTAGGGGGCCACTTGCGAAGCCTACCCCACCCTCCCCCTCAGAATTCGTGGGGGGTCGGGGTAGGGTTCGCAAGTGGCCCCCTATCCTCGCGGGCGTCGCGCCCCGGGCACGCCCCGTCCGTGGCCCTCAGGAGAAACAGCAGTCGTCGATGCCCACGAAGTCAAGCAGTGGCGAAGCGTCGCGGCGTGCCTATAGGCCTACCAAACAATGTTCTAATTTCCGTTTGTGGTTCCGACGAAATGTTCTTGGAACATTTCTGGCGGGGTCTGTCTTGTTTTAACACGTCGGGTTTATGTTCTAAGAACAAGGTTTTTGCCTCTTAGAACATTTTTGGGTTCCAAGAACATGTGGTGGTAGGACTATAGGAATGCAGTGACGGTCGGTCCCTGCTCAATCCCTGCCGACGCCGGGGGCCTCCTCGCGGGCGTCGCGCCCCGGGCACGCCCCATCCGTGGCCCTCAGGAGAAGCAGCAATCGTCGATGCCCATGAAGATGCCGAAGGTAATTGTGGGAAGTGGCGGGGAAGGGGAGCATCCCCGGACGTGTGGGAAGTCTGGGGGATCCTGGGATTTGCGTCTCTTGGCTCGTGTGTCCCTGGGCCCCGTGCCGTGGCGGGCGGGCGCCAGCGGTCCTCCGTGGGCGGTGCAGTTCCAGCGGCCTCCCCTTCTCAACCTCCTCCCCCGAGGCCCTGGCGTCGCAGGTCTGTCGGAACGGGCGCTTTCGCCCCGCTCGGGCCCTGCAGCCCTCACTGCTCGATCCGGCTCGAGACATGGCGCAGACAGGTGGGGTCCGGGTCTCCGGTCGCGCTTTTCAGCGATGTTGCTTTTTGTTCGCAGCGCCGGATCTCAGGGTGCGCCTCCTCCTCGGCTCGACCTCCTCCTCCTCGACCTCCTGGACCTCCTTTCTTGACGCTGACCAGACATGCAGAGCGGTGCGTGTTGCATCCTGAACAAAACAGTGCGGGGCCTCAAGGAGTTCATTACGCCGACTCAGGCCATGGCGAACAAATTAAGGCAGCCGCCAGTGCGGATGTGGAAGTGCAGGAAGATGTGGAGAAAAAGGATGTGGTCTTTGAGGGCATCGAGTAACCAAGCGAGCTGCCGTTGGCAGGGGAAGAACAACACACAACAAATTGTTATTAGTAACATCATCGACTTCCTTCTCCTCCCCCTCGGCCTTCTCGACCTCCTCCTCGGCCTCTTTCTCCCCCACCGCTTCGTCGCCCTCGTGCCGCTGCTCGGCCGCTGCTCGGCCTCCCCGCCGCCGCTCCTCTCTGCTGCTGCTGCTTCTGCTGCTGCTGCTGCTGCTGCTGGTGCTTCTCCTCTGAACCTCTTTCTCGTCCTGCCGCTTCTGCTCGTCCTCTTGCTGCTTCTCCTTCTGGCGCTCGCCCCCTCCTCCTCCTCCTCCTTCTTCTCCTCCTTCTCCATTCCTCTTCCTTAGACATAACTTCTCCCTGTCGCACCCCGAGGCCAGTCTTTAGGGCGGGCCGGGCGTTTCGCCTGAGACTCCCTCACCATTCATAATTCTGAAGCTAAGAAAAGGCAACAGCTTCACAGATGGAGGGCGGGTGGTTTTCAAAATGTGGCTTTCGCCATAGCGCCGCGCACACTCGTTTTGTCAGATGCAAGAAGAACACGGATTGAGGGCGGGTCGTTTTCAATATGTGGCTCTCTCCTTAGCGCCGCGCACACTCTCAGCTCTCCCCGAGGCTATGATCCACTAGTGGCGTGTGTTCATGCTCTTTTAGCCTCCTCTTTTTTTTTGGTTTCGTTCTTGCGGTGCGGCTGGACTCGCGCTCCGCACCCCGTTGTTCATTACCCTTTTTGTCCCTACGGATTGGCCACCTCTTTCTCGATGGGGATGGCTGAATCGCGGGCGCGCGCGTGCCCATTGCTGCGCATCTCGCTCTCATGGTTCGCGGCCATGGCGTTTGCGGGGGACGGGGCCCGGTGCATGCCCAACGGCATGTGCTTTTCATTATGGCGGCGGAATCGTCTTGAACGCGTGGTCTCTCTTCTGGCGCGGTTTGGATGTTGCCCGCCAGCGCCCTCCCGACAGTGTCAAACATTCGCAGGTGGCCATGCGCCGCCCCGCAGGCACTCTGAGGCCTCCGCCCAGCGTCGTGCCCAGGTGGCCGCGTAGTGAGTCGGGCGAGTGTTTCTCAGTCTTGCTGGTCGCCCTCGGCATCCTTGCGCGCGCTGACAAGGGGCGTTGTCTGCAGACCGCTGCCAGAGGCCCATCGAGCCCCAACGCATATTAAAGTGCTGATGAGGGAGCTTGAGCGTGTTCTAGCATGTGCAAGAACGTGAGGTTGCAGAGGGAGGCCTTGGCCACAGACGTCCGAAATAGATGCCTTGGCCGGCGTGTACACAAATATGCATGAGCCACTAGTGGTGACAAAGCATGAATAATGCTCCAGCGTATATAAATATACATGTACGGGCGGGCACAGCAGACGATCTGCACGGACCAGTGTAGCACGACAGCTTAGCACAAGTGTATCCAGAATGTGGCAACAGCTTCCCGGCCGCCCATGTACGCAGAGGGCCTCTCTCGAGCAGTGCCTTTTAAATGCAAGCGTTGCCTCGCGGGGTTCTCATAAGGCTGTGCTAGGGTCTCACGGGTCTCATGGGGGTCGCTCATCGGGTTCTAACGGGTCTCGTTGGGTTCGTTGGTCGGGTTCGTCGGGCTCTCATGGCCTCGGAGGGCCACACAAAGACTCCCAAAGGGTCCCAAGAGGGCCCCCATATGCACCCAAGAGAGCCAATCAGGACCCGAACAGGGCCCCGTGAGGGTCCCAAGAGGGCCCCGGAGATGCGTCACGGCCGCGACACATCTCGGGGCCCTCTCGGGGCCCTATTGTTCCCCCCTCGGAGCTTTCTCGGGCCCTTACGACGGCGGTGGAGGCTTCAAGAGGGCCAACCCCCAGGGGGGGGGGCGGCCGCCTCCCTGGGTGCTGGGCTCCAGGGCGGCGGGCGGCCGGGACCGGTCACGCAGGGCCGGGGGCGCCCAGGGGCACCTTTTCCCCCACCCCCCCTGGGGGAGTGACATTGCCGCCGTCGCCGGAGCCCCTGGGCGACGGCGGCTATGTCATCCCTCCCGGAGGAGGGGGCAGGGCGGCTCCGGGGGCGCCGAGCTCCGGGGCGGCGGGCGACCGGGGCAGGTCACCCTGGGCCCGGGGCGCCTGGGGCACCGGCCTAGCATCCTACTCCTTCTTCATCTTGCATTCTATTCCTTTTGCACCCTACTCCTCCTGCATCCTATTTCTCCTCCCCCTCCCTCGTCTTCCTCCCCCTGCCTCCTCCTGCCTCCTCCTTCTCGTCCGGCTCCTCAGGGCGCCCCAGAGCATTCCGAGGACTCGTGGGGTCCTCACCGCACTCCCCGCTGTACTCCCCACTGGCGCCCCCCACCAGCGCCCCACTGGCGCCCCACCAGCGACTGCCACAGGGTTCGTGGCCATGCCGAGTTGGCTTGAGTCGAGTGCGAAGTCGAGTGCGAAGGCCCGCCTAATATGTCACCTAGTGGGAGCCCTAGTGGGCGCCCTGGTGGGGGCCCTGGTGGGGCTTTCGTTGGGGCCCTAGTGGGCGCTTAGTGGGCGCCCTAGTGGGGGCCTAGTGGGGGACCTAGTTGGTGCCCTGGCGGGGGCCTTAGTGGGCGCCCTAGTGGGGGCCCTAGTGGGCGCCCTAGTGGGCGGCCCTAGTGCGCCCTAGCGGGGGCCCTAGTGGGCGCCCTCTTGGGTCCCTCAGTGGGCGCCCTAGTGGGGCCTCAGTGGGTCCGCTACTGGGCTGTAGTGGACGCCCCCCTGGAGAAGCCTCGTTGTTGCCTGGTGGGCTTCAGGATGCGAGCTCCGAGTGGCTTCGCCCAAGAGAGTCCGAAAGGTTTCAAGACCCACCGACGAGAACCCGACGGAGCCCAAAGGGAAGAGGAAAATGAGAGAGGAGGAACCCGACGGAGCCCGACAGAGCCTGACGAGAGAAGGAGGATGACAAGGAGAGAGAAGGAGGGAAGATGACAAGGGGAGATGAGGAGCCCGACGGATCCCAATCGAGCCCCAAAGAGCCCCACGAGAGCCCCACGAGAGCCCCCGGGGGAGTCCGACGAGAGCCCCACGAGAGCCATACGAGACCCCGAGCGAACCCCGAGGAACGTCCTGCCAAAGCCTCGCGGGGAACCTCATGAGAGCCCCACAGGAATCCCACGAGAGCCCGTTGGGCGAGCCCTACGTGACCCGTGAGAGCCCAACAAAGCCCCACGAACACCCCGCGAGGCAATGCTCGTCCAAAAGACAGTTCTCGAGAGGCAGGCAACGTACTTGGACGGTCGAGTAAACGTTACCACAGTTTGGATACATTTGTTCATCGCTCTCGTTCTACATTGGCCCATGCACGTATCTTTTTTTGCCCGCCCATCATTGTTCATTTTTATATGCCGACCGATGCTCAATGATGTGACCTATACCGGCCAATGCGTACATGTTGATACAGTGGCCCATGCATCTATTGTGCACGTCTTTGGCGAAGGCCCCTTTTGCGTCCCAATTGTTGTACATATTGAAGCATGCGCAGGTTCCTTAATCGCCAGTGCAATTTGGGCCGATGGGCCGATGCGCCTTCGGCAGTCGTCTGCAGAAAGCGCCCCGTGTCAGACCTCGCAGGGATGCCGAGGGCGACCGGCATAGCAGAGAAACGCTCGCCAGACTCACCATGCGAGGTTCCTGGGGGCGGCACTGGGAGGAGGCCTCCCAGCGCCTGCAGGGCGGTGTCTGGCCATGTGTGAGCGTTTGGCAGTAGCGGGGAAGGTTTCGGCGGGTGTTTCTGCGCTCGTGTAGCCGCCTTTAGGCGCACGCCCGCGACTGTGACCGCCCGCGGGCGCTTTGTGATCAGCTGCGCGCGCGCGTGGGCGCGCGTGGAAGCTTTTGCTGCTGATCCTTTTGGGAAGATGTGGCCACGCGGGAGTGCTTGCCTGTGCTTCCGCGCGCCTGTGAGCGGCCATGGTCTGGCATGATCGCTTGCGGGCGTCTTTCCCAGTGGCTGCCCGCTTGTGTGTGCCCGCGTGCGCCTCCGTACGCGCGGAATGGCATTGCTTAGCTGCGAACCGCGCGAACTGCCCCCAGCGTCAACGGAAACCGCGACCCCAGTGAAAAACAATTTTTGGACAAAACGTTCCTGCGACGATCATAGACGCTGGCAGAGGTGAACACTCGTTTTCAAAACTTGCAGGGGCTTCGCGGATTGAGGGCGGGTGTTTTTCAACATCTGAGCATTAGCGCCGCGCGCGCTCGTTTTGAACATTTGCAAAAGCTTTACGGATTGAGGGTGGTTCCTTTTCGAGTTGCGGCTCTCTCTTTAGCGCCGCGCCCATTCGTCTTAGAATTGCGCAAGGGTTTATCGGATTCCCGTCATCATCGTACCAGACAGTGTTTTGGAAGCATTCCGGATTATGCGGGCGCAGCAGTTAAGCAGTTCTGTTGTTCGCGGTGTTGAAGTCCCAAACATGGGCGTGCTGGCGCGATTCCAGATCGTCAGAACGCAGCAGTCCGGTTGATCCGTGGCGTGGAAATCCCCAGGACAGTGTTGTGGCATGCTTCAAGGTCTTCAAACGGCTGTCTTCCAACGAGGCAGTTCCCCCAATTGAAATCAACCGGTGTAAGGGGCCAATGAAGAGGGAACTTGTATGGAGGGTTCATTCCAACACCGTTTGATGACTCTTGGTTTTGTGCTGGTCCTCCTCCTCCTCCTCCTCCTCCTCGTCCTCCTCCTCCTTCTCCTCGTCCTCCTCTTCCTCCTCCTTCTCGGGACGTTTTCGGCGACCCTCTGGAGGCGCTTTGGGGATGGCTTGGGGGCCTCGTGGGCCATCTTGAAGCCATTTTTGGACCGTCTTGGCGCTACCCTTGGGCCGTCATGACGCTGTCTTCGATTGTCTTGGCGCTCTGTTTGGGCCCTGCTGGGCTGTCTTGGGGCTTCTCGGGGGATCAGGAGGCCCCCCCAGTGCGTTGGAGAGCTCGCCCCCCCCCCTTTTCCTTCAGATTTTGGGCCCAAAAGGGGGGGGAAAGGGGAAAAGGGACAGCCACATGTTTCACACGCCTTCTCACCCCTGGCAAGGGGTGGCCGGCATATGTCTATATGTATGTATGTATATATATATATATATATATATATATATATATTGGGAGAGAGGGAGAGAGAGAGAGAGAGAGAACAAAAAAAAAAGGAGAGAAAGAGAGAGAGAAAGAGACAGAGAGAGATGTGTCTTTCTTGGTGTTTGTCTACAACAAACGGTATGCACATATATTATACCTATACGACCACTTTTCGGGTGATGAGGAGGTTTGGGGGGGGGAGGAACCAACGTCTCACTCGATCCGTCTCACTATCGATCTCACTATCGATGTCACGATCGGTCTCGGTCGATCGATCTCACTCGATCGATTTCACAATTGCTATCATTCGATCTATTTCATCCGATCGATCTCACAATCGGTCTGAGTATTGATCTCACAATCGATCGCACTTTCGATCTCACTATCGGTCTCGCAATCGATGTCACATTCGGTCTAACTATCGATATCATCATCGATATCATAGCCGGTATCACAATCAACGTCATCACCATCATCATCACTGGCATCGTCATCAACGTCATCAACATCAACATCATCATCAGCATCATCATCGGGACACCATCATCATCACCCCATCACCCTCATCATCATCATCATCATCATCATCATCATCATCGGGACACCACCATCGCCACCACCACCATCATCATCAACGTCATCTTAATCGGGACACCATCATCATCATCATCATCGTCATCGGAATACCACCACCATCATCATCTCATCATCATGATCCTGAACAACAGCATCAACATCATCATCACCATCATCACCATCACCGGGACACCACCATCATCATCACCATTCGCAACATAATCACCATCAACATCATCATCGGAACACCATGATTTTCATCACCATCATCTTCACCACCATTATCATCAATAGCATCGGGACGCTACCATCGTCAGCATCATCATCATCACTCGCATCAGCAGCATAATCAGCATCATTGGGCCACCATCATCAAACTCATCAACATCACCTCGTCGTCATCCTCATCACCAACATCATCACCAACATCGGAACACCAACATTGCCAACATCACCATCATCATTCAAATCCGCATCATCGGGACACCATCATCATCATCATCATCATCACCATCACCGTCAACATCATCATCACCAAGCTTATCATCATCATCATCATCAGCGGGACACCAACATCACTATTTCCATCATCATCATATCATATGTTCATCATCGATATCATCATGGTCATCAACCCCATCACCATCATCAGCATCACCATCGGGGCACCATCATCATCAGCAACATCCTCATCCTCATCAGCATCATCATCGGGGCACCATCATCATTACCATCATCACAATCATCATCAACATCGTCAACATCATCATCATCATCACCATCGGGACACCATCATCATCACCACCATCATCATCATCATCATCATCATCATCATCGTCAACACCGTCAACATCATCATCACCATCATCATCATCATCATCATCATCACCATCGGGACACCGACGGGACATCGGCGGGACACCGGCGGGACACCGCGGGGCACCGGTTGCCGTAAGGGAGACCTTTGGTCCGGCCTCGCCCAGCTACAGGAGATTTATTTCTCGCCCGCCCGCGCATCTTCGCCTCGCCCGCACGCGCGGCACGCACGAACACGAAACCGAAACCGATTTCCCAGTAGGGGGGCTCGCCGTTCCACTTCGATCTCATCCCCTCACCTCCGATATAGATGTGTGTGTACACGTGTGTGTATATCTATGTATCTATACATAATATTGAAAAAGCGATGGGGTACCTCTGCGACGCCTCCCCCGTTTCCCCAACGCCCTCCTTCTCCCCTCGACCCTCCTCCTCCTTCCCTCCTCCTTTCTCTGTCCTCCCTCCTCCTCCCTCCTCTATCCTCCCTCTTCCTCCTCCGCCTTCTCCCTCCTCTTTCTTTTTTGCCGCGTCCGCCTCCCCCGCGCCAGCGGTGGCGACCTCGCCGTCGCCGCTCTCGCTGACCACGCTGTCCTGCGGGAGCCCCTGGCGCTGGCGTAGCCGAGCTGGCGGTGCTGCCGCAGACGCGCCGAGGACCGGCACGACGACGATCTGGGGCAACAGCGGTTTTCGGACGTTTTCTGTCCTCGTCCTCCTCCTCCTTGTCCTCGTCCTCGTCATCCTCCTCCCCGACACCGTCCTCCTCCTCCTCCTCCTCCTCCTCCTCCTCCTCCTCCGCGTCGTCCTCAATCGTTGCTCCTTATGAATAATTCCTCCCCGTCGCAGCCCGAAACGTGTCGGTAGTGCGGGCCGGGCCTTTCGCTTGATATGTTTCACCACTTGCGATCCTTAAGCTTCAAGTTTGCAAGAGCATCACGGGTGGAGCCCGGGAGATTTTCAAAATGAGGTTTCTCGCATGAGCGCCGCGCGCGTTCGTGTTCGAGGTAGGCAGAGGTTTCACAAACAGGGGCGGAACACGTACCCGCCTTAGCGCCGCTTGGATTCGTTTCGAAAGTTGCAAGAGCTCACTGATGGAGGGCGGCTCCTTTTCAAAAGGTGGTTCTCGCTTCAGCGCCGCGCACGTTCGCTACAAGAGTGTACAACCCTGGAGCTCAGACTTTGAAACTGTTTCTCGGGTGGAGGTTGGGTCGCTTTCGAAATGTGGGTCTCGCCTCAGCGCCGTGCACATCCGTCTAAACGTTTGTAAAAGGTCAACATATTGAGAACCGGTGGTTTTCAACGTGTGGCCCTCGCCTTAGCGCCGCTCACACTTGTCTGAAACCTTTGCAAGAGCTTCACGTGTGGAAGGGGAGCCGTTTTCAACATGTGGCTCTCGCTATAGCGCCGCGCGCGCTCGTCATAACAATTCGGAAGAGTTTCACAGGTGGAAGGCGGTTCCTTGTCGAAATTCGGCTCTCGCGTCAGCACCGTGCAATTTGTCACACGCATTGTGAGGGCTTCACGAATGGATGGCGGTTCATAGTGAAAATGAGATTCTCGCCTCAGCGCCGCCAACATTCGTTTTCAGATGTTACAGGAGTTTCAAGAATGATCGCGGTTGACGTCCCAACGATAGTGTTTTGGAATTGTGTCGGGATGTCAGCGCACAACAGTTTTGTTGATTCGTGGTGTTGAACTCCCAGAAGTTATGTTCTGGCGCAAATCAGGATGGCCAAGACGCAACAGTAACAGTGATCCGCGGTGTTGAGATCCCAGGAGTGGTGTTCTGTTACAGTAAAAATGTTCGTGCGTTTTTTTCTGACGGGTCATTTCTTTCAGTGCAAATGAACCCTTGTAGGGGACTATGATGTTCGAACGGGGGGGGTATTGCAACATCGTTGATGAGTCTTGGGTTTACACCGGTCCACCTTCTCCTCCTCCTCCTCCTCCTCATCATCATCATCACTCTCCTCTTCCCCGCCATTGTCCTCCTCCTTCTCGTCCTCCTCCTGCTCCTCTTCCCCGTCGTTGTTCTTCTTCTTCTCCTCCTCCTCCTCCTCCTCGTTCCTCCTCCTCCTCCTCGTCCTCCTCCTCCTCCTTCTCCTCGTCACCCTTCTGCTCTTTCTCCTCCTCATCGTCCTCATTCTCCTCCTCTGTCTTCCCGTCCTCGTCCTCCTCTTTGTCCTCCTCCTTGTCCTCCTCATCCCCGCCCATCTCCTTATCCTCGTCGTCCTCCAACTCCCTGTTGTCCTCCTCCCCCTTCTTCTCCTCCGCGTCTTCCTCCTCGTCCTTATCCTCCTCCTCCTCCTCCTCCTCCTCCTCCTCCACCTCCCCGTCCTCATTGTCGTCCTCCTCGTTTTTTTTTCCCCCGGACAGAACACCTGTACGACACAACCCGAAGGAAGGTGCCCAAGGTGCCTGCATGAATTCACATGCAGTCGGACCTCGCAACATGAATGGCAGCACAGACACGCCCCAGGTGTCTCATCTGCGCCGCAGTTGCGAGGTGCCTCGAGACACCCCGAGACACGGCCACTGGCACCACCCCAACTTGGCCGCCAGCCTCAGGCATCGGAGACCCCATTGCCCGAGGACTTTAGTTCCCGCGCCCCCACCGTCGGGGGGCCCCTTCAAGTAACTCCATCGTTCATCTCAGGGTTGGTACGGCGGGCCCGCACCTACTGTGGCTGGTCAATCACAGGGCAAGATTCTCTCCCATAGCCCCGTCGGGCTCGGGTGACGATCGGGCTGCCAACCCGCCTATTTTCCTGGGACGCCACGAGGGCACCCAGCGGCACAGGTGCCCTTGTCCTCCTCGTCCCCATCCTCCTCGTCCTCCTCCTCCTCCTCCTTGTCGTCCTCCTCCTTCTCCTCCTCGTCCTTGCCCTCCTCCTCGTCGTCCTCCTCCATCCCTCGTCCTCCTGCTCGTCCTCCTCGTCCTTGTGGAGAATTCGCCCTGCCGCACCCAGAGGCCAGTCGAAAGGTCGGGCCGGGGATTTCGTTTGTTCACCATGTGTGATCGTGAAGTTTGAAATTCGCAAGAGCGTCGCGGATGGAGGGCGGCCCGTTTCCAAGGTGAAGTTCTCGCCTGAGCGCCGCGCACAGTCGTTCGAACATATTGCGAGAGTTCAACCGATTGAGGACTGGTGGCTCTCGCCTTCGCGCCGCGCGCACTCGTGTGAAAAGGTGCAAGGGCTTCACAGATGGAGGGCGGCCCGCTTTCTTACAGGCGGCCCGTATTAGTAGGTCGACCCTGCCAGCTCAAGGGTACCCTTGTGTCCTGTGCCTCGCGACGCGTGCCTTCTTACTCTCCTATGGCGATGTGGCCATCGGAAGGGTCTTGTGTCCTCTCGCGTGTCCTCTCCAAGCAAGTCCAACTGCAACGTCCCAGACATGGCGTTTCGGAGTGATGTCGGAATATCACTGGTCAACAGTCACGCTGGCTTTTGGCGTTAAAGTCCCCTGACTAGTGTTCTGGCACGGTGCAGGGCCCCTCAGGCGCAGCAGCAACGGTGATTCGCATTATTGGTGTCCTAGGAATGGCGTTCTGGCACAATTGCAGATTTTCCAATGGTTGTGTTCCAAAGAGGTGCTTCATCCTTTGTAGGGGCTTATGAGGAGAGAAATTTGAGGAAGGGTTTATTGCAATATCGTTGATGCGTCTTGGCTTTACACTGGTCATCCTCCTCCTACTTTTCCTCCTCCTCCTCCCCCCTCCTCCTTTTCCTCCTCCTCCTCCTTCTCCCCTTTCTTTCCCAAGATCATTGCACAGAAATCACGACGGGATGTTGTTTTCTTTTGTGCGTCTCTGTTCCTGGTGGTGTTGCAGCCTCGGGAGGTTTTCCAGCAGCTGCGCCTCGCCGAGGGAAGCTGAGGGAAGCTGGGTCCTGGAGGCTTTCTCCGCCTGGGTTTTGTCGGTGGGCGGTTCTCGGCTGCTTTCGAGCCTTGGGATGCTTTCCAGCAGCTGGAATCGCCCCGAACGGCAGCCGAAGAGCTGAGCCATGCCCCGAACACCTCGGAGGCAACGAGAGGGTGGGACTGGCTCAGCGGAGGGGGCAGCCTTGACCCCGAATTTCAAGTGGGCTTGGATGCCCTAACCTGCCCAGCAGCGCGCGGGTGCCCCGCCGGGGACCCATCGACGACCTATCGGCGATGTATCGCCGATTCTAGGTCATCGTTCCCCCCGCTTGCCCAGCCCCCCTTGCACCCATTTCTGCTCTCGCTTTCTTCATGTACCCAGCACCTGCAAATGACGGTGGCATAGTTTCTGTTTTGTGTTCGGGATGTTCTAAGGTGTTCTCGGACCAGCACGGGGTGGCGTCTCACCCCCAGGATGAGGAGGAGGAAGAGGAGGAGGAGGAGAAAGAAGACCATTCGACCTTTTCGCTGATGGGCTCCCTGAGTGCCTGCTCAGACCCATCAGGAGGACGAGAAGGAGGGGGGGAGGAAGACCAGAGTAAACCCAAGGCCCGCCAACGAGATTGCAAGATACCCTCCCTCCAAGTTCCCTCCTCATAGGCCCCTTACAAAGATGAGTCTCCACTGAGGCAAGTGCCCCGTTGGAAGACAATCGTTTTTTTTTTTAATCCCGAACCGTGCCAAAACACTTTTCATGCGACTGCAACGCAGCGAATCAACCTTACTGTTGCGTCCTGAAGATCCCGAGTCGTGCCAGAACGCCGATGCTGGCATTTCAACATCGCGAACCAACGTGACAGTTGCGCCCTGGCAATCTCGCGCAGTGCAAAAAAACAGTTCTGGGGTGTTAAAAATAGGACTCCTTGAAACTGTTCTGAGCTCTCCAAGTGAATGCGCGTGGCGCTATGGCGGGAGCCACATCTTGAAGAGGAACCGGCCTCCACCCATGGTTCTACGACGAACGTGCGCGTCGCTAAGATGAGAGCCACATTTTGAAAACGACCCGCCCTCCATCCGTGAAGCTCCTGCAATATTTTACGACGTTTGTTCGCAGCGCCCAGGCGGGAGCCACATTTTGAAAACGACACACCCTCCATCCGTGAAGCTGTTTGCAAATTTCAAGCCTCAGGATCAGAAGTGATGAGGAAGTCTCAGGCGAGTCGCCCGGCCCGCAGCAGGAGGAGGAGGAGGAGGAAGAGGAGAAGGAGGAGGAGGAGAGGAGGAGGAGATGAGGAGGAGAGGAGGAGGAGGAGCAGGAGGAGGAGGAGGATGAGGAGGAGGAGGAGGAGGAGGATCACTGACCAAACTGCCAGGTCAGCAAGCGGAACGCCATTGAACAGTCCCGCGAGGGCGCTAGGCGCAATGAGGAACTGCCAATGGGGGACACCCAGTGCTTGGGGAACCCCCAACTCGCAGCCTGTTAAAGGGGGTTGCTAACGAGGGCCTGCCCTGGCTAGTAGCCCCAAATCGAAAGCACTGTGCCCGGCGAGGTGGATGAGCAGAAGAGAGGGCCTGCGTTGAAAACGCCGGCTCCCTCTCTTGAGGGGACAATTGGGGGAGGTGAGGAGGAGAGGGCCTTCGATGAAAACGCCGGCTCCCTCTCCTGGAGGGCGGCTCCCTCTCGTGGAGGGCGGCTCCCTCTCGTGGAGGGCGGCTCCCTCTCGTGGAGGGCGGCTCCCTCTCGTGGAGGGCGGCTCCCTCTCGTGGAGGGCGGCTCCCTCTCGTGGAGGGCGGCTCCCTCTCGTGGAGGGCGGCAGGGCGGCTCCCTCTCGTGGAGGGCGGCAGGGCGGCTCCCTCTCGTGGAGGGCGGCTCCCTCTCATTGAAGGCCGTTCCCTCTCGTGGAGGGCGGCTCCCTCTCGTGGAGGGCGTTTCCCTCTCGTGGAGGGCGGCTCCCTCTCGTAGAGGGTAATAGGGGAGTTGAGGAGGGGAGGGCCTGCGTTGAAAACGCTGGCTCCCTCTCGTGGAGGGCGGCTCCCTCTCGTGGAGGGCGGCTCCCTCTCGTGGAGGGCGGCTCCCTCTCGTGGAGGGCGGCTCCCTCCCTTGGAGGGCGGCTCCCTCTCGTGGAGGGCGGCTCCCTCTCGTGGAGGGCGGCTCCCTCTCGTGGAGGGCGGCTCCCTCTCGTGGAGGGCGGCTCCCTCTCGGGGAGGGCAGCTCCCTCTCGTGGAGGGCGGCTCCCTCTCGTGGAGGGCGGCTCCCTCTCGTGGAGGGCGGTTCCCTCTCGTGGAGGGCGGCTCCCTCTCGTGGAGGGCGTTCCCCTCTCGTGGAGGGCGGCTCCCTCTCGGGGAGGGCGGCGAGGCTTCCTCGTGGAGGGCGGCGAGGCTTCCTCATCCACATCCACGGCGTGGCAATGTCTACATCCACGGCGTGGCAGTTCCTACATCCACGGCGTGGCAATTCCTACGTCCACGGCGTGGCAATTCCTACATCCACGGCGTGGCAATTCCTACATCCACGGCGTGGTAATTCCTACATCCACGGCGTGGCAATTCCTACATCCACGGCGTGGCAATTCCTACATCCACGGCGTGGCAATTCCTACATCCACGGCGTGGCAATTCCTACATCCACGGCGTGGCAAGTCCTGCATCCACGGCGTGGCAATGCCTACATCCGGCTCCCTCTCGTGGAGGGCGGCTCCCTCTCGTGGAGGGCGGCTCCCTCTCGTGGAGGGCGGCTCCCTCTCGTGGAGGGCGGCTCCCTCTCTGGGGGGCGGCCCCCTCTCGTGGAGGGCGGCTCCCTCTCGTGGAGGGCGGCTCCCTCTCGTGGAGGGCGGCTCCCTCTCGGGGAGGGCTGGCAATTCCTACATCCACGGCGCGGCAATTCCTACATCCACGGCGTGGCAGTTCTACATCCACGGCGTGGCGATAATGCCTACATCCACGGCGTGGCATTCCTACATCCACGGCGTGGCAATTCCTACATCCACGGCGTGGCAATTCCTACATCCACGGCGTGGCAATTCCTACAGCCACGGCGTGGTAATTCTACATCCACGGCGTGGCGATTCCACGGCGTGGCATTCCTGCATCCACGGCGTGGCCTACATCCACGGCGTGGCAAGCCTACATCCACGGCGTGGCAATGCTACTACCACCCGTGGCAATTCCTACACCACGGCGTGTCAATCTCGAAATCCACGGCGTGGCAATTCCTACATCCAGAACCAAGGAGGAGGTCGACGACCACGGCGTGGCCAATCGTACATCCACGGCGTGGCAATTCCTTCATCCACGGCGTGGCATTTCCTACATCCACGGCGTGGCAACTCCTACATCCACGGCGCGGCACTTCCTACATCGATAGGTGGAGGGAGGACCAGCGGAGGAGTCCTGCGAGGGGGGATCGGGAGGATCAGGATGAGCAAGAGGACGGACGTCCAGCTCGGCGTCCCACCGGATGAAGGGGAGGAGGGCAGGGAGGGAAGGCGGGGTAGGGGACGTGC
The DNA here is from genome assembly GCA_963575745.1 of Prorocentrum cordatum. NCBI lineage: Eukaryota > Dinophyceae > Prorocentrales > Prorocentraceae > Prorocentrum > Prorocentrum cordatum. The sequence continues at coordinate 177,638 of CAUYUJ010015995.1, read as the reverse complement.
AAGGGCAGGCCTTCCAAGGCCCGAATTATGCCTGTGTCGCCCAGGGGGGCCTAGCCCAGGGGGGCACTGCGGTGGTGCTCATCGGGGGCTTGACAAACAAGCCCCCTTACAGGCGCCCCGTGCGTCCACCGCAGTCTCCCCCCAGGGCTGCAGCCTCCCGTCGGCAGGAGGGGGAGGAGGAGGAGGAGGAGGAGGAGGAGGAGGAGGAGGAGGAGGAGCTCCCCTCTGCCTTGGGCCCATCCTGGGCCGCCCAGAATCGGTGCAGGTTCCTCCCTGGCCAAGCCAGGGAGGCCTCCCTCCGCCTCCTCCTGCTCCTCCTCATCGCCAATCAATCGGCGATCTATCGCCGATTCCAGGTTGACGTTTTCCCCCCTATGCCTATCCCCCCCTATCGTTGCCCCCCAGAGTGGCGCGAGTGCGCCAGTCGACTTCAGCGACGGCGATGACACAGAAGCGGCCGCGACAGTGTCTCCGAGGATTCTGGCCAGAGACCGCCTGCCCCGGCGGAGCGCAGCGGCGGCGCCGCCCTGCCGGCGGGACTGGACAGACGCCGGGCCCGCGGCATCGGGCGGAAGGTCCTCGGCACAGCGAGAACGACGGTCCGCCGACCTCGCGACGAAAGGGCCCCTCTGTGAGGCGTCTGCCTCTTGGTGGGTAGATTTTCCACCGCCGGTACCATTGTGGGGAGACGGGAGGATGAGGAGGTCCTCCTCCTCCTCCTCCTCCTCCTCCTCCTCCTCCTCCTCCTCCCCCTCCTCGTTCTCCTCCTCCTCCTCGTTCTCTTCCTCCTCCCTCTCCTACTTCTGGCAGTGGTGATGGCAAGTCGGCCCATCACCGCTGGTGAGGCCTCTGGCCCAGGGTCGAAGTTGGGGCCAAAGATTAGAAGGCTCCTCCTCCCCCTCCTCGCTGAACGCTTCTTCAAGGCCATCCTAACACACAACGCTGGGGATCCATACCTGGCGCCGCCAGCGCAAGATTGATTATCGCGGCCTTCTTGGCATCCTTCCATTCTTGCGGCAGTGGCTCCTGCTTCGCGGAGTCGCCGGCCTTCTCGCGGTACGGGTCGGCGCCTTTTCCTCGTAGGAGGTGGCGCGTGCGATTTCGTGGCGACAGATCCGTGGGTGCCCCCCCGCGGCGGCCCAGTCCGCGCCAGGATCTCGACTCCGACCATGGCGACTCTTTGCCAGCCGCCGCACTGCGGCGCGGAACGGCTCGTGTCCCTCGTGGTAGTTTGCATGAGCTATCGAATTTGGGCCGAGGCGATGCCGCAATCGAGCGTTGTGCCCGGTCCAGCGACGCGAGCGCGATCCGCATCGGTAGAAACGACAGATGCTCCACCATTCATGGCGGGTCGTCCTGACTGCGTTGTTTTCGAAGGCTTCCCCGTTCCAGTCTCCAGCGATGGCCAATGGCGCATCTGAACTACCGACGGGAGCTAACTCCTGAAGGTTGTTTTTTCCCAACAATCCCGTGGTGTTGGAACTTCCTTGTGAAGAGATAGCGCCCCGCGTTCCTCTGCTCTCCTCTCCTCTCCTCCTCCCCTTCACCCCTTCCCCCTCTCCTCCCCTCGGCTCTTCGCATGTCCCTGTTTCGGCATACTCCTCACACGGTTCGTGGCCCCATAGGGAGCTCCTCCGAAGGCCCCAGTGGCAAAGTTCGCATGCGGTTCCACCCTCATGTTGGCACACCCCTCACACGGTTCGCGGCCCCATAGGCAGCTCCACCGAAAGCCGCAGTTGCAAAGGTGGCCCCATGGGAGCTCCACCGAAGGCCCCAGTGGCAAAGTTCGCATGCGGTTCCACTCCGATTTCCGTGCAACCCTCACACGGTTTTTGGCCCCATAGGGAGCTCCTCCGAAGGCCCCAGTGGCAAAGTTCGCATGCGGTTCCACCCCCATTTTGGCACACCCCTCACACGGTTCGTGGCCCCATAGGGAGCTCCACCGAAGGCTCCTGGACACAGCGCGCAGATGCTCAGATGCCGGCCTGACGTTCATACCGATGGTATGCGAGGCCCACGGCGGCGGCTGGGGCCGCGAGGCGCGACGCGCCTTCGCGGTGCTCGCCAAACGCGCGGCCGACGCTACCGGAGACGACGCCGCGCTCGCGGCCGACCAGCTTGCCCAGCGACTTTCTATTTCCCTGCACAGGGAAAACGCGCGGGCAGTGCTGCGACGCCTCCAGCCGCGAGCGGGGGCGACGGCCGCGCGCTTGGCCGCGGCCACGGCAGCCGCCACGGCGGATGCCGTGTGAGCTACCGCCGCAGTGACCCGCCGGGCAGCCCCACTCCGCCCCCGCCCCCGCCGACCCCGCCCGCCCCGCTGGACGCCCACGGGGCCCTGATGCGACGGCCGTCACACCCCCTGACCCACGTCGACCCCGACGACCCCGACGACCCCGCACGCCCACGACCCTCGACGACCCCCCGACCGCCGCCGACGCCCCTTGCCCCCTCCCGCCCCCTGTCCGCCCCCAACGCGACGACCCTCGCCCCCCGCCCGCCCCCCGCCCGCCCCCCGTCGTGCGTGCTTGCTTGCTGCTCCTTTGCCGCCTCCCCTCCCCCCTCTCTTCCTGCATGGTTATGTTTGCTCGCCGCGTTTTTCCTCCCCCTCCTCCTCCTCCTCCTCCTCCTTCCTCCT
>CAUYUJ010015995.1:117500-167500 GCA_963575745.1 Prorocentrum cordatum | reverse complement strand
CCTGCTCCTTCTGCTCTTCGCTCCAGATGTCCTCCCCCCCTTTCAGATACTGTAGGCTCGCGCTGCCTCGACGCGGAGGTGACGCCGGCGTGGGAGTTTGAGGCTGAATGCCTTCGAGGGGCCCGTTTCTGGCGCCCTGGACCCGCAGCGTGCAGCCCAGGGCGAGACACCTGTTCGAAGGATGGGGCTAGACGTGCCCTATAGTGTGTGTCTGAAGGGTGAAAACCATGTTCGTGTTCGGATTTTCGAACACTGTGCGTCAACGACTCGGAACCATCGGTTAGCGAACTGCAAGGCCCCCAAGGGCCTTGACCACGGCCGCTCGGTTGAGGGGAACACAGATGTTCAAAGCGAACGGTTTGCCAACGGGTCATGGACACGTGTTCGCAAGAGATGTTCGGGTCAGCCCTGAGGACGGGGTCGACAGCCTGTCCAGACCACCTGGGTTGAGATCGTTTCAGCCTGGGCGGTCCGCGTTGCGCCCAAATCCGAGGCCCACGCCGTCGAGGCCGGAGTCCAGCGTCGGGGATGCGCGATGGATGGAGGGACAACAGCGGCATGATCAGAAACTTCTGGAGCTCTGCGTGGATTTCTTTGATCGGTGGTGGCCCCCCCTGGAGGCCCTGGAGCGCTCCGTGCGCCAGGGAGGGGTGTCCAGCGGCGACCCAAGAAAGTCCGCGCGGACCTCCAAAGTTCGAGTGAAGAAGAGACGGTGCAACCCACACATGAGGCGTTCCTCGTCTTCGAGGATCGAAGGTGTTGCCATCTCATCCTCGGCGGAAGGTTGGCGGAAGGCGGCGGCAGTAAAACGAGGCTACCGCTGGCGGAAACCGGCGGAAGTAAAAGATGCGCCCCACAGAGATGCCAACTGTTTGAGGAGGCGCCAAAGTCTCTCGTACAGCGCACGAAAGGTAAACAACTAATGTGTGTGTGCGCGGCGCTGAAGAGGCGAGAATGACATGTTTGACAAAACTTCTGCGCGGCGTCGAGGCGAGAGTGCAACGTTGAGACACAGGGGTGTGGCAGGCCGCATACTCCAAAGTCCCCTGATCTGAACTTGTTGGCATTCAGGGTTTCCAATTTCTGGCGGCCGCCCCCGCGCGGGCACTTTGTGCCGGACCAGCTTGCTTGGAGGGGTGGTGTTCAAAGTTCGTGCCCCCAGGGGATGCCATTGTTGTACACAGCTCCCGCTCCACGGTCTTGTGCTGGACCTGCTTGTTCGTGAGGGTGGTGTACAACAATCGTGTCTCCACCCCAGGAGATGCCAGCTTTTTAGGATTCATGGTTTCCAGAAGCCGATGCGTCGAGGCTCCGAGGCATAAAGAGGACCTCCAGCACCCGGGGAGCCGGGTGGTCCCACCCTTCCCCACGCTCCTGGACTATTTTTGGGTTTTGCTTTGGGAGTGGGTCAGAGAAAAGAGAGGGGGGCGCCCTGAGCCCGGTCGTGTCTGTTTCAAGGAAAAATCACACAGACCCACGTAAACGTCGATGACCAGGGAAATACAGGAAATATGGGAAGTGGAAGGGAAGAGGAATATCCATAGCATATGGGAAATATGGGGAATCCTGGGATCCGTACTATTTATTTGTGTCTCTGGGCCCATTTACAATTTGTCGGTCCCGTCGCTGCTGCGCCCTTCCTTGCTGGTCACTGTGCGGGGGGACATGTCAGCTCTGCCGAGGGGGCTTGATTTATCATGAGCCAGAGGGCTGGCGGGCGATTGGGTGGCGGCAGTTGCTGCGGGTTCTTCGGGGGCACCGCGGGGGTTCTTCGGAGTTCTATGGGTGTTCTCGAGGGTTAACCGGGGGTTCCTCGGGGGCTCCCCAGGTTCTTCGGCGGCTCCTCGGGGGTCCTTGCTTTGCTTTGCACCGATGCGTATTGCTGCGCATGGCTTTGGACAGGCCCGCACTGCGCTGCTTTGATGAGCATTGCTTTGAGCTGCGTCGCATGGCACGGCATTGCGTCGCATCGCAGTGCTTTGCTGCTCTCTTCTGCGCTTCTTTGCGCCTTGCCGCAACGTGTTTCGCGCTGCCTCGCCTGCCCTGCACTGATCCGCCAGTGCTCGCTTGGGTCCTGCCCGCGATCCTCGCCTGCCGCTGCCCGCGCCCGCTGCGACTCAGGCCGCCCCCGAGTCGCGCCGCCCGCGATCCCAGCGATATCCCCGTGGCCCTTGCAGATCCACGGATGTATGGTGGCCTGCAGAGGGTCGTCGCCGTTCTCCGACTATAGGGGGGGTATCATGGCCGTGGCCATGGTTTCTCCCAAGTTCCATGGTCCTTCTTATTTGAATGCGTCCCTTGGCCCCCCCCCAGGGGCCGCGCACATGCCGCCGGCCATGAATTACGCCCCCCCCTCTTGGACGCCCCCGGGATGGCGGCGAGGCTTCTCAGAAACCCTCCGTCCCTCTGAGAAGTTCTCCGTCTCTCAGGGGAAGGCGCAGAAAACGTTTCAGAGGCCTGAGGACCCCCGAGCCTTCTGAGAACGCCCTCCCTCTCTCACTTCTCCCCCAGGCGCGCCGCCGACGTTCACAGAACTGGCCTGCCAAGCTCTCCGTCGCCTAATCCTCCAAGATGGGTAAGCCGTCTCCTTTTCGCTCTCACATTACACCTTCTGTTCCTCGTCTTTCTCCTCTCCTCCTCTTCTTTCTCCTCCTCTTCCCCATCCCTCCGTTTCCCTAGAAAAGGATGTCCTTTTTCCCTAGAAAGAAAGTGGATACCGCTATTCCGCGGCCACCTTCCATATTCATGTGAGTTTACGCTGGAGCAGTCTCCGACGTTCACAGACGGTCGAGTCGTAAACGGTGGGATTTCCCATTCCTGCGTGGCTATCTTATTTCTTGTCTGCGAATGGGGTGGGCAAGCAGGAGGCCAAGAAGAAGCTGGGCGGTACTGGCCCTGCTGGCGCTCACGCCTGCGACCACTCTCGGCCTGCTGCTGATGCCCGTGAGGATGACAGGTTTCGCTCCAGCCGCGCCAGCGGCGACGACGACTAAGATGACGATATCCACGATCACATCCGTGTTCTCTCTGCAGCCGAAGCCCCGGAGCAGTTCAGGACGCAGCGCGACCAGATCCAGGTTTCCGTCGCAACTGTGGCAGTCGAAGCGGTCGAGTCTGGCATCGACCCTCTTTGTGTTGCGCTGGGTTCCCTCAGGCTGGCGGTCACGAGCGCCCCACAGGCTGTTGTGGTTGCTGCCGCTGCTGCTCTCCTTCTGGTCTTGATGCGACGGAGAGGTTCCAGCAGCAGCTCGACGGAATTTCGCTTCGTATCAAGGCAATTGAATCCACGGCTGGTGATCATGAGGCGAAGTTGCAAGCTCACGCCCAGCAGATCAAAGAGTTGCAGGCCTCCCTCTCGGTGGCCAGCGAAACGCCTCAGCCTCTTCGGCCGTGTGATCGTGCGTTCAAGAGGAGCATCGATCCCACGGTCATCAAAGTCACTGCCGCGTTCATCTCCGCTCATCTGCAATAAGGAGGACGTCCAGGGCTCGGTCTCGCACTGGCTCAACACGGTCAAGCTGCACGGCGCCTTCGAGCTTATCGGCGAGGCTGAAAGCAATATCCACACCATCCACTTTACAGGCGCGGCTAGCCTCGCTGGCAACAGAGTCTGCAAGGCCCTCGGTTCCTTCAAGCTCGAGCTTGGCTGGAGGCGGCCCCCGCTTCCCAGAGCGATTGGCGTGCAGACGCAGCTCCGCATCGGGCCCGACAAGAACCCCTTCCGAATCAGACGAGAAACCCACCGGGAGAAACTTTTCAGCGCCATGCGGCAGCGATTTCCATGCCACAAGTTCTGTCGAGACCGCGAGCAGAGCTGGATCTCGGAGGCCTAGGCGCCGCTCATCCGCGCCGCCCCTCACCATGGTCGGCAGCCGACGGCGGTCGAGTTGAATGACGTGAGGTTGGCATCTCGTCGCTGGGATCGCCCATCTTTCAAGGCCGACGTCGGCGCCGTCGCCTAAACAGACGCTTAACCAGACTGGTGTCTTTAGCTACTTCTTGGCCCCCAAAACCAAGTCTGCGGCCGGCTTCGGCTCGCTCCTAGGTCTTCTCATCCTGGAACGCCAGGTCGATGTTGCGATGGACGGGAGCGAATGGCATCTACCAGAGCGCGCTACTGCCACGCGCCCCTCAAGGACAGCATCGTCGCGTTCCCGGAGGCGCACCCATCGGGGTCGGAGGCGGCGTTGTTTTTTTCTTTCCGAGAAGGCCAGCCACAAGCGCGCCGTCTACGGCTCGTCCGGCCCTGTTGCTGCGGGAGGTGTGCTTGCGGCGCCCCCCTTCTCGCAGCTCGCGCTGGGCCGCGCCGCGGCTGCCCCGCTGGCCCCTGGGAAAGTCTCCCGCGTCTTGGCGGGGCGGCCCGAAGCAGCGCCCGCGACCGCGACCGCCCTTCCGCCCAAAGTCCAGTTGGTCACGGAGCCCATCGCCGCTGGCGCGGCCTGGACTCGCCAGGGCCCCCTTTCGGCCAGTTCTGATCATCGTTGGGAATTTCAGTTTTGGCCCGCGGGGTCCTCTGCTGCCAGCTGCTCCCCTGCCCTGGACTCCCCTGCTCAGAACGCAGGGCGCTCGCGCAGGCGCGAGTGGCGCCGACTTCTCGACCAGCTCACTGAGGTGGCCATCTCGGACCCAACCCGCCACCACAAGGGCTCGGGCGCCTTGGCGACTTTAGACGATGCTGGACTTCGCTACGCGGCAGGTTGCTCTGCCAGCTCTCGGCAGCGATGGCGACGCATGGCGCGTCCGAGGAGCTCTCGGACCAGGGCGTGGGCGACCGCGCCGCGATCTCCATCTCGTTCAACAACCGCGCTGCCATCTCTCTCTGGCTGCTCGCACCTACCCAAAGCACATCTACAGGTGCGACGATTTGAAGCTGCGCCTCCAGTGCCTCGTCGACTGGGAACGCTGCGACCTCGACAACTTGCCCCCCCGCTCCGCCTCAAATGGTTGAAGTGTCTCGTGCGGGGGGCTGCTGCGGAGTCGCTCGGGCTTTGCGTCGACGGTGACGTCGACTCGCCTCGTGGCCCGCTCGCACCCTCTCGGCAGGCGGCTTGTGCTCCCTGGTGCAGCGATTGCTGGCTGGCGACCGGACCTCTAGCTGCCTCCGAACATCTGCGGTCTTGCCTGCGGTTCGTGGACGGCACAGTGACGCTCTCCGACCCGTCGGCATTCGAGTTCAGGACTGCGCGTTCTCAGCTGGCTGCGGCTGACGACCGCGCGCGACCCCTCCGCGCTCAGCTTGCTCCCCTCGCATCTGGGCCCCGGCCGGCGGAAAGCACTAGTTGCCTCGGAGGCGTCGCGGGCGGCGCCAGCACCTATGCCACGGGCGAGCAGGAGGTCGCAGCGGTCGCGGCGAACTGGGGCCCCGTCTTCTCTAAGGTCGACCAGCTCGGCCCCGCTGTTGCCGCCTGAGCTTCTCCGCCTGGGCTTGGCCGCTTCCCGTCTTTCCTCCTCGTCCTCTTCGCCCAGCGCGGATGGTCCGCGTGCCGCGCGGCGCGCCCTGTCCGGGTGTCTTCATTTCCTCTAGGGCGCGATCGCTTGGATCCTGAGTGGCGAGCAGCCGCTCCGTGCCCAGCGCGACGCCAAAGAGGTTTTTCTCCCGAGGCATGTCCGGGGCGACGAGGAGCGCGCCGGCGTCTACTGCGCGGCCTCTTGTCTGCGCACCCTCGGCCTCCGCAGCGTCTCAGTCAACATCTTTAGCGCCGCGCTCCAGTCCGCCGTCTCTCCCGTCGCGCGCCTAGTTGCCGCTGCCTCGCAGAAGGGCTGCGCCGCCGAGCGCAAGTTCATCGAGCGCGCCGTCGAGGTGGGCGCCGTAGCTCGTTCTGCTGGCCCGGCCCCCGGGCCACGCGGCGAGCTGCCGCTGCTTGTCGCGCTCGACTTCGGCCGAGCCTTCCCGGCCTCTCGCGCGAGGGCGCGATGGTGGTCCTGTCGGCCCCATGATTCCCAGCGGGCTTCGCCCGTGCGGCTGGGGGGCTCTGCGTTTTCGCGGCTACCGTCTCGATCGAATTAGCTGGTGACCGCGATGTCCCGCATCGCGCTGGCCTCTGTTCAAGGCTGCGCGCTCTCGGCCACGCTCGTTGCCATGTCTCTGGCCCCGGCGCTACCCCGCGCCCGCGCCGAGTTGGATGTGTCTGGGCTTGCTGCTGGATGCGCGCGCGCCGACGACGTCGGCAGCGTCCTCTTCCGTCGCCCTTCCCGAGCTTTTCGTGATCGCGGAAGCTACCGCCGTTTGTGCGGCGCTCTTCCTCGAGCCTGCCCCGCGCGCATCTCGGCCCCGCAGCCGCGACTTCGGACTCTTCTCCGGCCCCGTGGCAGAAGCGCCGGCAACGCTTTCGACGCCCATCTATAACGCGGGGCCTTCGATCTACCGATGCGCGCATTTGCGACGCGCGGGTCTCACTGGCGCTATCGCGCGTTAGCCTGTTATTTCTTTGGCATGCCCGCGGCCACGGCAAGCGCGAAATTCACGGCCTCCGGGAGCCAACTCAGCATCCTGGCGGTGGTCCTCGACGGCCGGGCACTCTACATGGCGCGAGCGGGGCGGTCCCCAGCTTGGGTCCGCATCCGCGACAGCCCGCGCGTTCTTGCAGCGGTCAGCGATGCGCGCGGGGTTTTCCACGAACGCCAGCTCGCGCCCCAGGAGGCTGCGCGGGCCGGGATCGATCGCCGCCCTCCTGCTGACCTGGCCGCCGGCTTGCCGCTTGGAGTCCGCCCATCGCCCGCCATCGTGGAGACGCTCGACCTGGCGGCGCGCTGCCGCGCCCCTGCTACCCGCTGCGCGGGTCTTGTGATTGCCTGGCGCGCAGCGGGCCACTTGTGCAGCAGTGGCAGCGCCTGCGCTCAACCTCAGCAGATGGCCTATTTCGCCGTCCTCCAGCACGTGACCGAGTCGACGGTCATCGCCTTCCCTGGGCGCCCGTGCTTGTCGCCCACGCCCTCGTCGACGCGGTCTTCTCCCGCTGGCCCTCGTGGTGCCCGCGTTGGTTCGCCGGCCCGCGCGCTGCCTCATGGTGGAATTTCGAGGGCGCGACCGTGATTGCAACCGCCGCCCCTGCATTTCTCTGGGCCCCCCCCCCACCATGAAACAGTAGAGGTTGTGATTATCTGGTGCCAACATGCTTTGCTTGCGTTGCTTGCATATGCATTGCGCCACGCAGGAATGTAAGTACATTCCAGTATCAAAACGCAGCCCTAGGATTCTTAGTCATGCCAAATGAAGGGATCGGAGGAAGGGTAGGATGTCATATCCAGTGGGCCTCCCCGTGGTACTCCAGTGGGGTTGCCGTGGGCTCCCGTGGGGTTCCCGTGGGGCCTCCCGCTGGGCTTGTTGAGGCTTGCCGTGCCCCCCCCCCCCCCCCTCCCGCCGTTGCTGCCGCTGTCTGCCCTTCCCCTTGCCCTGCGGGGCCCCCGCGGAGACCCCGCGGGGCAAGGGGTGGAAAAGGGGGGGGGGCGGAGGAGGAGGCGGAGGAGGAAGAGGAGGAAGATGATGAGGAGGAGGGGGAGGAGAAGGAGAAAGAGGAGGAGAAGGAGGAGGAGGAGGGGGAAGAACAGCAGCAGCAGCAGCAACAGCAACACCATGAGTGAAGGCCCCCGAGAGGGTTCCCGTGAAAATTATTGTGAGGTTTGCCGTGGGGCTCCCGCGGGGCTCCCGTCAGGGCCGCGCCGTCGCGCTGTTGCGCGCGGGTCTCGTCCGTAGCCAACTTGGCTCACAGTTAGTGTCGGTTCTTCGAAGCACCATCCAACTCCTGGGACTGCGCCCCCTCGCGCGCTCTGCATCGCGATGCCGTCCGGCAGTGGCGTGCTGCAGAGGTCTTCGCCCCGCGCCCTATCGGAGGTTGGCGCCCCTCCGTCTATTGGAAACGGCGTCGATGCCGCGGGGAGAGACCTGCCCGACCTAATCCCAGGTCCCATGCCGACGGCCAACAAGCAAGAAATGCAGGACGTGAACCAGCGCCACCGCGCCCTCAAGTCTACCGTGACAATGCTCCTGGAGGAGGACACGTGCGCGCCTTCGTTGTTGATGGATCTGCAGAAGTACAAGGGGGATGCGAAGGTGGACGATTGCTTGACGGCCGCGACCGCTCAAGAGAGATTCCCCAGCGGTCCACCTCCGAACGTCGGCTAGATCGCAGAGGACTTCAAGCTCGAGATCATCGCCGGGAACTCGAAGATAACCATGGCGCAGCTGGCGACAGCGAGGGAGAAGGACCCCACTATCATATCGGACGTGTTACACTTCGGCGTGCAGATGATGGAAAACGCGAGCATTCCCAGCGAGTTCGGCGTGACCGAAGTGGCCCGAGAGGCTTCGTTGTCTCGCCATGTTGAGGTCGGCAAGCGCTGGAATGGCATGAACAAGTCGTGGGTCCTTCAGGACGGCAAGCCTTCGTGGGAGAAGGGGCGCTACAGCTTCGTGCACGAGGAGGGGGGGGCCGTGGCCAAGCAGGTCAATCACATCAGCGGCGACACCGTGGACCTGCCTGAGGGAACGCACATCGTCAAAGGAGTTCACCGCATCAGCTGCAACTACAGCGATTGGTTTGTGGCCTTGGTGTGCCCACCTTTTTCGGGCGCAAAGCTTTCGAAGTACTTTCAGCCGTCCGAGACGGGGCCCGTGCCGCTTCGAGTCCTACAACAACAAGCACGAGTTCTTCAGCGCCAAGGTCATGGAGATGTACTAGGGTTGGAAGAATAATCGCGGTGGTGCGTCATCCTCGTCGTCGGGCCTAAGCGCCGCAGTCCAGACCCTCGCGGAGTCCAAGAAGCGCACCGAAACGACCACCTTGGAGGAGGCTCGCAAGACAGCGAAGGCCATCATCAGCAAGAAGAAGGCCCTCAAGTTGACCAAAGCTTGAGGCCCGACGCAGACAGCAGCCGTCACTAGCTAGTGGCCTGAAGCTTCAGCTTGGCGCAGTCGCGTGAGTGACATGTCTAACACCATGTACATACAGGCCCCAGCATCGCGTCTCGCCCTCTAGTCTCACTCAGAGCTCCTGCCCATTTTGGACGTTTGCCCAAAGGCAGTTTCATAGTGATGCTGGCGCGTCGAGCAGCTTGCAGCGTCTGTCTGGGTCAGCATGTGGGTTAGCTGGAGGAGGCCCCGGCTTCCACCCGAGAGAGGCGCCGATTGCCGATTGCTCGATGCAGACCTGCGCTTATACCTCGGCGGCGCCCTTCGCGCCCACCCGAGCCGAACAAATTAATCGAATTGAAGCTTCGTGGATGCATTGTCTGTGACCTCCTCTTCTTCCTCCTTCCCCATTTTCCTCCTTCCCCTCCTCCTCCTCCTCCTCCTCCTCCTCCTCCTTTTCCTCCTCCTCTGCCTCCTCCTCCTCCTCATCCTCCTCCACCTCCTCCTCCGCCACCTCCTCCTCCTCTTCCCTGTGCCCCTCCTTCGCCCTCCTCCCCCTCATTCTCCCCCGCCCCCTCGCGACCCCCAAGTGCCCCCCCCCCGCCCTCCGCCCCTCCCCCCCCGTTCCTCCCCTTCGACCTCCCCTGGGAGGAGGACGAGGGGAAGGGGGGGGGGCAGGGTGGGAGGGGAGTGGTCGGAGTACTAGATGGGAGCACCCAGGGAGGGGAGTGGTCGGGGTACTAGTTGGAGACACCCTAACATGCGAATTTCTGATCAGTACGAGGTCCCCGGAAGTCGTGGCCCTTTCCCTGGGGCTGGTTTCTCATCATCGTGAGTCTTTTTCCTAACCATCCTGTGGTGTTGGGTCCTCGTTTTGAAAAGACGGTCCCCGCGTTCCTTCTCCTCTTCCTCCTCGGCCCCCTCCTCCCTCCTCCTTCCTCCGTTTTCTCCTTGCGTTTCACCCACCCACTACAGCGCTTCGTGGCCCCTTAGGGAGCTCCACCGAAGGTTCCAGGTCTACCGTCCGCATGCGTCCCCCCCACACAGTACAGCGTTTCGTGGCCCTCCTCCCCCTCCTCCCTGCGTTTCACCCACCAGCATGCGCCCCCCCCCCTCCCGGTACAGCGTTTCGTGGCCCTCCTCCCCTCCTCCCTGCGTTTCACCCGCCCAGTACAGCACTTCGTGGCCCCATGTTCCAGGGCTGCGGTCCGCATGCGTCCCCCCCGCCCAGTACAGCGTTTCGTGGTCCTCCTCCCCCTCCTCCCTGCGTTTCACCCACCCAGTACTCCGCTTCGTGGCCCCATAGGGGGCTCCACCGAAGGTTCCAGGTCTACCGTCCGCATGCGTCCCCCCCAACCAGTACAACAACGTTTCGTGGCCCTCCTCCCCCTCCTCCTTGCTTTTCACCCACCCATTACAGCGCTTCGTGGCCCCACAGGGAGCTCCACCGAACGTTCCAGGGCTACGGTCCGCATGCGTCCCCCCCACCCAGTACAGCGTTTTGTGGTCCTCCTCCCCCTCCTCCATGCGTTCCACCCACCCAGTGCAGCGTTCCGTGGCCCCATAGGGAGCTCCACCGAAGGTTCCAAGTCTACCGTCCGCGTGCGTCCCCCCCACCCAGTACAGCGTTTCGTGGCCCTCCTCCCCCTCCTCCCTGCGTTTCACCCACCCAGTACAGCGCTTCGTGGCCCCATAGGGAGCTCCGCCGAAGGTCCCACTGGCTCCGCCCGCATGCGCCGGCCACCTCCTTGCGTTTCACCCACCCAGTGCAGCGCTTCGTGGCCCCATAGGGAGCTCCACCGAAGGTCCCAGTGGCACCGCCCGCATGCGCCGGCCACCACCCAGCACAGCCCTTGGTCCCTGCGTTTCACCCACCCAGTACAGCGCTTCGTGGCCCCATAGGGAGCTCCACCGAAGGTCCCAGTGTCATCGCCCGCGTGCGTCCGCCACCACCCAGCACAGCCCTTGCTCCTTGTGTTTCACCCACCCAGTGCAGCGCTCCGTGGCCCCATATGGAGCTCCACCGAAGGTCTCAGTGGCACCGCCCGAAGGCGTCAGCCACCACCCAGCACAGCCCTCGTCCCTGCGTTTCACCCACCCAGTACAGCGCTTCGTGGCCCCATAGGGAGCTCCACCGAAGCTCTCAGTGGCACCGCCCGAAGGCGTCAGCCACCACCCAGCACAGCCCTCGTCCCTGCGTATCACCCACCCAGTACAGCGCTTCGTGGCCCCATAGGGAGCGCCACGGAAGAAATGTGAGCATCGAGCCGCGAAGCGGGGAGAAGCGAGATGGTGTGAGTGAGGGAGCATGGGATGTAGCAATTCCGGCTCGAGTCAAGCATTTGTTTCGCGCATGCCTCCGAAGCCTCGGAAGCGGCCCGCGGCCGCGCCTGGCCCTGCCGCCCCTGCCGCCCGTCGGCGATGGGGTGGTCGTGGGCGCCCTGGTCATCGGCCGGGCCGCGGCCCGGAGGGGGCGAACCCGAGGAAGAAGAAGAAGAACAAGGCGAAGGAGAAGGCGCCCGCGCCTGGCGCCAGGAGAGAGCCAGCGGAAGCTGGTCCGCGGCTGGCCGCGGGAGCTGGGGAGGACGACCTTGGAGAGGAGGTCGCCGCCCTGGCGGACGATCTGGGGGTGCAAGCTCGCCCCGCAGCCAAGGCGAGAGGAGCCCGAGGAGACCCTGGAGCCGGAGGTCCCGGAGTAGGAGGAGAGGGACAGGCAGCAGGCGCGCAGCCCATGGCGAGGCCAGCAGATGCTCCCCGGGGCCCTGGAGGCGCCATCGACCTGATGCAGGAGAAGCTCGCGGCGCTTCGTGCCAAGCGCGGGAGCACCAGAAAAGGCAGGAAGTGGCTGTGCCGCGTCCTAGCCGAACGCGCTCTCGAGGCGACGGCCGAGCTGATCGTGGAGGCCGAGGAGAGGCAGAAACGGAGGAGGAAGAGGAAGTCCCGAAGAGGTCGGGAAGACGAGGAGGACGAGATGACCGACAGCAGCGACGAGGAGGAGCTCGGGGCGCAGGAGGACACAGCAGTGCGTCGGACGGCCAAGGATCGGCCAGGCGCACTTCTCCAGTCCACCATTGTGATGATGAAGCGCCACCTCGGCGGGTCGCATCATCAAGGCGAGACCGAGGGAGCTATCGACACGACGACCCTGGGGACGAACTACCTCAACAAGGCCCTGGGGCAGCCTGGGATCAAGGTCCCTTTCCGCTGCGAGCGGGAGCTGCGGACATTGGCGGCCATCCTCGACGAGCTGCTCTCCGGCCGGATTGTCCAGGCGGGCGACTTGCTTGTCCAGAGGCTCCGCGCCCTCGAAGCCTCTCTCCAGGAAGACGGAGGATGGTCTACTGCGCGTCACCTAGAGGTGGTTCCAGATTCAAGGGTGACGACGGTGACGCCAAGCTTGAAGGCGATGGCGTCGAAGACCGAGCGCGACGAGCAGAAGTCCAAGGCCGTCCTGCAGTCGCAGCGGCAGCCATCGCGCGAGGCGGGGGCGAGCTGGTGGAAGCGGGGCGAGTCCGGGAGCGACGCGGAGGAGCTCCCCTCCGCCATCACCCACGAGGGCCTGGAGAAGCCGGGCAAAGGCAAAGGACCCAGGAGAGGACAGGAGAAGGGTCGAGGAAAAGGTCGAAAACGGTGGAAAATGTGAACCTGCCAGCCGGCGTCCCGATTCGTGCCAGCTTGAACGACCTGGCCCGCGGGTCGGCCATCCCACGCCCGGGCATCTACATCGGCCGCAGCCGGGGGGAGTTCGGAAAACCCCAGGGTTGGGGCAACCCCTGGAAGCTGGCAGGGGCGTCAGATCACGAGAGGGAGGACGTCACCCAGAAATACGCGGAGTACTTGCGGAGCGAAGCGGGGCGCTGGGTCCGGTATCGTCTGCACGAGCTCCGCGGGGCGAAGCTCTACTGCCACTGCGACCTGGACCAGCCATGCCATGGCGACGTCCTTTGCTCCCTCTATTGCTCCGTAGCTTCCCAAGTTGCTGGCGAGCATGGGCAGCTTCCCTCACTGGAGGGCCTTTGCCCCGCCGAGGTGGGTTTGGCGTTGAAGTGCCACCTCTGCTTTTACGAGCATCGGCATCAAGAGGTGCTCACCGAGGTGGCGGAGAGGTGTTGCGACGTCGAGCGGGGGGCAGCGACGGTCCGCGACCTGCTGCCCTTTCCGCTCTCGCCGTTACCCACCGACGCGGAAAAGGCGCCAGCACTGGCAGCAAACCGGGGGGAAGCCGTGACGACAGAGATGGTGGAGCAGGCAGGGCTCGAGGCACGGATGTATCTCATTAAGTGGTCCTTGAACCAGCTTAATCGAGGAGGTGGTCGGAGGAGGAGCTGCGTGGACTACAATTCCCACCCCGGGGACTTGGGCACGAGCTCATGCAACGGTACGGAAGACGAGCTGCGAGGCTCGGCGGGTGCTGGGTCAGCAGCTCAGCAGGCAGCGCTGGACCAGTTGAGGTTGTACGTGAGCGACTTCGTCAAGGGCCACGACATCCCCATAGTCGACTGGGCGGAAACCTTACGTCATGCTCGGCTGGATTATCAGGGAGAGGAGATGAAGGTCCCAGAAAAAGTCACATGGGAGCAGATCGAGCCGGCGCTACCCCCAGTAGGCCAGTCAGCGAGGGTGCGCGCCACTGGGCTTGTCCAGGGCGTGTTGAAACATTATCTTGAAAACCCTCAGCTCTGCCTGTTGCCCGAGGGGGAGTGGCCTCCAGCAGTTCCCACTGCCAAGGTATGGGTCGACAGCGAGGCCGAATGGCATCGAATTTGCCAGGGCGCAGCTCGGAGGGGAATCTTCTCTTTCATCTCCGCGCGGGACGTCTTCAAGGTGAAGGGAGTTCCAGTGTTGAACGGCTTGTTCGGCGTCCCCAAGCGCAACAAGAAGCTGCCGGGCACGGACAAGGCGATCCTGCGCCTCATCCTCAACGCCATCCCGACGAACAGCTACCAGAAGGTCCTCGAGGCTGACATCAGATGTCTACCTTATTACATGCAGTGGGCCGGCATCCAGCTGGAGGACGAGCAGGTCCTGGTGTGGTCCGAGAGCGACATGACTTCGGCGTTCTACAATTTCCAGATGGAGCCTGAATGGTTGAAGTATCAGGCGATTGGGCGCGCGGTGCCTGGTCGAATCGCCGCTGAATTCTGCCCGCACTTGGCCAGCGAGGAGGCGGTCTATCCAGCCATGGCGGTGATGGCGATGGGATGGCAGTCAGCGTGCGGGATACTTCAGCATATTCATCGAAATCTATGTTTTCTGCCCCCTCCGATGGGTGCAGGATTGGATCCAAGCAGAGAGGTGCGGCGAGACGCGCCTCTGCCTGGGTCCATGGATCCAGATAGGCGCTCCTTCTTCACGGTCTACCTCGACGGCTTCAGCCAGGGCGAGCTGCAGGACTTGACAAAGCTGGCGACGCTGAAGGACCTGCCCGACGAGACGGCCGCCGTTCACGAGATGTGGGACGCTTGGGGCATCCCCCGGCAGACTGGGAAAGAGGAACATCGGGCCCTCGAGTTAGACGTGCTTGGCTGCCGGCTTTCCGGGGAATTGGGCCGATTGGTCCTTCCCCGATCCACGGTGGCGGAGCTGATGTCGTTGAGCGCCTGGTTCACGGCCCCTGGGCCGCGCACCCAGCTCGAGGCCCAGATCTTCGGGGGTCGTTGGGCGAGAGCATTCCAGACCCGCCGCGAGCTCAGCTGTGTGTTCCACGAATTTTGGGCGTGGCTGACGTCCCAACCATCAGGAAAGCGGCGGAAGGAGCTGACCCCAGAGGTCCGGGACGAGATCCGGACAGCGGTCTACCTCTTACCACTGTGCTTGATGGACTTGCGGGCGCATGTGAGCCCTCTGGTCGTGGCCAGCGATGCCTCGGAGTCGGGGATGGGCGTGTGCCGCACCTCGTCGCTGACCCCGCTGGGGTTGGAAGCCTTGGCAGTGAGACTTGCCGCGCAACCGAGGCACCAGATGGAGGTAGGCTTAATCGAGGTCCGCGCTGGCATCGGAGGACTGCGAGCTGCGCTGGCGGCCTGCGGCGTCCACCCCGAGGTGTACTGCGCGATTGAGGTGGACAGTATGACCAGCAGAGTGGTGGAGGCAGCCTGGCCCGCGGCGATCCTGGAGGGGGAGGCGCAGGCAGTCGGCAAGAGCCAGTTGCGGAAGATCGTCGAGAAAGCCCCACACGTCAAATTGTGGGTGCTTGGTGGGATCATCCCGCTCAAGCCAGGGGGCTCCAACTCGCGCCTGGCGCGGTTCGACGGCCCCGAGTCGACCCATCGGGAGATCTTGAGATTGGCCAGGGATTTGCGCAGCTTGGTCATGGACCCGGGCATCCACGTCGCTACATACGCGGAGTGCGACGCAGGCATTGACGACGATGTGTGCCGGACTATCTCGAAGCACTTCGGGGCGAGGCCCGCGGAGATCTGCCCGTCGGCGCGAATCCCGATGCAAAGGCCGAGGCTGTATTGGATCAGTTGGAAGATCAAGGCCGCAGATGGGTTCAGCGTGACCCCGGGCAGCACTAAAGACATATTGCGCTTCCACCCTGTGAAACCACGCCTGCTGGACAAGGCGTGGATGGACCCGGGATGGCAACGGACGACTGCCAGTCCCCTCCCGATCTTCGTGGCGCCAGTCCAGCACGCGGATCCGCCGCAAGACCCAGCAGGACTCGATGCATGCGACGAGTGTGCCAGGGCCCGATGGGCTGACGACAATTACCGGTTTCCCCCCTTGCAGTACCAGTGGAAGTACGGCATGGTAAGGAGCAAGCCAGGGGAGCCGCAGTGGCGATACCCAAATGCCCGGGAGAGAGAGAAGCTCCTGGGGTACCCGCCGGGCTACACGGAACCGGCGCTTCGGACTGCAGCGGGCCACGCTGAGCGCGAGGATGCGCGGCTCGGGCTGCTCGGAAACGCCCTCCACACAGGTGTGGCGGCGTTTCTCTTGGCCAGGCTGTTTGAGGCCAGTGGCATACCGTCGAAGGACCCTGCCGCGAACTTCCTCGTCATAGGCGAAGAGCGTCCGCACCCGCAGGTGGACAACCCTGGCGTGGAAATGGTGCGTGAACTGGTGCGGCGGCAGGCCCACGCGGGACGTGAGCTACGAAGACACGGCCCGATGGACCACCCGGGATTCCTCCCGAGGCAGACGTTGCAGGAGTCTTGGTGGAAGTGGCGGCGTGTATTTGGCGTTCCTTGGAGCATGCCTGGGGAACACATCAATGTTCTTGAACTTCGGGCCATTTTGGCGGCCCTGCAATGGCGACTTCGAGCCAAAGTTAACGTCCACAGTCGTGGTCTGCACGGAGCAGACAGCTTTGTGGCGCTGGGGGCACTCGCTAAAGGCCGCAGCGCTTCGAAAAGGCTCGCTCCCGTGATCACGCGCATTAACGCCCTTCTTCTCGCCTCATCTTTTTGGCCGCTATGGGGGTATTTCCGCACGGACCTCAATCCAGCGGATGCCCCGTCACGCGAGCAATGACCAGGAGGACCAGGCAAGACCGCAGGCGAGAGAGGGCAAGATTAGGACGTTTGCGAGACCGGATCGTCACACCAAGGACATTGGAAAAGTACAAAGCCGCCACAAGATCTTTCTTTGCATTTTGCACTCACCAGGGGTATCCGCTACCATCCACACCATCTGCTATGGATAGACGTCTTTGCGAATTCATCGAAACAGCGTGGCAGGAGGGAGACCCCAAAGCTCTTGCGGACAATGCCCGCTCGGGGTTGTCGTTGCTTCTCCCCGCGGTCGCGGGGCGCCTTCATGGGAGTCAAAGACTATTGAAGGCCTGGGGCAAGAGCGAGCAGCCCAAACGGGCCACTCCCCTTCCCGTATCCTTTCTCATGGCACTCGTGGGAGCCGCCGTTCAAGACGGCAATCTCCGATTGGCTTTGGTACTGTTGATTGCTTTCCACGGCTTATTACGAACTGGAGAGATGCTGACCATGCAAGCTTCCCACTTCGTCTTGCCTGACGGGCCGGGCCCAGCGTTGCTCAGTCTACCGTCCACTAAATCAGGACAGCGACGGGCTACATCGCAAGAGTCCGTGGTCTTGACAGACCCCATCGTGCTGGCCTACCTGCGTGGCCTGCTCCCTCGCCTTCTACCCGGGGAGCGCATCTACCCGCACAGTGGCCATGCCTTCAGGCGCGATTTCGCCAAGCTGGTACAAGTCGCCCGCCTGCCGGACGCCAATTGGCAACCGTACTCGTTACGACGCGGTGGGGCGACTGCCCATTTTCTGGAATTCGGCAGTCTCGACCGCACGGCAGTACGCGGTCGTTGGCGATCAGTGGCGACTGCACGCTTGTACATCGACGAGGGCATTGCAGTCCAGACGTCATTAGCCCCGTCGCCGGCACAAGCGCGCCAAATGGGCCAATTATCTGACTTGGCACAACGGCCTGGCCGTCGACGCCGCCCTGGAGGCTGAATCATGCGCCACGCCGCTGGGACAGGTCAGAGATAGCTGGTGCTATTTTTCGGAGGTCACGCGAGGCTGGAACGACAGGACAGAATGTGGGACGTAACAGTTGTTGGGTGTTTGACACGTCGACTTTTGACATTTGTTCCATATACTCTGCAGTGGAGATTTGGACGCACATCACAGGGAACACAATGCCAAGAACGTGGGCGTGTGATGGTGGATATTTTATTGCACGTGCGACGCTGCGTTCGAGTGCACCGTCGCAGGATCATAGTGCAGCTGTTCCGCGACCGCGGCAGCGTCTCCCTTTCCGTAGCTGCGGGGGGAGCCTCCGTTCCGCGGTTGCGGCGGTTTCACCAGGAAGGCAGCCGTGGGAAGGCTGCAGGGCGTGGGGAGTGGCTGCAGCACTGCCGGACAACTAGGGTTCCATCGCTTGGTGGCCCTTGGGAGTTCCATCGTTTGATGGCTCCGGGAGGCTCCGTCGAGCGACGGCCTCGTCCCATGCAGTTGCCTAGCGATGGCCACCCGCGCCCGGCGACAACCGAGCATTTGTCGCAGCACCTGTGGAAAAAGACATGCCCCTCACAGGAATACCAATGTGAGCATCGAGCCGCGAAGCGGGGAGAAGCGAGATGGTGTGAGTGAGGGAGCATGGGATGTAGCAATTCCGGCTCCTCCACCCTCCCCGCCGTCCAGTTCTGAGCTCTCGCTGGGGAGTGGCTGCAGCACTGCCGGACAACTAGGGTTCCATCGCTTGGTGGCCCTTGGGAGTTCCATCGTTTGATGGCTCCGGGAGGCTCCGTCGAGCGACGGCCTCGTCCCATGCAGTTGCCTAGCGATGGCCACCCGCGCCCGGCGACAACCGAGCATTTGTCGCAGCACCTGTGGAAAAAGACATGCCCCTCACAGGAATACCAAATATTTATAATTGCGGTACTCACAACTGCATATGGTTGGGTCCTTCGCCAGGCTAATTTTTTGACTGGCCGTGGGCCCGGCGAGGGCCCCCAGAGGCTGAAAACGATGAGAAACACCCCGTCTTGACTTCTTCACCGGAAACTCAAACACATACATTACCAGTGGCGGGCTGCTTTTCAATTCCATGATTTTTCGAGTGTCGGGGATGACGTCGGGGTGGTGTGGTGTATAGATTTTCCCCGTACTCCGGGGGAAACACCAAAACATGCGTACACCAGGGTCCCGTATACACCAAGACCCGCTTTCCCGTGCGCATTTCAGTGCAGGGCTGGAGAAAGCGTCGGGGTATAGAGTTCGGCTCCCTATTCATGAACCGAACCAACCACGCGACGAGGGGGGCAGGGGGAGGGGGGAAGGCTTCTTAAATGCACCCCTGTTTCCGAGATGGCGCAGGCCTTGCCTGTACATGTAGGGCTGGTGCCTTCTGGGAAGCAACCTCCCTCCAAGAAGGCAGCCCCCCTCCCCCTACCCCCCTCTGCGCGCACCGACAATGGGGGTGATGGGGCGATTTTCCACCACCGGCTACCGTAGGTAGGAGAGGGAGGACGAGGAGGAGGAGGAGGAGGAGGAGGAGGAGGAGGAGGAGGAGGAGGAGGAGGAGGAGGAGGTAGAGGAGAAGGAGCAGGAGGAGGACGAGGAAGAGGAGGCGGAGGATGAGCGGAGGAGGAGGAGGAGGAGGAGGAGGAGGAGGAGGAGGGGAGGAGGGAGGACGAGGGGGAGGATGAGGAGGAGGCGGAGGAGGAGGAGGAGAAGGAGGAGGAGGAGGAGGAGGAGGACCTCCCCATCCTCCCTTCTTCCCCATCCTACCTATGGTAGTAGTGGTGGTTGGAGAGTGGCTCATCCGAGTGGGGCTGGGATCCCTGGGGCGCCCAGAGCCCGCATGGCCCGCCACGGGCGTCGGCGAGGCGAGCGCCCGATGCCGCGCCCCGCCCGCTGAGGCCGTCGCCCTGCCCCAGGGCGCCCGCGGCGAGCGCAGCTGCTCGGGCGCGGCCGCCGCCCCCGAGCCCGGGGGGCCCGGCGCGGGCGTCGGCGAGGCGGGCGCTCCTCGCCATGAGTCGAGGGGGGATCGACTACAGAATTGATTGATCCCAAAGTTTACAGTCTCGTAGGGTCTGCACAAAGTTTGTCGAATGTTCGTATATCTACGAACGGTTGGCTTATTTGTTTGCGGACCCGACGAACAAATCTATGATGGGTAAGTCTGTGCTGTAAGCGATCCCCTATGGAGGAAGCGGGCCCTGAGATCAACTGGTCCTGAGGCGTTTCGCCGTTTTCGGCCTCTGGGGGCCCACCACGGGCCCTGGGACTGAGAATACGGCTCAGGACGAAGAGCTCGTCCTGGGGAAAGGCCCCAGGGTCCAGGACCTGTTTCACTCAGGACCCCGCTCCCCCATGCTAAGCTCTGGCGGCCCCTGAGATCCTGGCGGCTCACTTGTTTGGGACTGGCGTTTCCGCCCAGATTCGGGCCTCTGGGCCCTCACAGATTGACCCGACTCGGCTCGAACAGTGGCGCAGAAGGGTGGGTTTCTGGGGCTCGGGTCAGTGATGTTCTGCGATGCTGAAAATCTTGGCCATTTCAGATCTGAGGGGCAGTCCTGCCCCAGGGCGGCAGCGGCGAGCGCCAGAGCGCGGGCGCGGCTGCCGCCCCGGAGTCTGCCGAGGAGGGCGCCCTGCCGGCCGCCCGGCCCGCGGGCTCCCTGGCAGCCGCGGGCGCCCCGGCGGCCGAGGAGGGCGCCCCCGCGAGCGGGAGTGCGGCGGCGCCGCCGGGGGCGGCCCTCTGCACCGACGCCGGCGGCGGCGCCAGGGGCCGCTGCCGTGCGTGCGGCCAGTGCGGCTCCTTTGCGCTGCCGCGCAGGGCCTGCCTCCGCTGGGCGGGCGACCCCGGCAGCAGCGACGAGGAGGGCGCCGCGGGGCCGCCGGCCAGGGAGGAGGAGCCCTGCGAGCTGTGCGGCTGCCCCGCGTCGAGCCACGCGGATCTGCGGGCGTGGGTCGCCGAGGTTGTGGCGCACATGCGCCGCTTCAGGAACACCGGCAGGAACACGAAGAGGAGGCTACCGCGCCGAGGGTGGTTGCCGGCCACGGCCTGCGCCTGGCCGCCAGCGGACGCCGCGCTCTTCGCGCTGACGCTCGGCGTGTTCGACCCGCAGGCGCACGGTCGCCACGAGGAGAGCTCGGAGGCGGGGGCCTTGGTGAGCGTGGTCTGCCCCACAAGCGAGAGCAGGCAGGCCTTTCACCCGCTCCTGTACGAGTGCTTCCGCACCCAGAGCTACGAGCCCAAGGAGCTGGTGGTCATCGACACGGGCACCCGGCCCTCCGCCTTCCTGCTGGGCCGCGCCGCAGAGGACCCCCGCGTGGTCTACCGCCACTTCCCCGTGCAGGACGCACGCACGCAGGATTTGCAGGACTGCCTCTGGGACCCGCCAGCGGACCCCTGGGCCGCAGGCTGGCCGCTCGCCGCCGCACCGCGCGGGGGCGGCGCTGCGCGGCGGCGGCAGCTCGGTGCGCCGCGCGCGCCCGCAGCGGCGCCGCTGCAGGTGCAGCGCTTCCGCGGCGGGGTCCGCGGCGGCGTTCGCAGGGAGGGCTGGACCCTGGGCCTCAAGCGGAACCTCGCGTGCCACCTCGCCAGGGGGGGCATAATTCTGGAGGCTCGCGCCGCTCTGCCGGCCCCGCGCTCGGGGCAGAGGGGTGCGTCTCCCCGACCATCCGCCCGCCCGCGTGGATTTGGGACTCCTGGGGGAGGGGAGCCGCCGAGCCTTTCCCACGCCCTCTTGCCCCTTGGCGAGCGGGGGTCGGCGGATCGCCCACTTCGACGACGACGATCTCTACGCGCCCTGCTACCTGGGGGTCATGGTCGAGAAGCTCATGCAGGCTGTCAGGCCCCGGCTGGCTCCCGCGTGCAGGCCGGCCGACGTGGCGGCCGCCGCCACACTGGCCGACTGGCACGTGATCGACCTGGCAGACGAGACGTTCGGCTTCGTCAGCCCCAGGACAGACCCACTCCTGCCAACGGACATGAGGGAGGCGTTCGTGTACGGCTTCGGCTTTAGCTACGTCTACACGCGGGCGGCGTGGGCGCTCGAGCCCTTCGCCGACGTGGAGTGGTCAGAGGACGGCAACTTCACCGCGGAGCTGGCGCTCAGGGGAGGAATCCGACCCCTGCCCTCGCCACACAGCGCACGTGCCAAGCCATGCCAGACGCAAGTGTTCCGCGGCGTTCTCCCCCTCGCGGCCCGCGTGGTCCAGCGGGGGGCCCTCCAAGCGGGGCTGCTCTTCCCCCCCCCCCGAGGTGCGCAGGGGCAAGCCCGTGGTCTTGGTCAAGACACCGCTGGTCCGCGGGGTGCCGGACGCCCTCGCGGCGCACAGCCACCACTGGGACACCACGAGCGGCGGCGAGTTCGTCGACGTGCAGTGCCGCGATGGCTCGGGCTACGGCCTGCGGCAGGTGTCGAGGGCAGTCCGCATGGGCTCCAAGCTCGCGCCTCAGCCAGCGCAAGGCTCAGCATTTTGTCAGATTGGCCGCTCGGGTTCTCCGCCGCCTCAAGCGATGTACTCTCATAGGCGGCGGAGAGCTTGAGGGATCCACCCCACAAACGGTTGGTCAGGGATCGATCGGACCAATGTTCGCCCGACGTTGTTTGTCCACTGTAACTTCTAGCACTTGCTGGAGCACTGCATCTATGCATGATCAGCGGTCAGTTTGGCTCAGAAGAGTCCCACAAGAAACGGAGCGTCAGCCCGAAGCTGACAAACTGCTTGCATCAGAGTGCCTTCATCGCCCAGCTTGATTGCCTTCGCTTGGTCGACGGTCGATCGGGCCCTCGGTGCGCAGGGTGCCCCTTCGGTTTGCTATGAGCTGGGCCGGCCAGACCGGCTACGGATGAGGAGGAGGAGGAGGAGGAGGAGGAGGAGGAGGAGGAGAAGGAGGAGGAGGAGGAGGAGGATGAGGAGGGGGAGCAGGATCAGGCTGCGGATCCGGCTATAGATCGGCGACTGTGCCTCGGAGGTGCGCGCCCCCCGAACCGCTGGTGCCGCTTCTGGACATGGCGAGGGCCGCCGTCGCAGGCATGGACCTGAGGCGGGGGGCCACGCCGACGACGACGACGACGCCGACGCCCGACGCCCGACGCCGACGACCACGACGAAGCCAACGCCGACGCAGACGCTGACGCCGACGACGCCGCCGCCGCCGGCTACGACGACGACGACGACGACGAGACCGACGACAACAACGACGACGACAACGACGACGACAACGACGAGGACGACCAACGACGACGACGACGCCCACGACGAGGCGGGGCGAAGTGCACCCTCTGCGGCGGCAGCTGGCCGAGCGCCCCGTGGCCAAGGAGGTGGGCCTCGTCGAAAAGGCCGCCTTCCTGCAGACGCCCCTGGGCCGCAGCCTCGTGGCCGACCCCGGCACGCGCAGCGGGCGCGACCTCGGGTGGCGGCGGGCGCTTCCGCCCGGGGCCCGCGGGCCCGGAGCAGGTTTCGGCGACAAGAAAGGGTGTGGTTACGCCAGGGTTTGCGTGTGTGTGTGTGTGTTTGCGATCGGTGCCGTTGGGGCCCCAGGGAGTGACACTGTTCTCGTCGGGCCCCAGGCCTCCTCGGGGCGCTGCGGAGAACTCTATCGAGGTCCCCGCCCGCCCCAAGGGGGTCCCCCCTGGGCGCCAATCGCAAAACACACCCTTGGCAAACCTCACCCTTCGGAGTCGCGGAAGGTTTCAGATTTCCGTGAGCCCCGTCCTCGGCTTCGCCCGCGGTGGCAAGGGGGCGGCGTCGCCAGCCCTGCCGCCGGACTGTCCTCCCCTTGAGTCAAATGGCCCTGACTGGGAGGTGGTCTTTGCAATTTTCCTCTTCTTCCTCTTCCTCCTCCGACTCCTCTCCCATTGCGCTAGTATCTAGGCCTCCCACATGGGGTCCGAGTAGATGGGGTCGGAGGATCGCGCCGCATCGCCGCGGCATCGCCGATGCGGCTCGATGCGGACCCTGATTTGCTCCGCGCTGGCGTCGCCGATGCAGCGCCGACGTCTCCGATGCATCGCTGATGCATCGCTGATGCACCGCTGATGCATCGCTGGTGCATCGCTGATGCATCGGCGATGCATCGGCGATGCATTGGCGATGCACCCGCGATTCGGCGCGGTCCTCCGACCCCATCTACCCGGACCCCATGTGGCGGCGCAGAGCGTCCGTCGCCGTCGGAATAAGAGCAGGGCCGACCAGTACAGAGCTCTGGTCTGCCACCAAACAAGCATCGCGTCGTCCGCGGTCGTGGGCTCTACCCTTTGGATTCCTGGCGCATGCTTGCTTCAATCGCTACTTGCTCGGGCATCACTGCTTGAAGCCCCCCCCTGGCTTCAACCCAGCAGTGTCATTAGAGAGGTCCAGGGGCTCGCGCACGCCTCTGCCGGCAGCCAAGGGCTAGCGGCTGGCGTACTGCCCCTGTTGTCGGCCGCAGCGCCTGCCCCTCTTCCTCTGCTTCGCCTCCCCCCCTCGGGTTGTCAGTCCTTCTCGCTGTCTGCCGCCCAGCCCACCTCAGCCGCCCCCCCCCATCGCCCGCCCTGCCTCCCTCAGGAGGGCACAAACTTTGTGCCCATCTCCCGCCCTGCCTCCCTCCTGCCTTTGAAAGACACACAGACAGACATCATCGTCGAGTCCAAAAGTATAATGAACATAGGGAAGGTGGAGGGGAAGACGAACATCCAGAAGATACGGTCAAACCGCACAGCAAAGATGAGCAATTTTCCAAGGATGCCCTTGCATCCTTGCCCCTTCGGCCCATCCTTGGCGACTCTCGTTGGCCAACCTCGTTTGAAAAACGTAAACATGGCTTTCCAAGGCCCTTGCATTCTTATCGTGCATCCTTACTCCGCGGGTTGTCTGCACGGTCAAACCGCACAGGAAAGGTTGGCAGCTTTCCAAGGATACCCTGGAATTCATTCTTCCCCCTCGGCCCATCCTTGGGAGCGTTCGCTGGCCGTGCCCCGCCTGCGCAGCGCATCCCTATCGCTCGTCCTTCTCATGCGGGCTGACCGTGTGGAAAGACATGGGGAATCCTCGGCCCCTGGGCCCCTCGACACCCCTGGGCCCCTCGACTGGGCCCCTCCCCGCGCCCACTTGCTTACTTGCCCCTGGGGCCCCTCGACGCCCCCTTCCCCTCTGGCTCTGCGGGCCTCCGCGCGCCCCCCCCCCCCAGTTCTGCGATGCGACGGGCACGTCGCGACGGCCGGCCCTCCCCCTCGCCCTCGGCCTCCTGGGGGGGGGGCCGCGTGGCTCCCCGGGGCCGTCAACAAAACGAGCCGGCACGAAGGCCCGTCGGCGCCGGGCCTGGGGACAGAAGTGAGAGGGGGCGGGCCTTCTCAGATCGCCACGGGGGCGCTCGAGCGCGATCCCGCTATTGCCCACTTCACACCCAGCAGCTATGCTCCTCCTCCTCCTCCTCTTCTCGTCCTTCTCTTTCCCTCCACATCTAGTGAAACAAATCGGCTAGTGGGAATCGTGCATACACTTCTCTTGTTAATCGCTTCGCCCATTCCGCCAGCCCATCTAGCTTCCCCTTCTCCATCTCCGATCCTCGAGTCTTGAGGGGCACGGGTCCTGATGTTTGTACGTGTGTCGTCGTTTTCGGGCTCTCGGGGCCCTCCTCGGGTCCCGGGGCTGTAAGGAAGGGACTCAGGATGAAGATCTCGTCCTGGGGGAGGGCTCCAGGGTTCAGGACCCGTTTCTCTGAGGACCCGTTTCCCCCATGCTGCTCGGAAGGCTCGGAAGTCTGCCGGCATTTGGAGAAGTTTTCTGAAGCTTCTCGGAAGGCCAGAGGACTTTGAGAAGTCCCACCGCCTTCTTAGAGGGCCTTCTCCTTCTCACTTCCCCCCTCGCTCGCCGCCGAACCAGTCCCAAGGAAGGGGTCGAGAGACCTGAGGTCCGCGTCACGAAAGAACCGCAACGCTGGATGTCTGGGACTGCGGTTCCCTTCGTCGTTCTCGGCGTTCTTGCGATTGGTCGCTGGGCGCTGCGCGCGTAGAGTCTGCGTCTTCGACGAGCCTTTACTCGGTTGCGCTGGCCCCCGGGGGGCTGAACAGCAGCGTGCGCCCGTGTGTGCGTGCGTGCGTTCGCGTGTGATAGGCGACTTGCGCAAGTCTGCGTGCCCCTTTCTTCCTTTCTCTCTCTCTCTCTATCTTTCTGTCTTCTCCTGCACGGGCGTCGTGGCTAGCCTCTGGTCCTGGATCACACAGCTTAGGCTCGAGCGCGTCCGTCATACGTTCGATTGCAGTTTCATGGGTGCGTTCCGTTACTTGAGGACAGGCCGAAGATCCGTCGCTGCGGAGGAGGGAAAGCTGAACAAACGTTTGTGTGTGTGTGTGGGTGGGTCTGCCTGTGTGGTGTGTGTGTTGTGCTTGTGTGTATGTGAAGAAAGTAAATGCTGCGCATGCGTGCGTAGGAAGGTGTGCCCGCCGAGCGTGTGTGCATGCGGCACGTGGGCGTCCGCCGGAGTAGCCTTGTCCGCGGTTGCGCCCGTGTGCTCGAGAGTGTGCTTGATAGTCAACCATGCATTCGAGCGGTGATCTGTTCGCTGCGATCCGTCGATGTGCGCTCTTCCCATCCAGAGTGCGCACAAATGCGTGCGCATTCTGTGAAAGTGCGCACGCCTGGGTCTTCGCGTTAGAGGTGCGAGCCCTCCTCCAGGAGCTGCGCTGCGGAAGCTTCTGCTTTCTTGCGGCGGGATCGCCAGTTTCCAACAGACCCCCCTTGGTGAACATTTTTTCCCTAGTGGGTGTTCTCTCCCTCTTCCTGTTCATGTCAGCTAATTACCTGGATTCTCGCTTACCGTCCAGTGCCTCCTTGGCAGGTTAGCTGGCCAGTGTGTGGCGGTGCACGGATCTCGCATGCAGCATGCAATTATGTGGCGAGGTCTGCGGAGCGATAGTGTTTTCAGCAGGCGCTGCACGTTCTTTACAGCCATCCCGGTCAATGCTTTGGGATCAGCTCCGCTCCCCTTGCACCTTGGAGCAACTGAGGCCGCCTGGGGGGCTTAGTCCCTGACTGGATGTTTCTTACGTCGAAACTCTGGCTGTATTCGTGCCGCGGACGCAGTGCTGTTCGTGCCGATCGGTGCCATCATAGTCACTACCCTTAACTCCAACTGGCACCGCGCTGACGTCCTGCTGAAGCTTGCGCTGCCGCTGATCGTGCCGTCCTTCCACTGCGAGCTGAGATAACAGGACTATTATTTTTGCTTGCAGCGCTGGCCATCCCGCACCGTGGCAGGCTGGCGTCAGTTGAGGCTCCTTCCTCCAAGCCACCCCAGTCAAGCTGACTTGAAGCGCTTGCTTTGCTCAAATTGCGCCCAGAAGATTCAACGATGGAGGAAGAGTAAGAGAAAGATGACGAGAAAGAACGGCCAGGAGGGCTCGACTGTCCCACCACTGATCAGACATCCAGCTTCGAGGCCCTCGGCTCCTCCTTCCCGTGTTCTCCGCCCTCCCCTGACCCTTCCCTTCTCTGCATTGTGCCCCTTTATGCCCGTCCGCCCGTCCGAGACAGGAGGGAGAAGGAACTAGAGGCCAGAGGAAGGCTGCCTGTCCATCCACCCCCGCCTCACCCACCGCCTCTCGTCTCTCCCCTCCCCTTTGCCCCCCATCCTCGCGCTTCGTTGGCGGCTCGGCCTCCCACCGACGCGCGGCGCAGGAGCTCCTAGACGCCCTGCAGAGGGGCATCCGCACGCTGCGAGACGCAGGCGCGGAGCCCGAGCGCCCTGCCGCATCCTCGCCCGAGCGTGACGCTGCAGTGGGCAGCCGCTCCCGGTGAGCTCGCCGCTTCGCAGGGCACTGGTCTTAGGTCGGGCCTGTCCCTCTACAGGGTGGATATTCAAACATAGTTTAAAACAGTAGATATTGTTTGACCATTTTGGAGTGTTTTTGGAGTATTTTTATTTTTCGTCGAAAACCCCCCTGTGTAGGGGGACACGCCCGACTTAACACTGGTCAATGCAGCTGGCAAGCTTCATCTTGGGCCCTGGGATTTCGATCGAGGCAAAGCTTCACTTCTTAGACGTATTTGCGAGCACGCGTGCACGCGTGCATATACAATCAAGACGCTGAAAGAAGGAACAGTTTGGGTTCGGAAGGGGCTCGATGTTCCTTAGGTCCCTCCAGTGCTGTTCCTCTTGCCCTCCTGGGGCACGGATGCGCTTACAGGGCCAAGAAGGGGCTTCGTTCCTTATTTAGCGTTCCTTCTTTCAGCGGCCCGACTGTATCCGGGCGGGACTTACGCGTCCGACTTGTAGTCGTTTTGCAATTCAGATCGTTGGCCGGCCTGCCGTGCTCCGGTGCCTTCCCTTTCGATTGATACAGCCCCCCATTGCACCGTGACGCCGCGCTTTGGCGTGGGCGCTGGAGTAGCCCAGACGCCCCGCTGCGTCGCGCGACGCCCACTGCATGTCGCAAGTTGCGTGGCCTTGAACACCTTGCGATCGCATGCCATCCGATGTCAGGCTTGGCTGTGATGTACCGCCCGCCTCTCCAGATATCTTTTCTGGAGATGTCTGCTTCAAGCCATCCCCTCCGTGGTTTTTGGAACATGTGTATGGACCCATTGGAAGCGAGACATGGGAGTGGCTGGTGCTTGAAGTTTAGATTCGGTGCGAGGGGGGGCGGAAGATAGAGAGAGGAGGCAGGATAAGCGGGGAGGTGGGAAATAAGCAGAGTGAAGCAAGGAGAGGAGAGGGGGATGACAGGGAGGAGACGGGAGGGGACGAGGAGGAGTGGGAAGTAGTGGGCAGGAGGGCGGAGGGAGAGGAAAACACGGGAGAGGAAGGAGGAGGGCACGTGAGGGGAATCGTAGAAAGGACGAGGATGACAAGAACATGACCACAAGCTTTTGGATCAAAGGCGGAGACCGATGACAGTAATATCGCCACAAGGCGAATGATGCTGGAATTCCCCTCCATCCATCTTTGTGACCGCCTCCTTCCCGCCGGGGAGGAGGCGTAGCACGGGAAGGAGGATGCATCCTGGGATTCGCTGGCTACGTGGCTTGTGCTACCAGAACCAGCGCGCGAAACGTGCTGGGCTCCGAGACGACCCTTAAGTCGGGCCTGTCCCCCTACATGGGGATTTTGGACCAACTATAAAGCATTGTCAAGCGTACCCCAACATATTCAAAAATGGTAAAACAAATCGTCCCCATATCATTTTTTTGATTTTTTTGAATATTCCTCCTGTAGAGGGACAGGCTCGATTTAAGACGACCCCCCGCAAGCATAACTCGCCAGGTTCTTTGGGTTTTCGCCTGGACAGCCGTGGACAGCCTGTGTTACCAGAACTGGCGCGCGAAACGTGCTGGGCTCCGAGACGACCCTTCGCAATCAGAACTCGCCAGGGCCGGGAGCGGCCTCGAAGCTTTGGTGCCTCGCCAGGGAGAGAGAGGAGGGGACGGAGCGGGAGCTAACTCGCCAGGTTCTTTCTGGGTTTTTGCCTGCACAGCCGTGGACTCCTCGTGGGCGCCTCGTGCGCTGGCATGCTTCCCCTGGCTTCCGTCCTGCCGCCGCCCGTGGGCGCCTCATCGACGGTTTTTTCTAATTTGCGACTGCTACGACTATGTTTATCCCTACGATTACCACTATTTCTACACTTGCGACGGGTAATAATTCCACGACTGCAACGGGCACTTCTAGAATTGCCGCCACTACGTTTGCTGTTCCTGCTGCTCCGGGTGCCACCACCACCACCACAGCTACCACCACTACTACTACCGCTACTACGTCTATCCCTACGATTCCAATTTTTTCATAACAAAAAAACGAAAAACGAAAATCCTGGAGGCCTCGCGCGGCGCGTAATAGGTGTATTATCTAGTCCATACGTCAGCTCCGTAAGCTATGGGTCGACGCTCGCGCGGCGATGTTCCTGCGTCAGTCCGACGTAAATCCGACGTAAATCCGGCGTAGTCCGACGTAAATCCGACGTAAATCGGGTCTCAAGTTGCCGCGCGAGGCCTCCATGAATGTCATCATAAACTATTTCTACACTTGCGACGAGTAGTAACTCCCCGATTCCCACGGGTACTTCTATTATTGCCGCCGCTACGTTTGCTCTTCCTACTGCTTCGGGTGCCACCACCACCACAGCTACCACCACTACGACCGCCACTGCAAGTCCCACTGCAATCGTAACGCGTGTACTATTACTACACAGGTTGCACCGCACGTATTCCTATTCGTGCAGATAATTCGAACCGACCCCCCTGCCGACGCTGGACTTATCCCCCCCTCCGCGCATCACTGTATCTCTGTCTGAGCGACCGCTCATCCTCAAAAAGCAACCGCAGCATTTTAGTCAGTCCGGTATGGTCGCCCTCATTGCCCCTGCCAACTAATAGTTTGCGGTGTTCATGGGTTGATCTTGGAAGTGTCTGATTTGAGAATGCCTTGTGCCCAGGGTTCGATCCGGGGCGCATGCGCGCGCCCCCGCCCGCGCATGCAATATAATGCACAAACCAATCATGCTTTTGTTCAACATTTCCAATCCATAGTTGTGTTGAAACGATCAACTCCACATCTGTTTGTTTCACACCTACGTTGCCAGGTTTCTGTGCGCGCGCATTAGCTGAGATCATAACTAAGCAGACCACGGGTTTTCCAACCCATTCTATCGAATCAGATCATGTGGTCCGCTCGAGAGCGCATCTGGAACACATTCAGCATCTATCGCGCGCCCGCTCAGTCTGTCTGATATTACCATGCAGGCCAAACGCGCGCGCCTCCGCGCACGCACGTCGAAATCACGTCGAACCTTTTCCAAACACCATCGTGTTTTATATATATAAACAAAACATGATGTCCACACAGATATGTTCAAATGCACTCGAGAACTAGCTTGGCTTCCGTAAAAATATACCCGACATTCTGGATGTCAGTGGGCGCGCGATTCCCCATTATGCTCATCATCGCTATTGTTATTATCAGCCTCAGCGGCACCACTGCCATCACCATCACCATCATCTTTGCTGCTCTCTCCGGCCGCTTTTGCGTGGGCCGCCCACCGTCGCCAGCGATGCACTGTATCGACACAAGTTGTGCCTCAACGTTGCCGTTTTGGAGCTCACCGCTTTGCCGGCGTTGATCGCGATAGGGGTCCAGCTATGTGGCGCGCGCCCCGTTGCGTACGATTTCGCAGTATACTTCAGACTGCGCGGTGCTGCAGTCGGCGTTGTCCTGGCATTGCCGCAGCCAGCGCTGACATGATTTTTTCCTCGGCCTTCACACTTTTATTCCCCAAACAGCTTGCTGAACGGGGTGCTGTTGTTGTAGAAACTAACTCCGGCCGAGAAAAGTCGGAGCAGAGACATCCTCACAAGAATTTGATGGTTTTGGCCGTTTCGCTTGAGACATCCTCACAACTCTCGTTTCTGAGTTGGCCGGGATTGGCCGTTTCGCCTGAGACATCCTCGAAAAGTTGCGCTCCGGGACGCCGCGCGAGAGGTGGTCCGGGCCGTTTCGCTTGAGACATCCTCGAAACTCTGAGCCCCGAGGTGCCGTGCGAGAGGTGGTCCGGGCCGTTTCGCCTGAGACATCCTCGAAACTCTGAGCTCTGCGATGCCTTGCGCGAGGTGGTCCGGCCCGTTTCGCCTGAGACATCCTCGAAACTCTGACTTCGGAGATGCCGCGCGAGAGGTGGTCCGGCCCGTTTCGCCTGAGACATCCTCGAACTTCTGAGCTCTGAGATGCCCTGCGCGAGGTGGTCCGGCCCGTCTCGCCTGAGACATCCTTGCAACTCTGAGCTCTGAGATGCCGTGCGCAAGGTGGTCCGGCCTTTTCGCAAAAGACATTCTAACAACTCTGAGCTCCCATATGCTGCGCAAGGTCCAGCCTGTGGTCCCAGACGACCACATGTTACATATCCTCCATGGGACCCTGCGAGCCTCAGGAGGCCCCAGAGAGGTCCAGGAGGCCGCAGGACGCCCAGGACAGGCCCCAGGGGCCCCGAGGAGATTCCCAGGAGGCTCCCAGGAGGCCCAGGAGGCCCTCTATCAGAACGTGTCAAGTTAATACACATCCGGTGTCGATTCGTTGATTTTTCCTGCTCTTGTGCCCCCCCTCCATTTTGAATCCCAAGCGGCCACAGGTTAGATATCCCACCTGGGAGCCCCAAGAGGCTTCAGGAAACCTGAGGTGGAGTTCAGGAGGCCACAGGAGGCCCAGGGGGAAGCTCCAGGAGGTCCCCAGGAGGCCCCAGGAGGCACCAGGAGGCCGCAGGACGCCCAGGACAGGCCCCAGGGGTCTCCAGGAGATTCCCAGTAGGCTCCCGGGAGGCCCCAGGAGGCCGCCTATCAGAACGTGTCAAGTTAATACACATCCGGTGTCGATGCTTTGATTTTTCCTGCTCTTGCGCCCCCCCCCCTCCATTTGGAGAGGCCCAGACGGCCACATGTTAGATATCCCCCCTGGGAGCCCCAAAAGGCTTGCAGGAAACCTCAGGTGGAGTTCAGGAGGCCACAGGAGGCCCAGGAGGAAGCTCCGAGAGGTCCCCAGGAGGCCCCAGGAGGCACCAGGAGGCCGCAGGACGCCCAGGACAGGCCCCAGGGGTCTCCAAGCCAGGAGATTCCCAGGAGGCTCCCAGGAGGCCCCAGGAGGCCGCCTATCAGAACGTGTCAAGTTAATACACATCCGGTGCCGATTCGTTGATTTTTCCTGCTCTTGTGCCCCCCCCTCCATTTGGAGAGGCCCAAACGGCCACAGGTTAGATATCCCCCCTGGGAGCCCCAAGAGGCTTCAGGAAACCCCAGGTGGAGTTCACGAGGCCACAGGAGGCCCAGGAGGAAGCAGGAGGTCCAGGAGGCCCAGGAGGCACCAGGAGGCCCCCGCAACTCGGAGCTCTGAGACGCCGCGCTCGAGGTGGTCCGGCCCGTTTCGCCTGAGACTTCCTCGCACCACGTTTCGCCCGAGACATCGTCGCAACTCTGGGGTCCGAGATGCCGCGCGCGAGGTGGTCCAGCCCGTTACGCTGGAGACATCCTCGCAACTCTAGGCTCCGAGATGCCGTTCGGGATGAAGAGGAGGTGGAGGAGGAGGAGGAGGAGGAGGAGGAGGAGGAGGAGATGGAAGGGAGAAGGAGGAGGCGGATGATGTGCATGAGGGAGCAGGCAGGAGGAGGGGGAGGCCCCAGAGAGCTCCAGGAGGCCGCAGGACGCCCAGGACAGGCCCCAGGGGTCCCCAGGAGATTCCTAGGAGGCTCCCAGGAGGCCCCAGGAGGCCGCCTATCAGAACGTGTCAAGTTAATACACATCCGGTGTCGATTCGTTGATTCTTCCTGCTCTTGTGCCCCCCCCTCCATTTGGAGAGGCCCAAACGGCCACAGGTTTGATATCCCCCCTGGGAGCCCCAAGAGGCTTCAGGAAACCCCAGGTGGAGTTCAGGAGGCCACAGGAGGCCCAGGAGGAAGCCCCAGGAGGTCCCCAGGAGGCCCCAGGAGGCACCAGGAGGCCCCCGCAACTCGGAGCTCTGAGACGCCGCGCTCGAGGTGGTCCGGCCCGTTTCGCCTGAGACTTTCTCGCAGCACGTTTGCCCGAGAAATCGTCGCAACTCTGGGGTCCGAGATGCCGCGCGCGAGGTGGTCCAGCCCGTTACGCTGGAGACATCCTCGCAACTCTAGGCTCCGAGATGCCGTTCGGGATGAAGAGGAGGTCGAGGAGGAGGAGGAGGAGGAGGAGAAGGAGATGGAAGGGGGAAGGAGGAGGCGGATGATGTGCATGAGGGAGCAGGCAGGAGGAGGGGGAGGAGGAGGAAGAGGAGGAGGGAGAAGGAAGGGAGTTGCAGGAGAGGACCTAACGGGAAGCGAGTGCGATGTGGACTTGTCAAAACGTGTGCGAAAGATTGTCCGGCCTGTTTCGTTTGAGACAGATGTCGCTCGCGAGGTGGTCCGGCCCATTTCGCCTGAGCCATCCTCGCAATTCGAGGCTCGAACATGTTGCGCGCGAGATGGTCTGGCCCATTCTGCCTGAGACGTTTCGTCGCACAGGAGCTCCAATCACAACCTCTCTCATTCCTTCTCCCGCCTCCCTCTTCCCACTTCCCGCCTGGCTCCTCTTCCCTTCTCCCTCCTCCCGCCTCCCGCCTCCCGCTGCTGCGCCTCTACCTCCGCCTCCCCGTCCCCGCCGTCGTCGTTTCTGCCGCCTCAGCATCCGTCATGCGCGCACTGCCTTCCGCCCTCCCCAGACATCCGACGTCACGATTTTTCCCCAAACAGCTTGCTGAACGGGGTGCTGTTGTGATAGAAGCTAACTCCGGCCGAGGGAAGTCGGAGCAGAGACATCGTCACAAAAATTTGATGGTTTTGGCCGTTTCGCTTGAGACATCCTCACAACTCTCGTTTCTGAGTTGGCCGGGATTGGCCGTTTCGCCTGAGACATCCTCGAAAAGTGGCGCTCCGGGACGCCGCGCGAGAGGTGGTCCGGGCCGTTTCGCTTGAGACATCCTCGAAACTCTGCTCTGAGCCCCGAGGTGCCGTGCGAGAGGTGGTCCGGGCCGTTTCGCCTGAGACATCCTCGAAACTCTGAGCTCTGAGACTCTGAGATGCCATGCGCGAGGTGGTCCGGCCCGTTTCGCCTGAGACATCCTCAAAACTCTAACCTCGGAGATGCCGCGCGAGAGGTGGTCTGGCCCGTTTCGCCTGAGACATCCTCGAACTTCTGAGCTCTGAGATGCCTTGCGCGAGGTGGTCCGGCCCGTCTCGCCTGAGACATCCTCACTCTGAGCTCTGAGATGCCGTGCGCAAGGTGGTCCGGCCTGTTTCGCACAAGACATTCTCGCAACTCTGAGCTCCCAAATGCTGCGCAAGAGGTGGTCCAGCCTGTGGTCCCAGAAGACCACATGCTATATATCCTCCATGGGACCCTGCGAGCCCGCCTGAGACATCCTCGAACTTCTGAGCTCTGAGATGCCCTGCGCGAGGTGGTCCGGCCCGTCTCGCCTGAGACATCCTTGCAACTCTGAGCTCTGAGATGCCGTGCGCAAGGTGGTCCGGCCTGTTTCGCAGAAGAAATTCTCGCAACTCTGAGCTCCCAGATGCCGCGCAAGAGGTGGTCCAGCCTGGGGGCCCAGACGACCACATGTTACATATCCTCCTTGGGACCCTGGGAACCCCAGGAGGCCCCAGAGAGGTCCAGGAGGCCGCAGGACGCCCAGGACAGGCCCCAGGGGTCCGCAGGAGATTCCCAGGAGGCTCCCAGGAGGCCCCAGGAGGCCCCCTAACAGAACGTGTCAAGTTAATACACATCCGGTGTCGATTCGCTGATTTTTCCTGCTCTTGTGGCCCCCTCCTTTATTTTGAGGGGCCCAAGCAACCACAGGTTAGATATCCCCCCTGGGAGCCCCAAGAGGCTTCAGGAAACCCCAGGTGGAGGAAGCCTCCAGGAGGTCCCCAGGAGGCCCCAGGAGGCACCAGGAGGCCCCCGCAACTCGGAGCTCTGAGACGCCGCGCTCGAGGTGGTCCGGCCCGTTTCGCCTGAGACTTCCTCGCAGCACGTTTCGCCCGAGACACCGGTCCGTCTCGCCCGAGACATCCTCGCAACTCTGAGCTCTGAGATGCCGTGCGCAAGGTGGTCCACAAGACATTCTCGCAACTCTGAGCTCTCAGATGCCGCGCAAGAGGTGGTCCAGCCTGGGGGCCCAGACGACCACATGTTACATATCCCCCCTGGGAGCCCCAGGAGGCCCCAGAGAGCTTCAGGTGGGCCGAGGACAGGCCTCAGGGGTCCCCAGGAGATTCCCAGGAGGCTCCCAGGAGGCCCCAGGAGGCCCCCTATCAGAACGTGTCAAGTTAATACACATCCGGTGTCGATTCGTTGATTTTTCCTGCTCCCCCCCCATTTTGGGGGCCCCGACGGCCACATGTTAGATATCCCCCCTGGGAGCCCCAAAAGGCTTGCAGGAAACCTCAGGTGGAGTTCAGGAGGCCACAGGAGGCCCAGGAGGAAGCTCCGAGAGGTCCCCAGGAGGCCCCAGGAGGCACCAGGAGGCCGCAGGAAACGCGCCCAGACAGGCCCCAGGGGTCTCCACGACCAGGAGATTTCCCCAGGAGATTTCCGGGAGGGCCCCAGGAGGCCGGCTATCAGAACGTGTCTCAAGGGTAATACACATCCCGGATGTTGATTGCGTTGATTTTTCCTCCTGCTCTTGGTATCGTAGTACCACTGCTGTTATTGTTAGCTGTTTTTTTTTTTTTTTGTTTGCTTTTTGGTTGTTATGTGGGTTGTTTGTTGTGAGTGGGCTTAGTTCGGGGTGGGGAGGGATGGTTGGACTGGTGGGAGTGTTTATGTCTCAGGCTGAGTAGTGGGTGTAATTTATGTCACTATATGCTGGGTCAGGGCGGCCCAGAAAACCCGCCACAAACTCCGGCGTGTCACCGTTTCGTCCGGCACGACCCCCCCCCTCCATTTGGAGAGGCCCAGACGGCCACGGGTTAGATATCCCCCTGGGAGCCCCAAGAGGCTTCAGGAAACCCCAGGTGGAGTTCACGAGGCCACGGGAGGCCCAGGAGGAAGCTCCAGGAGGTCCCCAGGAGGCCCCAGGAGGCACCAGGAGGCCCCCGCAACTCGGAGCTCTGAGACGCCGCGCTCGAGGTGGTCCGGCCCGTTTCGCCTGAGACTTCCTCGCAGCACGTTTCGCTCGAGACATCGTCGCAACTTTGGGGTCCGAGATGCCGCGCGCGAGGTTGTCCAGCCGGTTACGCTGGAGACATCCTCGCAACTCTGGGCTCCGAGATGCCCTGCGCGAGGTGGTCCGGCCCATCTCGCCTGAGACATCCTCGCAACTCTGAGCTCTGAGATGCCGTGCGCAAGGTGGTCCGGCCCGTTTCGCACAAGACATTCTCGCAATTCTGAGCTCTCAGATGCTGCGCAAGAGGTGGCCCAGCCTGGGGGCCCAGACGACCACATGTTACATATCCCCCCTGGGAGCCCCAGGAGGCCCCAGAGACCCCAGAGAGCTTCAGGAGGCCGCAGGACGCCCAGGACAGGCCCCAGGGGTCCGCAGGAGATTCCCAGGAGGCTCCCAGGAGGCTCCCAGGAGGCCCCAGGAGGCCCCCTATCAGAACGTGTCAAGTTAATACACATCCGGTGCCGATTCGTTGATTTTTCCTGTTCTTGTGGCCCCCCATTTGGGGGGGCCCCGACGGCCACATGTTAGGTATCCCCCCCTGGGAGCCCCAAGAGGCTTCAGGAAGCCCCAGGTGGGGTCCAGGAGGCCACAGGAGACCCAGGAGGAAGCCCCAGGAGGTCACCAGGAGGTCCCAGGAGGCCCCAGGAGGCCCCCGCAACTCGGAGCTCTGAGACGCCGCGCTCGAGGTGGTCCGGCCCGTTTCGCCTGAGACTTCCTCGCAGCACGTTTCGCCCGAGACATCGTCGCAACTCTGGGGTCTGAAATGCCGCGCGCGAGGTGGTCCAGCCCGTTACGCTGGAGACATCCTCGCAACTCTGGGCTCCGAGATGCCGTTCGGGATGAAGAGGAGGAGGAGGAGGAGGAGGAGGAGGAGGAGGAGGAGGAGGAGGAGGAGGAGGCATGTTTTAACATGCCATGCCAGCCCGCACTGGACGGGCACGCAATCGACCTTGGAAACCGCAGTGGGTCTAAAAACCCTGTTTGGGGATACTGCACTCCGGCTATAATTGTACCTTTTTTTCTGGGGCGTATGCAGCGGCGACTGTGCGGAGAGCGATCATCCAGGCGATGCAATTGCTGGTCGTCCCCGCGGCGACGTTGAGGGTGGTGACATCTCGTGTTGTCTGCCTCGTCTCGTCCTGTCTCCTCGGTCTGTCGCCCCCTTTCTCTTTTCCTCATTCCTCCCGCGTGTCGTCTCTGCGCTTTGGGTTCGTCGTTGCTTCCTCCTCGGCCTCATCTTCCTCCTCTTCTCCTTCTTTCCCTCGTCCTCCAAGCTGCGCCGAAGATAGTTCGAAACGGAAAAAACATCAACATCATCGGCATCATCACCATCGTTGTCGTCATCATCATCATCATCATCATCATCATCATCATCATCATCATAATCATCATCACCATCGTCGTCATCATCACCGCCGCCATCATCATCGTCATCATCGATGGCCTCGTCGCCCTCGTCATTTCTGTTTGCGCGCGGGCACTTCATCATCATTCCCCACATGCTTAGTGGGTTTTTTGTTTTCTTCCAACCCGCACCGCACCCGCGTCTCACCTCCTCCTCCTCCTCCTCCTCCTCCTCCTCCCCCTCCTCTTCCTTCCTCCCTCACCCACAGCACAGCACAGCACAGCACATCAAAGCACACACATACACACATACATGCTTCGTGGGGTTCTGGCGTTTCCCACATGTTTAGTGGGGTTATGGTTTTCTTCCCCGCCGCGTCCCACCCACGACGCTCACTCACTCAATCACCTCCCTCTTCCCCTCTTCCCTCTTCTCCTCTCCTCACCCACACGCGTCGCACCCGCGGCTCTCACCTCGCCTCCCTCCCTGCCCTCCGAGCGCGGCGTCTATGCAGGCCATGGCGCAGGGCGTGGCAGGTGTGGCACTTTCTCGATCTCGTAGGGGGTGCGCTGGGTGTGGTCTCCGAGTGCGGGGTCTATGCGGGCCATGGCGCAGGGCGTGTCAGGTGTGTCATTTTCCTCACCCCGTAGGGGGTGCGCAGGGGGTGGTCTCCGAGCGCGGCGTCTATGCGGGCCATGGCGCAGGGCGTGGCAGGTGTGGCACTTTCCTCACCCCGTCGGGGGTGCGCAGGGGGTGGTCTCCGAGCGCGGCGTCTATGCTGGCCATGGCGCAGGGCGTGCCAGGTGTGGCACTTTCTCGACCTCGTAGGGGGTGCGCTGGGGGTGGTCTCCGAGAGCGGCGTCTATGCGGGCCATGGCGCAGGGCGTGGGCAGGTGTGGCACTTTCGTCGACCTCGTAGGGGTTCGCAGGGGGTTGGTCCCGAGCGCGGGTCTATGGCGTGCCATGCGCAGGGCGTGGCAGGTGTGGCACTTTCCTCACCCCGTCGGGGGTGCGCTGGGTGTGGTTTCCGAGCGCGGCGTCTATGCTGGCCATGGCGCAGGGCGTGCCAGGTGTGGCACTTTCTCGACCTCGTAGAGGGTGCGCTGGGGGTGGTCTCCGAGCGCGGCGTCTATGCGGGCCATGGCGCAGGGCGTGGCAGGTGTTGCACTTTCTCGACCTCGTAGGGGGTGCGCAGGGGGTGGGTCTCCGAGGGCGGCGTCCTATGCGGCCCATGGCGCAGGGCTTGGCGAGGTTGGCACTTTGCCTCACCCCGTCGGGGGTGCGCTGGGTGTGGGTTCTCCGAGCGCGGCGTCTATCTGGCCATGCGCCAGGCTTGCCAGGTGTGGCACTTTCCGACCTCGTAGAGGGTGCGCAGGGGGTGGTCTCCGAGCGCGGCGTCCATGCGGGCCACGGCGCAGGGTGTGGCAGGTGCGGCACTTTCTCGACCTCGTAGGGGGTGCGCAGGGGGTGGTCTCCGAGCGCTGCGTCTAATGCGGGCCATGGCGCAGGGCGTGGTAGGTGTTGCACTTTCTCGACTTTGTAGGGGGTACGCAAGGGGTGGTCTCCGAGCGCGGCGCTTATGCGGGCCATGGCGCAGGGCGTGGCAGGTGTGGCACTTTCTCGACCTCGTACAGGGGTGCGCAGGGGGTGGTCTCCGAGCGCGGCGTCTAATGCGGGCCATGGCGCAGGGCGTGGCAGGCGTGGCACTTTCTCGACCTCGTAGGGGGCGCGCAGGGGGCGGCCTCCGAGCGCGGCGTCTATGCGGGCCACGGCGCAGGGCGTGGCAGGTGCGGCACTTCCCTCACCCCGTATGGGCGTGCGCCGGGGGTGGCCTCCGAGCGCGGCGTCTATGCGGGCCACGGCGCAGGGCGTGGCAGACGCGGCGTATTCTCTACACCACCGGGGGCTCGCAGGGAATGGTCCCCGAGCGCGGCGTCTATGCGGGCCTATGCGGGACACGGCGCAGGGCGTGGCAGGTGTGGCACTTTTCTCGACCAGTCGTAGTGGGGTGCGCAGGGGGTGTTCTCCGAGCGCGCGTCCTAATGCGGGCCTGGGCGCAGGGCGTGGAGGTGTAGGCAACTTTCTCGATCTCTAAGGGGGTGCGCCTGGGTGTGTTTCCGAGCGCGGGGTCCTGATGCGGGCCATGGCCGGTGCGGTCAGGTGTTGCACCGCAAAGCCTAGCTAGCGGTGCGCAGGGGGTGGGGCTGTCTCCGAGCCGCGGCGTCTGGCCGGGCCCATGGCGCAGGGCGTGCAGGTGTGGCCCTTTCCTCACCCGTAGGGGGTGCGCAGGGGGTGGTCTCCGAGCGCGGCGTCTATGCGGGCCATGGCGCAGGGCGTGTCAGGTGTGGCACTTTCTCGACCTCGTAGGCGGTGCGCTGGGTGTGGTCTCCGAGCGCGGCGTCTATGCGGGCCATGGCGCAGGGCGTGGCAGGTGTGGCACTTTCCTCACCCCGTAGGGGGTGCGCAGGGGGTGGTCTCCGAGCGCGGCGTCTATGCGGGCCATGGCGCAGGGCGTGGCAGGTGTGGCACTTTCTCGACCTCGTAAGTGGGCGCGCTGGGGGTGGTCTCCGAGCGCGGCGTCTATGCGGGCCATGGCGCAGGGCGTGGCAGGTGTGGCATTTTCTCGATCTCGTAGGGGGTGCGCAGGGGGTGGTCTCCGAGCGCGGCGTCTATGCGGGCCATGGCGCAGGGCGTGGCAGGTGTGGCACTTTCCTCACCCCGTAGGGGGTGCGCACGGGGTGGTCTCCGAGCGCGGCGTCTATGCGGGCCATGGCGCAGGGCGTGGCAGGTGTGGCACGTTCTCGACCTCGTAGCGGGTGCGCAAGGGGTGGTCTCCGAGCGCGGCGTTTATGCGGGCCATGGCGCAGGGCGTGGCAGGTGTGGCACTTTCTCGACCTCGTAGGGGGGTGCGCAGGGGGTGGTCTCCGAGCGCGGCGTCTATGCGGGCCATGGCGCAGGGCGTGGCAGGTGTGGCACTTTCTCGATCTCGTAGGGGGTGCGCTGGGTGTGGTTTCCGAGCGCGGGGTCTATGCGGGCCAAAAAAAAGAAATGGCGCAGGGCGTGTCAGTTGTTTCACTTTTCTTCTCGGGGACCTCGTATGCGGTGCGCAGGGGTGGCGTGGTCTCCGAGCGCGGCGTCTATGCGGGCCATGGCGCAGGGCGTGGCAGGTGTGGCACTTTCTCGATCTCGTAGGGGGTGCGCTGGGTGTGGTTTCCGAGCGCGGGGTCTATGCGGGCCATGGCGCAGGGCCGTGCCAGGGTGTGCACGTTCTCGACCTCGTAGGCGGTGCGCTGGGGTGTGGGTCTCCGAAGCGCGGCGTCTGATGCGGGCCATGGCGCATGCGTGGCAGGTGTGGCACTTTCCCTCACCCCGTAGGGGTTGCGCAGGGGGTGGTCCTCCGGCGC
Organism: Prorocentrum cordatum; assembly: GCA_963575745.1. Lineage (NCBI taxonomy): Eukaryota > Dinophyceae > Prorocentrales > Prorocentraceae > Prorocentrum > Prorocentrum cordatum. The sequence continues at coordinate 126,840 of CAUYUJ010015995.1, read as the reverse complement.
GGCGTCTATGCGGGCCATGGCGCAGGGCGTGGCAGGTGTGGCACTTTCTCGACCTTGTAGGGGGTGCGCAGGGGGTGGTCTCCGAGCGCGGCGTCTATGCGGGCCATGGCGCAGGGCGTGGCAGGTGTGGCACTTTCTCGACCTCGTAGGGGGTGCGCAGGGGGTGGTCTCCGAGCGCGGCGTCTATGCGGGCCATGGCGCAGGGCGTGGCAGGTGTGGCACTTTCTCGACCTCGTAGGGGGGTGCGCAGGGGGTGGTCTCCGAGCGCGGCGTCTATGCGGGCCATGGCGCAGGGCGTGTCAGGTGTGGCACTTTCTCGACCTCGTAGGCGGTGCGCAGGGGGTGGTCTCCGAGCGCGGCGTCTATGCGGGCCATGGCGCAGGGCGTGGCGGGTGTGGCATATTCTCGGCACCACCGGGGGTGCGCAGGGAATGGTCCCCGAGCGGGGCGTTTATTCTATATGCGCCCATGTCGCAGGGCCTGGAAGGCGTGGCACTTTCTCGACACCAGAGGAGGTGTGCAGGGGGTGGTCTCTCTATACGCGCCAATGTCGCAAGGCCTAGCAGGCGTGGCACTTTCTCGACACCGGAGGGGGTGTAGGGGGTGGTTTCTCTATACTCGCCCATGTCGCAGGGCCTAGCAGGCGTTGCACTTTCTCGACACCAGAGGGGGTGCGCAGGGGGTGGTCTTTCTATATGCGCCCATGTCGCAGGGCCTAGCAGGAGTGGCACTTTCTCGACACCAGCGGGGGTGCGCAGGGGGTGGTCTCTCTATACGCGCCAATGTCGCAAGGCCTAGCAGGCGTGGCCTACAAGGGCGTGCCTTGTGGGTGCGGTATCTCTCTGTTTCGGGCTCGCAAAGTGTGGCTGGCGCGGCGCTTCTCCTCTCCCACCTCTCCTCGTGAGTGGCGTCACCAACGGGATCGGCGGGGCAACGGCCACTAACCTTATTCTCACATGCTTCACTTCAGCCATCATCACTCCAGCCATAATATAAGTTTGTGGGGTTCCTCGGTAGCGTAATTTTCACCAGCACCGTCGTCATCATCTCACCATCGTCGTCATCATCACCGCCGTCGTCATCACCGCCATCATCGATGGCGTCGTCGCCCTCGTCATGTTTGTTTGCGCACAGGCACTCCTTCATCATTCTCACCAGCGCCATCGTCATCATCCTCATAATCGTCCTCTTCATCATCATCCTCGCCAGCGTCAGCGTTGCCACCGTTAACTATCATCATCACCATTATCAGCTACTTTGTAACCTTTCCTATTGTCATCCTCAAAATCGCCCACGCCGTCGTCATAGACATCATCATCACCATCATTATCGTCGGCATCATCGTCATCATCATCCTCATCATCATCATCGTCATCATCAGCATCATCGTCGTCGTCGCTGTCGCGGCTCAGTGGGGTTCTGCCGGCACGGTGAGGGTGGGCGGGATGAGATGAATGCATAACCATAGGAGGTGGCCACGTGCGGATGCGACCACAACAAACAAACTCCATCACCCCTATGAGACAGTACTATTTTCATAGGGCTCTGGTTCATCGTTGTTTTAGATGAAATCCCAGACGAGCTGGTATCGACCCACCCCGTCACCCCTGTCAAACAATACCATGCGCGCGCATTCGTGCATCTCAGAAGAATTTGTCAAGCATCCTGGGTAAAGGCTGCAACGTCCACGCGCGCGCACATGTCGAAATCACACCAACACACATAAGTTCTGCAAGCATTTCAACTGGCAAACATCAGCCACCCACGCGTTTTAAATTGAAGTGTGGCAGTGTTTCTGCCCGCGCGCAGTTGCTGGAATCATGTGGACACCGTGCGATTGTAGCAATCCCGTCCAGAAACCGCATCGTCATCTCACCACGCGGTGCATCCGCGTTGTTCTAGCATGCGCCCAGCGCGCGAATTCATACCACATAGTACCATGTGGGCCATTCGCGCGCCGCCACGCGCGCGTGTCGAACACCTTCCAACATCATTGTTTTTCGATGCGTCTCACTCGTATATGTATTTATGCATCATGTAATATATATATATATATATATATGTATATATATGTATATACATATACATATATATGTATATATACATACATGCATGCATACATACATATATACATACATACATACAGACAGACAGACAGACAGACAGACAGACAGACATACATACATAAAGCCAATGCGCCCCCCCGCCCCACCTGAAGCTTTTCCCACGTCCGTCGCATTTGGGGGCAACTCCCGGTACCGCGCCCCCCTGGGCTCCCAGGGAGGCCCCAAACGCCCCAGGATGGCCCAAGACGCCCCCATTGAACCCCCAGAACGCGAAAGGACGGCCCAAGACGCTCCCAAGCAGCTCAAGACAGACCTCCGACGGCTCTCCAGGCTCCCAGGATGCCTCCAAGACGCCCCAAGAGAGTTCCGAGAGGCGTCCCGGGAGCGCCCGAAGAGGCCAACATCGTTGATGTTCATTTGTTTTGTTTGCGGTTTTTAGCCTTTCGCGTTTTCGAGTTTCCAATGCTCCAATACGGCCGAAAAAGGCTCCCAAAACCGCCCCAAGACCGCCCAAGACGGGCCAAGAAGGCCCTAAGACGGCCCCAAAGCGGTCCAAGAGCGCCCCGAGGCAGCCCAAGAGACCCCCAAGATGGCCCGCAAAACCGCCCAACAGGGGGATCGCAGATCGACAAACTCGGCTTTCCGCTCCAAAAGGCTCCCAGGAATCCCCAAGAGTCCCCCAAAGACCCTGAAGAGGCACCCAAGAGCCCCGAAGAGGTCCAAAAGTGGCCCCAAGAGGCCCCCAAACAGCCCCCCGGCGACCTCCAAACTGCCTCCCAAGAGCCCCTTGCACGCCTCTTAGCCCCCCCCGATTCCTGCACACTACATGTTAGGATGTCCCACTTGAAAACCAAGGAAATCCAGTGATTTTCTTTTCGTTCAAGTTCATCCCGAGCCCCATCAAGACTTCGGGGTCACATTGCACAGATTGTTCGGGAATGCTGTTGAACTCTCTGACGCTGTCTTGGCACTCTCTTGGGTCGTCTTCGTGTCCTCTTGGCTTCACCTGAAACCACCGTAAAAATCTAGATCCCATGAGCTCACCTGTCCAGCCTAGCTAGAAAGTCAGCGCGGGCGCGCCAAGACAGAGACAAAAGAGGGGACCTCCCAGAGCCTTGCGAGCGCTTTGGCCCAAGGTGGCCCCAAGGTTTTCCCAGAGGTTGTCGAGGCGCCCGCCCGATGCTTACGGAGACTCCCGGGAGGCTTCTTGAAGGCACTAAGAGCCCCCCAAGAGGCCCAGAAAGAAATCCAAGACTCCGCCAAAAAGGCCTCGAGGGCCATCCCAACAGACCATGGCCTGCATCCCGGAGACTTTTGTCCCACAGCCCAAGCATTGCAAATTGAAATGATCCCGGCAAAGCAACCTAACAGCGATGTGTAGAAGCATATCTGAAAGCATTCCCCTTAAGATTCAGATGAAAATCCAATTGTCGAATTCTGCTGTTCTCGCAGTCGTAGTCGCATTCGCGATGACAGTCGCAGCGGCAACGGCAGTCGCAGTCACAGCCTCAGCCTCAGCCTGCCTCCTCTCCTCCTCCTCTTTCTCCTGCTCCTCCTCCTCCTCCTCCTCCTCTTCCTCCTGCTCGTCCTCGTTCTCGTCCTCCTCGTCTTGCTCGTCCTCCTCCTCCTGGTGCTCTCCTCCTCCTCCTCCTCCTCCTCCTCCTCCTCCTCCTCCTCCTGGTGGTCCTCGTTCTCCTCCTCCTGGTGCTCTCCCCCCCCTCCTCCTCCTCGTCCTCCTCCTCCTCCTCCTCCTCGTCCTCCTCCTCCTCTTCCTCCTCCTCCTCCTCCTCCTCCTCCTGGTAGTCCTCCCCCTCCCCTCCTCCTCCTCCTCCTCCTCTTCCTGGTCGTCCTCGTTCTCGTCCTCCTCGTCTTGCTCGTCCTCCTCCTCCTGGTGTTCCTCCTCCTCCTCCTCCTCCTCCTCCTCCTCCTCCTCCTCCTCCTGGTGGTCCTCGTTCTCCTCCTCCTGGTACTCTCCCCCCCCCTCCTCCTCCTCCTCCTCGTCCTCGTCCTCCTCCTCCTCCTCCTCCTCCTCCTCCTCCTCCTCCTCCTCCTCCTCCTCCTCCTCCTCCTCCTCCTGGTACTCCTCCCCCTCCCCTCCTCCTCCTCCTCCTCCTCCTCTTCCTGGTCGTCCTCCTCCTCCTGGTCGTCCTCCTCCTCCTGCTCGTCCTCCTCCTCCTCCTGCTCGTCCTTCTTCTCCTGCTCCTCCTGCTCCTCGTCCTGCTCCTGCTCGTCCTCGTCCTCCTGGTCTTGCTCGTCCTCCTCCTCGTCGTGCTCTTGCCCCTGCTGAAAATGTGGCCCAGGAATGAATGGAGTTCTGGGAACTCGAAGAGCACGAAGTGGCCTACAGTTGGCTCCGGGCATTCAAAATGTGGCCCGGGAATGGAGTTCTGGGAACTCGAAGAGCACGAAGTGGCCTACAGTTGGCTCCGGGCATTCAAAATGTGGCCCGGGAATGGAGTTCTGGGAACTCGAAGAGCACGAAGTGGCCTACAGTTGGCTCCGGGCATCCAAAATGTGGCCCGGGAATGGAGTTCTGGGAACTCGAAGAGCACGAAGTGTGTGACTGTTGCATCCGGCCCTCCAGAATGTGGCCCGGGAATGGAGTTCTGGGAACTCGAAGAGCACGAAGTGTGTGACTGTTGCATCCGGCAGAATGTGGCCCGGGAATGGAGTTCTGGGAACTCGAAGAGCACGAAGTGTGTGACTGTTGCATCCCAGAATGTGGCCTGGGAATGGAGTTCTGGGAAATCGAAGAGCACGAAGTGTGTGACTGTTGGTGAAAAACGAGCGGGGCCCCGTGCCGCCCGGCAACTCCCAACACCTGCCCGGACCCCCCTGTGGAGTGATCTGTGAGCTCTTTTTACACCACTAGAAACCTATCAGTCTTCGCTGTTAGGTAAAAACATGAATTCTCAGAACTCCTTTTTTGCAAACTTACCCCCTGCTAATTTTCGCACAATTGACCATACTTCAGAACCCCGCCATCCAATCCCTGAAAGCCTTCGAGGGCCCAAAATTATCGTACAACATGTGATGTTGTGGTTTCCGCATTTCTCCTTCTATACGCTTCCGAGGTTTGCGCAGGGACTCCAGTAAGGTCGTTAGATGCACAAGGCACTTCAACAATTGATATTTCATGCGTTAGCCTTCCGAGCCTAGCTAGAACTTAAGCGCGCGCGAAGCACGCGATGGTTCTAGTACATAATATATATATATATATATATATATATATAGTTACAAACGCATATGGTAACAATCATGGGTTTTCAACAAGAAGTCTGCCCGATGTGTTGACTTTCTGCGGGCGCGCATTTTCTCATGACCCTTACCAACACCACCGCAGCACCACCAGTACCATCATCGTCGATCGCCGCCATTGCCGCCTTCACAATCACCGTCATCACCGACATGAGGACATCACCATCGGCATTGTCAGCCTCGGTGCCGTCGTTGTCCTCGCCGCCGTCATTGTCCTTATCGTCACTACCATCGCTAGTATCAACTTCGTTGCCGCTGTGGTCGACGTAATTATGATATCGCGCCAGCCCGAGTCACCGACTCGAATTGAGCTGCTCGCGCGCCACCGCGGCCGTCGAGACGCGTTGGGAAGCTCCCTGCCTCTACCCGATTGGGAAGTTCATGCGACGGGAAACTCCTGCCTCCCATGGCGAAGCGTGGAACGTTCCAGCCGCTGTTGGACAGCTGTCTCTCGCGTCGTAGCTCTTTACGCCAAATTGGTGTCTGGCCTCTAAAACTTCACCACGGCGAATCACGTGTATCGATCGCCAATGCCGGCTGCTTTTGTCCACGCCATTTTGGCTTGCTAGCGCTGTCTCCTCCAGGCCTTTATTTGCTCCAGCCGCCGCCCTCCACAGAAGGCCGAGCGGCAGCTAGGGATGGAGCAGGTCCCTGGCTTGCGGCTTCTGGAGGTTGCCGAGATTTCAGAGATCCTTCTGCGGGCGCTCACAGTAGACGACCTACGTGACCTCAGCGCATGCAGTGGTCGCCTGGCGCGGCTGCTGGCGGGCAACTGCTGTTGGCTTCACGGCGCCATCGCCGAGGCGCCTTTCCTCCGACTGGAGGTTCCCCGCCTCCCGGAGATGCAGCGCGCTCGCGTCTTCCGCGCACTGCGCGTCCTGAGGAGAGCCGTCCCAGCTCGCGGGCTCAGGGTCCCACTGGACTCGGCCAGCAGGATCGAGGAGCTGGCAGGTGCCGTGAAGGCCGCCTCCCACGCGTCGGCCCTCCACGTGCAGCGCCACAGGGGATTCGCGGCGCCGATGGTCGGCTTGCTTCGCTGGAGGGACGAGGCGGCGCTGCTGGGCGCATTTTGCCGTTGCGGCGGCGATCGGTGCAATTCGGACGACTTCTGCCTCTCGGAGCCCGTCACCCTCCCGCAGCGGGAGTCCGAGCAGCTCGCGGCGTACCTGGGCCTCAGCGCTTGCCTAAGCCCGCCGCTGTCGATGCGGATCGTGTTCGCCTGGAAGGGCGGCCAGCTGATGGCCGCCATGTCGATGGGCGGGCTGGTGCCTGGGCGGCTGAAGCTGCCGGACCTTTCCGCCCCTGGGTTCGCCACGAAGTTGCTCGTCCAGATCACCATCCAGTGTCTCGAGCCAAAGCTGCAGATGCCGACAACCTCGCTGACGATCCCTGTCGGCAGGCAGTGGGTGGCCGTTCCCCTGGAGCTGCCCGACGACGCGGAGGGCCGCAACGCAGCCATGGCGGCGATGGTCCGCGGGGCGCTCTGCGTTATGGCTGTGGCGGACGTCGACGGCGAGACCAAGCGGCTGTCGCTGTCGTTGAACGCCCTGCAGCTGCACCCGTCCCGCGAGAACTCTGAGGTTTGAGTCGCCGTAGACCGAGTCCTCCCGGATGGAGTCGGAGGATCGCGCCGCATCGCCGATGCATCGGCGATGCGGCTCGGTGTGGAGCCCGATTTTCTCCACGCCGGCGTCGTCGACGCATCGCCGACGTCGCCGATGCATCGTCGATGCATCGCCGACGCATCGACGATGCATCGGCGATGCGGCGCGATCCACCGACCCCATTTGGGAGGCCTCTAGTGGAAGCCCGCGCTCGGCCGTGTGAAAAGCCAGACGGAGAGTTAGGGGGAGACCGATGCCAGCGTTTGTGCACATCCACCGCCCGAGGAACTGATGTCAACGGGCCCTGGGAGGCAGTGACCCCTTTGGGGGAATTAACGCGCAGGTGTGGCATTTTGGCTTGGCTCGGATCCGTCTGGGGGCGTCTTGGGGCGCTATTGGGCCCCTCTTGAACTGTCGTGGGCCCTTCGTTTGGTCCGTCTGGAGCCTCGTCGGAACCCTCTCGGGGCGTCTTGGGACGTCTCGTGGCCCCCATGAGGCCCTCCTGGAGCCCTCTTCGGGCCCTCTTCGGCTCCTTTCTGGCCGTCTTGGAGCGTCCTTCGGCGCCTCTCGGACCGTCTTGCAGGCTCGGGAGACCGAGGGGCGATCGTAGAGAACCAAACGGTGACAGAAACATGCAAAGTCGGAGGTCCGCGCGGATTCCTCGGATCGGCGCTGGGGATCCTTGGCGGCGCCTCTGGCGCTCTCTGGCGCGCTCGCGGGTCCAGCGCCGATCCCACGATTTTGCGCGGGCCTCCGAGCTGTTACATTCAGAGCGTGAATTACCTCCCCCGCTTTCGCTTCCAGGCAAAACCAGGCCATACCACGCGCCTCCTCGTGAAGCGGCCTGACCAGTACAGGCCGTAGTTTGGCATTGATTGGTATCTCTTGGAAGCGAGGGTGGTCAAAAGCGAGGGAGGTTTGTTTTCCCCCTATGTCACCGTGTAGTTCTTTCAGGAGCTGCCGGCTCCCTACGAATTCCACACGGAATAGGTTCATGGGCAGGCCGCCGTCGGATCGCCGGCGAGGCGCCAGCGGGTCGCGGGGCGGGTCGCGGGGCGGTTCGAGAGGTGGGTCGCAAGGCGACGGCGAGGAAGCAGGCACGGCAGCGAGAATGCGCTCCCCGCGACTCTACCTCGGCCGTTGCCCCAGAGGGCCTTGGATGACCGGCTGGGCTCTCACTCCGATGATAGGATGCCAGGAGAACACAAGCCGACACGAACCTAAAAACTCGGAGGTCCGCGAGGAATCCTTTGATCGGCGCTGGGGCCCCCTGGCGGCGCCTCTGGCGCCGCCCGTGGCGCGCTGAGCGAACCACAGACTCTGTCGCTCAAGGCAGGGGTGCGCAGTCTGCGCGGTTCGTCTCTGTGTGCACCCGGGCCACTTCGGGGCGGAGTCCGACGTAGGATCCTCCGCGCTTGCACGTGCTTCTCTTGCTGAGGCTCTGTGGTCGTCAGCGAGGCTCCGACCACGCTGTCTGGCTGCGGTGCCCTCTGAACTTACAGGCAGTACCTAATTCGTTTCTTGGTCAATCGGGGTTTGCGAGTACCTATGATGCAGCCCGCGGATCAGAAGCTCTGGTCGCTGTCGTGCGCAGGTGAAGACGCAGCGCAGGGACGCGGGGTCACGGAAAGCTTTTTGGGCAAATCAGACGTTTGCAAGCGTCGCGTTTGATAGTCTGCTCGCCATGCGTGACGACCGACGTCGAAGCGCACGAGATGCGCATTGACAGCATCTTGACCAGTAAGTCCTTGGCTTGACATGGGTCAACCCGTACCATGATCACTTTTCCTTGTTTGGCAGCCGGCGCTTCTCATAGCGCGATTGTGGGTAATACCCTGCTCCGCGCTAGATTAATCAGGGTCGTGTTCAACTCTGAACCGCGCCCAAGTTACACGACCGTGGCTAGCGGGCGTTTAGGAACAAAATAAGAGCGCGGGACTTTCAGGCTTGCACGCCGTCAGTGGCCCGAGATCTACCGACATCGAAGGATCTACGCTCTCGGAGAGCTGCGATCGCTCATGGCTAAACGATCCACGCGGTTTCTGATGCCAACGCTCACGTCGACCTGACAGGAGCCAGCTGTTGTCGCCCATCCGGTCGACCGCGCCGTTAGCGAGGCTTTACAGCCGCCTGCGCCGCACCGCCTGCTCCCAGCACGGGCCGCAGGCAGGAAGCTGGGCGGGCCCCTGCGGGGGAGGCCCTTCGGCGCAGGGGCCCGGATATCCGTGCCCCGTCGCAGCCGCCGGCGCGCTCCCCGTGGTGACCCGCCCGCGATTTTTAATAAGGATCCCTGCGCTTCAGGCGTCGGGGCTTCCTACGCCTCGGAGGAGGAACACGTACCCGTACCGCTACTTTTCCCCAATGCTTTCCAGTTTGGGCCTCTTGGGAGGCCCTTGTCGCCACCAGTGAATG
>CAUYUJ010015995.1:62500-112500 GCA_963575745.1 Prorocentrum cordatum | reverse complement strand
GGGCCGCCGCGCGGGGAGCGGCTGCCTGCTGCGCTGCGCGCGCGCTCCTCCACGCGGGCGGGAAGAGGCTACCGAGCCAGGGCGGCCTCTCTGCGAGCCTGGCTTGGAGCGGGAGCGAGTCCCTGCAGCGGTCAGCTCCTTCTCGCCCAGTCGAAACATCAGGGCCAAGGGGGATACGTGGGGCGTGTCTACGAAGATGCCTGGTCAGCTCGTCTCGGTCCCGAAATGGCTCCGTACAGCTGCACATGTAATCCAAACTCCAGGGACCGTGACCACCGAGGATCGAAGCCGTCTTAATCTCGGACAAGGGGCAGTACAGGCTAGGGGGCTCCAGGACAGTGTGATGGAACGTAGAGGGCCTCGGAGGACATCGGGCCTTAAGGACTGCCTGCACAGCGTGTTCTTGGGCAATACGATGTGTACGAAACGATTGACGGCAGAATATGCATTCATTCGTCACAATGATGGTGTGCACGAGGGACCTGCACGCGTGGCCGCCGTTCTTGGAGAAACGTTGATGCGCGAGAAGGGCCCGACGAGTCTGAAAAACCTGCCCGCACACCTGCCCCTGGGAGTCCTTCAAATCACAGGTCCAGCACGATGTAGGAGGAGGGGGAACATCCTGATCACCTTCAGGGACCTCGAGACCAGGAGGAGCACCATAGAGCCCAGGAGGTGGGGGTATTGCCGTGGTTTTTTTCAGCCGCCCGTAGGAGCCCAGGGTCAAGGTCAGGAACTGCTCCTTGAGGTCCCCGTCCATGAACAGGGCCTTAACATTCAAACGAAGTGCTGGTTCCGAAGCAGGGCCCGTGAACAACCACCCCTCCAGAAGAGACGCCTCCGACTTCTGGACCAGGCTCAGGATGTCGAACGCGAAGCGTCGAGCATAAGGGTTGACTCCCCACTGTTCCTGCAGCAGAAAACCTTCCTCGCTCAAAGTGGGACGCTCGTCAATCGGCAACTGCCCGAAGAGAGCCCCTAACTCCTGAGGGTGACGATCGGGGAACCGCATCCACTGCTGATACTGCTTCAGCCTTCGCACACGCAACTCCACTCCAGTCGGAGCGATCCCCACGCGCTTCAGGACAGTGACGTCAGACAGAGCACGGTAGCGAAGCACGGGACGACCTCGATCATCGACGACTGGATCACCTCCCTCATCCACCACCTCCGTCTTGATGCAGGCTCCTCCTCCCAACAGCTTACGCGCGAAGCCGACCAGGACCCGATCGAGACGCGACTCCTGGGCCTCCGAGAGGATCAAAGTAGTGAGTCCTGACAGAAGGGCGCCCTGGACCACGGACCCGAAGACGATCTTCGTGAAGTTCCAAACTCGATTTTGGCTCCAGAAGCGGCCCATGGTGTAGTACCCCCTCCTGCATGCCAAGATTCGCCTCTGAAGCTCGCCCTGGACGCCCCCGTTTACAGCCGTCTGAATACCCAACGCCACACTGTCAAACTGGACTTGTCCAGGCAACTTCACCGTACCCCCGAACACAGCAGCAGCATGCTTCTGAGAACCCAATCCCACGAACGAAGGGGTGACGCTGCTTTTTCCAGGATTGTGCGCATAGCCGTCGGGAGCCAGCGCAGCGTGCAGGTGCCTGAGGGCCGTCTCCAGCGTGTGCCGCGCGTTCAGCGCGGAGGTGACGACGTGCGTCTTGCTGGTGTCGTCGGCGTAGACCCTGCACGACAAGTCCACGGGGCGTTGAAGAATGGGAACCCAGGCTGTGCAGATCGCCTCGCTCGGCCAAACCGTGCGAGTGGGGATCGACGGTGGTGTCGGAGGAACCAGCGCAGCCTCTCGCCATGCAGAATAGGTTGTCGGTCGCGGGGGGGCCTCGCCTGACCAGGTCTCGTCTCGCAACGCGTCCAGCCACGACTGTACAGGATGACGGAAGGTGCGCGCGAAGAACAGGGCCGCGGGGCTGTCGCCCATGAAGGCGCCACACAGGTTGTGCATCGTCTGCTCGCCGTCAGCGCCAACAATCGTGAACGTGCTGTTCTCGTGGCGCTGGTGAAAGTAGCAGTGCGCGTCCTCGCTGATGGATGTGGCCACCGTGGCCCTCAATGATGAGAAAGAAGTGCAGCCGAAGGCGTTGGCCATATCTTCCTTAGCCGTAACCGTCGAAACACCAAGTGCCCTCAACCGTCCGAGTAACACCTCCTGGCAGATCAAGGCTCCCTCGCGACTACGGCCACGATGATAACCATGCTCACGATCGGGAACGGGATCCTCAGGGCCTCGACGAAGCTGAGCTTTGTACCACAGCACTCCCATGCGACACAGACCGTGAATGAAACGACGCGCCGAGAAGCCTTCCTTACCATTACGTTTGTCCAAGCCAGTCGCGCGGGAATGATGCCATACCACTGGCGTGCGACGAACTCTCCGAATATGATGAAATATTTTCTGAAGGGCCTTGATGCTATGCTCGTTGGAGATCTGCGGCACCGCCTCAGCACCAAGACCGCGCCGATCACCCGCAAGCCGATGCCGAGGTGCAAACTCAGGCCGAGACGGTGCAGGTTGTGACGGCGCCTCACCACCTTCGTCGTCCCCATCGTCCCCTCGGCGGCGCCGGCGGCGGGGACGCCTGTACGAGCCGTCGAAGCGGCGCATCGGGTCCAGCACCAGCATGATGAGCTCCGTCGGGATCGAATGCAGAGGCGCCGCCTTGCGCCGAGGTGCCGTCACTGCCAGCTCTGCTACCGCTGTCAGATCATCACGACCCTGTTCGACATGTGCAAAATTGTCGCTGCCGAAGGAGTCGGGGGCAGGCAGATCCTCCAGCAGCGCCGTCTGATAGCCCTGGAAGGTAACGGGGACGGCCGAGAAGCCGCCGAGAGGGCCAGCCTGCTCGAAGTGCGCGCGGATCTCGGCCACGCGCGGCGCGTAGGAGGAGGCGAGGTTGTAGCGGCGCCGCTTAGGTCCTCCACAGCGCCCCGCAAGAAGATGAGCGAGTCTCCATACCTCCGCATGCCGTCGTCCACGCCAGGCTTGACCGAGCTCGCCGACCAGTTGAGAGACCGCCTCATCTTGTCTAGTCCGTCGCAGAACTCTCAGCTTCTTAGAGCACCGTGCCAGCAGCAGCGCCGACGCTCGACCCTCCTCACGAGCCCGACGCCGTTCTCGGAGGAGCTGACTCCGCATGCGTCCGTATTCTCGAAGTTTCGGATCGACAGCAGCTGCCCGTGAAAAATGACGCTCCGCCGTCGAAAACACGAGGGTGACCCACCGCTCCCAGGCACCGTCAGGGGCAGGCGCATGGAGAAGGAGGAGGGAGGAGGAGGGAGGAGGGAAGGAGGGAGGGAGGGCGGGAGGGAGGGAGGGAGAGGAGGGAGGGAGGAGGGAGGAGGGAGAGGAGGCGGAGGAGGAGGAGGAGGAGGCAGGAGGGGGGGGGAGGGAGGAGGAGGAGGAGGAGATGGAGGAGGAGGAGGAAGACTTGGGGGAGAGGGAAGAGGAGGAGGAGGAGGAAGAGAAGGAGGGGGAGGGGAGGAGGAGGAGAGGGAGGATGAGGGGGAGGAGGAGGGAGGAGCGGGGAGGGCGGAGGAGGAGGAGGAGGAGGAGGAGGAGGAGGAGGAGGAGGAGGAGGAGGATGGAGGACGCTGTGCGCTGGGCATGCCCAGGTAGGCGGGCGGGTGGCCATGCAGAGTCCTCGCGCCAATCCGCACGCAGGGAGCAAGAGCCGTGCCGCGGCGCCCGTTGCGGGACGCCGCCGCGGTTGTGCCCTCGAGGGAGGGGCGTGAGCCAATTCGCCCGCGGGCTGAAGAGCAGCGTGGGCAGGGAGGGGGCACCCACACTTCCGACGACACGATTCCTTCGAGTCGCCAGACCCTGGTCCTCGCGACACCTTTCCACTGGCCGCTCCCTCATCCCGATTCGTCTACGACAGTCCCGGGGCCCAGAAACGGCCTGTGGACATCCTTGGGCGTCCACGCGGGGGGGATGACTATGGGGGTGTGTTAGTTGCGAAAATCTTGAAGTCGTCTACTCCACTGCTCGCGCGAATATCCCACCCTCCCAGCCGCAACTTGTGTTACATAATCCATGTGGCCGCGATTTCGGTGACTGCTTGGCACTGGCTGGCGCGTCTCTGCGGCTGCGCTGGCGTGCGCAAGCTCGGGCGCCGAGCGGCCAGCTGGTTTGGCACAACTGATGCGGCGCGATGGCGCTTACCGATCGGAACTTCCCAGCGCGTCTCAGAGGCCGCGCTGGCGCGCGGCCGCTTCAGCGCGGCTCGGTGACTCGGGTAGGCGTAGCACCATGATTACGTCGCCAACGGCGGCAACGATAATGATATTTGCGATGGGATGCCGATGCTGATGTCCATGTGTCGGTGGTGAAAGTGATTGACAGGTGATGGCAGCAATGGCGGCGGTTGGCGATGACGAAAACTGCGATGCGATGGCGCTGATGTGGGTAATGGTGAGGAAGTGCGCGCGCAGGAGTTCAAGATGTATGGCAGACCTGTGTTGACCAGTTCAGGTGTTGCTGGAGAACTTTCTATTAACATGCGTTGGGCGCTAACGGTTTGGAAGGAGCTCGGCGCGCGCGTGGCGGCGCGCACGTGCGGCCCGCACGGTGTCGTGTGAGACGGCTCGTGCACAGGCCGCGTGCTAGACTAACGCGGGTGGGCCGCGTGGTGGAGTGCCAGTGCGGATTCCGGGCGGGATTGCTGACATCAGGTGCCTCTCTTGCAGTCGGGCTGCTGAAAGAAGGAACGCCAAATGAGGAACGATGCCCTTCTGTGGCTTCAAAAATGCTTGGGTGCACGAGAAAGGCTAGAGGAACAGCCACGGACGGACGTAACAAACATCGAGCCCTTTCCGAATCCAAATTGTTCCTTATTTCAGCGTCTTGGCTGTACGACCTCAGCATGTATCCGCGGAGAGGGCATCTGCAAGGCTGGGGATGCAACACCTGAGGGGTTTTGACGTGTTGTTGTGTGGGAGTGCTTGCATACTTCGCGTGTCTGGTGTGAGTTCGACATGTGCGCGCGCGCGTGGACCTGGCCGGTTGTTTGCATTGGGCTGTCTGAAACATGATATCCTTAAGGGTTTTGCCCTCTGCCGCCGCCGCGAACTATATTATCATGGGAGGTGCCAGGCTATGCCAAGACGTGTCGGGGCTGTTGACTTCTTCTTTTCTTCCAGAGCGATGCTGGCGTAATTTCAAGCAGAATCTTGCTTCGGGATCGCGAATCTGGCGGAACCTGCAGCACGGATTCCCGCCTCGGGAGCGCCCCTTCGGCGTGACGGAATACGGACTCTGGCTTCGCGAGCCCGAATTTGGTGCAATGTCCCAGAGATCCTGGTTTCGACAGTGCGAACCTGGTGCGATGTACAAGGGAATCATGCCTCGGGGTCGCGAGCCTGGCGTTACTTTCAAACGATTCCGGTTTTGGTAGCGCGATTCCTACAACTATATGATGGAGTTTGGCCTCGGGAGTGCGAACCTGGCGTTATTTAGGAAGGTTGATTTAGAGTTCGAGACTCGGTCGTGGTGAAAATTCTGGCTTTCGGTTTCCCCCCCTCGCGCGGGCAGTAACAATTTACAGTTGGAGGCAGGCAATATAATTCGCACATTGGAGATTGGAGACTGGAGCTGAAACAGGTTGCAGCGAACCTCACCCCCGCAGCCTGATGGCCCCACGGGTGCAGGCGGATTTTGAGATAAATAAGTGCGGTCACATGTGCAGGCAAGTGTATGGGTTTTGCACACATGTGAGGTGCACGCCATCCTTGACTGTACTGCGCTGCTGTTCACATGGATGTAATGTGAAGTTTGCGAATCCGTTTCTTGAGACACCCCATGGTAGCCTTGCTGAGTAAAGCCCGCCAGCCTGCCTGACTGTATGCCAGCTGTTCGTGTACTGCATGCACCTCTTGGCGTCGTCGCTGCTTCATTCATGTAAGCCTTGCTTGCAATCGCACGGCTGGACAGATGAATCTTGAGGCACTTGATGGTAGCTTTGCCGAAGACATCAGTGCGCACGCATGGTAGTATTTGACAGGGATGAAGAGAGTGAGGGGTCAATATTGGGATGCTGGCAGAGTTTTATGTGTGAAATGGGCGGTGACGCAACATCATATGCAAATTGCTATCAAGAAAGGAGGGGGTAATCCGGGCTCGGAGTGGTGGTGGGGTTCTCTTTTTGGAAACCAATGTCATGGCCGGGGCCGTGAGATCTACCAGATTCCGTGGCCCCATCTCGATACGTCTCTTGCCCACCTCCCCCTCGTCCGCCAAGCGCCAAAGGGGACACTTTGCAGTGAGCGAGTCGACGACACGACAGACAAAGGAGCGACGGACCACCGATGAAGACGACGGAGGGCGCGAGGGACATGGGGGTGTGGTGGGGCGCGGGTATGAACGAAGCGCTGTATTCGGAGTGTGCCGGCAGGGAGGCCTCACCCCGACGAGCTGTTAGCGGGGGAGGACCCAACTTTTGAAGTCGAATGCGAGGCTCCCTTGCCAGGCAGCGCGCTTCCGATGCGCGGAGGCCTTGGCCTTGCGCCGCGAGTGCCTCGGCGCGGTTGGCAGCAACAGTTCCGTGGAGGCGCGCAGTTGCCGTGCAGCTGCACCCGAAAAACTCGGTTCGTGACGGCGGCTGGGTGAAGGACGGGAGGGGTCGCCTAAATGTATGCGTGACCCTTCGCCGGAGTGACCTTATGGTGCGGGCCCATTCAGGTCCACCGATCGCCGGACGCGATGCGATAGCAACGTCTTGCGCGCTTGTGTTTGGTTCCCCCGCGGCCTTCAAGAAGCCGCGCGCCAAAGGTCACTCTTACCCAGGGTCAGTCTTGCGTTGTGGAGGACGGTCAATGGAGAGGAAGCATGTCACCAAATAATTTCCAGATGTCTAAACCCTGTGTTGGACATGTATTAAGCTTGAAAAGCATGTTTAAAACATGTTTAGAACATTTTTCCGACATATGACATACATTTTTGAATTCAATGATCGGACTGTTAGGGTGGCCATGGTCGTGGCATCCGCAAGTCTTGCGTGTGGCCGAGGGGGCAGGGGGGCAGGGAGGCGTGCCCGCCCGCGCCCCCCCCCCCCCGCTGCGTCCTCCCTCTCTCCTTCTCCCCCTCCTCTTCTGGCTCCTCCGGCTCCTCCTGCTGCTGATGCTGCTGCTGCTGCTGGGGGGGGGGCCAGGAATCCGTCCACGATGCTACGTTCTGTGTGTGTGTGTGCGTGCGTGCGTGTGTGTGTGTGTGTGTGTGTGTCCGCCACTTAGTGGCAACTGGTGGCCAACACACAACGTGCGTCTTTGTTTGAGCACCTGTCGCCTGGAGAAACGGCCGGAGAATCATCCGGCTGCCTACGGTCGGTCCCGCCTCGGTGCCTGTTGCTGTGGGAGGCCTATCGCCTATCGGGTGCCTCTGGAGGCAGCTTTGAGGCATCGTGGGGCCCGTTTTGGGCCTCTTTCGGGCCTCCTGAGGGCCTCGTGGAGGTCTCTCGGGGACTCCTGGGGGCCTCTTGGGGCCTCTTGAGCGCCTCTCTTGGGGCGGAAGGCTGGAATTGTCGGTTCGTGTTTCCCCTCTTGGGGCCGTCTTGGGGCTCCCTTGGGCTGTCTTGGACGCCCCTCTGGCCGTTTTGGAGCCCTCTTGGGCCGTCTTGAGACCCTCTTAGGGGCCTCTTGGGCCGTCTTGGGGTGGTCTTGGGGGTCCCACTGGCCGTCTTGGAGCGTCGGAAGCTCGAAAAGCCGATGAGGTAAAACCATCCCAAAGTACAGCGGACATCGCTTATTTTTGCTTACTGAGGCCCTCTTGGGCATCCTCTGGAAGCCCTCTTGGGGCTTCTTTGGGGCCTCTTTGGCAGTCTTGGGGCCATCTTGGGCGTCTTGGAGCGATCTTGAGCTGTCTTGGAGGCCTCTTGCTGACCTGGGTGGGATTCCTGTGCCGTCATGGAAGCCTTAGAGAGCCTCAGGGAGGCGCCTTGGCCGCCTAGGGCCCCCCCGGGAGAAGGAGTGGTGGAGTCGTCTGTCTGCTGAACGAAGAGTGGGTGGTCCCCTAGAAGACTACAGAAACTCTGCCAGGTAGCCCTTTGCATTCTTCCACGCCTCAACGTGCCGCAGGCACGGTGGCAGATACATTGATACATTGTACGTTGTTCTGAGGCGTTTCTGCGAAGCCCCATGGGACAGGGCCATATACTTGAGTGCACACACGCGCGGTTCCCCTCCCTCTCTCCCCTCCGACAGTAGTTTCATGCAGCGGTGGCGCACCTGCGACGCCGGCGACGGCATTCAAGGTTGAATTCTGCACGGCAGGACGACGCGGAAACAGCGAGGGACACGGTAGCACCATACGACACGACGGATCTCAACCTTGAGCGACAGGGGCCGCGATCGGTTCAAAGGATCGACGCGGTGTCAAGAACCGCTGCGCGCGCCGACGCCACACGAACCTACCGTATTCCCTACCTCGTCCTTCCTGGTCCTGCTCCCCCTCCCCGAGCCCAGGGGGATCAAGCTGCCGAGCAGGCTCGAGCTGAACGGAGTGTTGGCGATTTCGTGGGCCGCTTTCGTTTTTATTCCGTTTCGCAGCAGACGCAGAACGAAGGCAGAACGAAGGAAATCGAACACACAACGAAAACAAAACACATTTTTAGCTGGAGCGCTGCCTCCGAGTGGTTGCTTCTCAGAAGTCCTCGCGCTTTCTGAGAAGCCACTGGGGAAAGCTTAGACAATTCTTCACGCTTCGTGTATCCCCACCAACCCATTCAGAAGCCCTGCCCACGAGAGCTGACGGGAAAAGGGACGAAGGGACACATCTAGGGAAACAAAGCGAGCAACCAGGATGAACCGAGAGATCTCTGGGAGCAAGGGGGTGGCCTTGGAAGGCCTCTTCGGGCCATCCCTGGGGGCCGCGTGGGGGCGAGGGGAAGAGGAGGAAGAGGAGGAGGAGGAGGAGGAGGAGGAGGAGGAGGAGGAGGAGGAGGAGGAGTTCTCCGGGGCGCCTCCTGGGACACTCTTGGGGTCTCCTTCCTGGGGGCTTCTTGGGGCCTCTTGGATTGTTTTGGGGGGCCTTTGGGAGCTTCTCGGGGGCCTCTTTGGCCGTCTTAGGGCGTTCCTGGCTTGTCTGACGCCGTCGGAAGCTGTCTTGGGGGCCTGTCTGGGTCGTCTTGGGGTGGGGCACTCTTGGGGCATATCAGGGGTTCTTAGAGGCCATGTTGGGCGTCTTGGAGGCCTCTTGGGCCGTTTTGGGGCCCTCTTGGGGCCGTCTTTGGGGCCTTTGGGGCCGTCATGGAGCCATCTTGGAAGCCTCTTGGGCGATCTTGGTGGCCTCTTGCGCCGTCTTGAGCCGTCGGAATGCCGAGAAGAAGCAGATGCCAAAATCTTTCAAACACCTTGGGGCAAACAATGATTTCGGTCTCTTCGTGCCCTCCTGGGAGACCTCCTGGACGCCTTTTGGGCCGTCTTGGAAGCCTCTTGGTTGCCTCTTGGGCCGTCTTGCGCCATCTTGAGGCCATCTTAGGCCGTCTTGGGTGCATCTTGGGCCGTCTCGGAGGCATCTTGGGCCATCTTAGCCGTCTTGGAGGCCATTCTGGCCGTCTTGGAGGCCTCTTGGGCCCTCTTTGGGCCGTCTTGGTTTGTGCTTGCACGTGAAGGAAGTCAAGAGGGGTTTTCATTATGTCGCCCCTTTGGCTCTCTCACTCTTGCTTCACTTAGCTTCTCTGGTCCATAGTCGATGGACGGGGTCGCCATCCCTGGCGGGGCGGCCGCGTTGCCGGCCTGGGTGGTGCTGGCGCTGGAGGCCGTGGCCTACCTGGGGCCAGGGTGGGGCCCAGGGCAGGCGGCCTGCCCTGACCTCTCGTGCCCCGCCTGCCCGGCGTGCCCAGAGGCGGCAGCCTGCCTGAGGCCGTGGCTTGCCCGGCTTGCCAGCCGCCTCCCTGTGCGGCCTGCCCGGCCTGCGAGCCGCCTCCGTGTGCGGCTTGCCCGGCCTGTGAGGCGAGGGCGTGCCCGACGGTGACGGCGGGCGAGAAGGCGGTCGAGAAGCTGGCTGGAGCGCTGCTCGGAGGGGTGGTGCACTGGCTAGTGGGGAAGGTGATAGCCCGCAGGCATGTCGACGCTCGCGGGGTGGCTCCGCGGAGACGCGGGGCGGGAGTGGTGGACTAGAGCGCTCCCAGGGGAGCGCGTGGTCTGCCGGTCCGCTGACGACGAGGTCGACCACGAGCGAGTGCTGCTACACTACGTGGCAGAGGGTGAGTGGGTCATCCTGACCCCTGACGGTGACATCTACGCGGAGGACATGAGCTGTGAGAACCCCGAGACGGGGCCTTCTCGGGCCTTCCCGCTGGCGCTGCGGACGCGGAAGATGCGGAGGCTGTATCGCTTCCGAGAGGCCCTGGGGCCCGACGAGCTGGCCGACGCGCTGACACGGGGCCGGCAGGCGGCGCTGGAGATAGACGCCGCCCTGCCCGAGCCGAGGGAGGCTGTGGCCGTGAGCGGCCAACGGGTCTCGTGGCAGGAGGCTTCGGGCAGGCTGTCGGCCGCGGAGCGGGCCGGCCTGCTGCGCTTGGGCATGGCCGTGGCTCGCTTGGGCGGGAAGCTTCTGGAGGTTCCTGTGGCGGGTCAGGCCTGGATCGCCCTCAGCGGCGGGCCCGGCATCGCGGTCGGGGCAGAGGTCGACGTGGCGGACGGCGAGGGCCTGAGCTTCGAGGGCGGGCCTGAGCCTTTCGGCGTGCTGAGGGCCTCCGACGGCAGCATGGTGCGACTCGCTCGGCTGGACGCTGTGGCGGCCCCTGGGCGCGTGACCGAGGAGGCCGCGGTCTGGCTAGACCTGGGCAGAGGCCATGCCCGTGCCACGGGCCCCGAGCGCCGACGCGCTGAGGCCGCGGGGCCACTCGAGGATGATGGGCCCGCTGAGCCTGTCGGCGGCACGGCTACGCCCGAGCTGGCGCTGCCTCCCGTGGCGGAGCCGCTGGGGGAGGAGAGAGACGCCGACGCCCGCACGCTCTGGGTCGACTACGACGAGCAGGGCGAGCGGTTCAAGCGATGGCGGGACGTGGTAGGTGAGTCGAGGCAGGAGCACTACCCGGACGCGAAGGTGGACGGACCGCCGGGGGCTCTCCACATGCTGAAGCACATGGAGAGGCACGGAGGCGACCCGCGGCTCTGGCTCGACCTCTTCATCCGCATGAAGGGCCTGGGTCAGAATGACCGTGTGGTGCACGA
Organism: Prorocentrum cordatum; assembly: GCA_963575745.1. NCBI lineage: Eukaryota > Dinophyceae > Prorocentrales > Prorocentraceae > Prorocentrum > Prorocentrum cordatum. The sequence continues at coordinate 101,313 of CAUYUJ010015995.1, read as the reverse complement.
GCTGAGGACGATCGTGGAGGCTTTGTACCAGGGCGGGGTATACGATCAGCTGAACATGGGCGGCCTCATGATGGTGGAGGTGTTGACTCGCCGTGTCGCCGCTGTGGTGGATGCCTACTCGGACCCGACCAAGCCGAGCTGGACGAACGCACGCTTCTTCGAGGGCGTGAGCTCGGTGGAGGACGTCTCGGGGCCAGAGCTCAGGGGCTACGTCCACCGGCGGGCGAAGGAGCAGCATGAGATAGAGCAGGCGCAAGGTCGGGCGCGTACGCTACGTGGGGCGCCTGCAGAGACAGTCGACGGAGCAGAAGGAGCTGGAGGTGACGCAGCAGGCGCGGGGCGCGGTGGCGGCCGAGGCGGCCGCGGGCGCGGCCGGGCCAGGGGCGTCGCCTCCACGGGGCCATGGCGGCCCCCGGGCCCGGGGGCTCCAGCCCCACCCCCGGGCCCTTTTTGCCGGGGCACGACGGTGGCCGACTGCCGCCCTCGCGCGGAGCCCGCAGTTTCTTGCCGCTCCCGCTGTTGGGCGACGCAGGCCGCCGAATTCGCGGCAGGTCTTGCAGGGCGAGGCAGTTCGGTCGTGAGGGTCGGATTGCGTCGGAGGTCAACGGTATCGTCGATGCCATCAACTGGATGTCGGGCTACGACTCACATCCTGGCCCAGCTAATGACATGCAGCGGGATGTGCTTGAGCGCTTCGAGGGCCTCGTGCGGGGCCGGCAGCCGGACGCCAAGTTGCAGGAGCCGCAGGCGGCCCTCCGGGAGCTGCTGCGGGGTCGCTCGCCATATGATGGGCGCGGCGGCCCGACGACGGTCGCCTCCTACAGTGCAGGGCTCGTCAGCATGCCGACGGACGTGAGCGACTGCCCGCGTCTGGAGGACCTCTTGCCTGGCGAGGCCCTTACCTTCCTGCAGGAGCGCCAGGAGCGCATGTTACGAGAGACACCTTTGTCGACCGACGTCGAGCCGTACTTCGACTCGGTCCTCAAGTTCTACAACAAGGAGTACCGCGGCCTGGTACGTCGGCTGCTGTCAGCTGGCATCCTGGGGTGGACTCTGACACCGAAAGAGAGGATTGGGATGTTTTTTGTGTGGAAGGATGGGCGGCGCCGACTTCGTCTCATAGTCGACGCCCGCCGTGCGAACGCCCACTTCAGAGATCCGCCTGGGGTGGAGCTACTTAGCAGCGAGGGCCTCGCCAGGATCGAGGTGCAGATGCCAGACGCCGGCCTCTCGAGCTACGAGGACCTCCGCGCCGCGTTGCAGGCGCAGCAGGTGTACATCGGCATGGCGGACGTGAAGGACTGCTTTCATCGAATGCGTATCGATTCAGCCCTTTCGCAGTACTTTTGCCTGCCGCCGGTCAAGGCTGGGGCTTTCGGCGTGACCGAGGTCGAGGGGGCCAAGGTACGGACGTCGACGGCCATCTACCCTTGCTGGCAGGTCCTGCCCATGGGTTTCAGCTGGTCTCTCTATTTCGCCCAGCGGGCAAACGAGGAGGTAAGCCGCCGCAGCAGCGCGCTCCTCTGGGGGCCCAGCTTGTCAGACCATGGGCCACCGCTCGTGTTCGCGCCCGGCGGACAACTTGGGGGTCTTTTCGCTGTTCTCTGAGCTCGTGAGCGGCGTGATGAACCAGCTGACGGGCGAGTTCACCGAGCTGAACCTACTGTTGCACAAGGACGAGCTGGTGCCGGGCATGGCAGTGGCGCTTGGCACGGAGATCGACGGCAGCCAGTTGCGCACTCGTGTGACCAGTGATCGCTTCTGGCGTTGCCGCCAGGCCGTGCGAGGCCTCCTAGCCCGCCGCCGTGTCAAGGGGTGGGCCGTGGAGGCGGTGCTGGGCCATCTAACCTTTTGTGGCCTCTGCTCGCGCGGCACCTTGTCAGCTTTCAATTCAGTGCACGGCTTTGTGCGAGCCCACTACGACGAGGCGGCCGTGCTATGGGCCGAGGCTCGGCGAGAGCTGGCCGCCTTCAGCTCCCTGATGTACTTTTTGGAGTCAGATTGGTGGCTGCCTTGGAATCCGATGGTGCAGCAGTCTGACGCCAGTCTTCACGGCTACGGGCTGGCAAGAGCTTTTTGGCCGCAGAAGCTGGTGGAGTCAGTCGGGCGCGTGCCTGAGCGAGCCCGCTTCCGCCGGCGCTGCGCCCACAGTGCTCGAGAGGCGGCGCTCTGTGCAGCTGGCTTCAGCATGAGTGAGAGTGGAAAATGGGAACTCAAGGGCCTTCCCGAGGACGAGGAGGAGCTGGGCCAGTGGGACGTCGCGAGGGACTTCCCGGAGGTGCCCGCCCAGGGGCTCCGCGCAGGCCTTTGGGAGCCCTGTTTCGCGAGAGCCTGGCAGCACCCTGAGGGCATCTTGACCTTGGAGGCCCGAGCCCTGGTCAGCAGCATTCATCGTATCGCCACTACGGTCTTTGGGTCCCATATACGTCAATTACTGCTCTGTGACAATATGTCGGTCGTGCTAAGCTTCAATCGGGGAAGGAGCTCGTGTTTCAACCTGTTGGTCCAGATTCGTCGATTTCACGCTGTCTGTTTGAGCCGAAACATTCGTTGTTCGATTCGTTGGATACCTAGTGAGCTCAACTGTGCCGATCTTCCCTCGCGGCTGTTCGATCCTGGCGGCGCAAAGTCTACTCTTCTGGCTGAGCTGTTGGAGCTCGAGGGCTCCCAGGCGAGCCCAGGACGGGTCTCCGCCTGGGCCGAGCCCGAGCGGGCGGCCGATGGCGTCGCGGCCCGCGATGCTGCCTCGGCGCCCTCGAGCGCCAGACGGGCGGGAGCGCTCTCGGAGCCCCCAGCAGGCCAGGCGAGGCGCGCGGCCTGGGGCGGGCCGCCGGCGGACGAGGCTGCTGGCGCCGTCTCGCCCGGAGCCTGGCCTGCAGCCGCCAGCCCGCGGCCGGGGGGTGAGGCGCACGCGGCAGCTGGTCCCTGCGCCGCCGATAGCGCCGCTGCCGCTGCCGGCAGCTCGGCGGGAGCGTCAGCTGGGCGAGTCGGGGCTCTTGAAGACGGCTGTGCTGAGCCGACCCCTGCCGCGGAGCCTGGGGCAAGTGGTGGAGGACCTGACGAAGGTGCCTGTGCCTGCGGAGCCCGCTCGGGGAGCGCGAGAGAGCGTCGACTCCTCCGACAGCGGGAGCTCCGAGCCCGAGGTCGTGACCGGCGCCGCGCGGCTGCGCAGGCTCGCGCAGTCGCAGAAGCGCCGTGCTCGCCACTACGGGATGCCTGCCGGCGAGGAGGGTTTCTCTCTCCTGGAGCGGGAGGCCGTGCGGACCCCGACGCAGCGCGAGTACCAGAGGGCCTGGGACGGATGGCGGGACTTTGCCCGTCGGAGCTGGCCCTCGGTCGACATCGACGAGGTCATGAAGAGCAGAGACGATTCCGTGGTAGACTCGGCGTTGGTGAGCTACCTGAACGGCCTGTACCAGGCTGGGACTCACCTCTCCTGGGCCGAGAAGCTGATGGCGGGGGTCTTGCACTTCAACCCCGACTTCTCGCGCTACGGTGCTCGGCGCCTCCCCCGGGGCTGGAGATGCCTCCGGGCCTGGCGGCGCCTGGAGCCGCCGCGGACGAGGAAGCCGTGGGCGCTGGCGTTGTGGTGCGCAATGGCGTGGCGCATGAAGGCCCGTGGCAGTCTTCAGATGGCGGTGTTCACGTTGATAGCAGTCAGCGTGTATGCCCGCCCCAGCAGCCTTTTGCTCCTGAAGCCGGCCTGCCTGGTGCCGCCAGCGCCGGGAGTGTGCGAGTTCTGGACCTTGAGGCTCTTTCCAGAGGAGGAGGACCTGAGGGACAAGACGGGCCTGGGGGACGTGTCGCTAGAGTTAGACTCGCCCTGGATTCGCTTCTTGGACCCTGTGCTGCGTCAGATGAAGAAAGAGGGCCACCCCGAGTGCCTGTGGAACTTCACGTACCCAGAGTACTGCAAGATGTTCAGCCTGTGCCTTCAAGACCTGCAGGTAAAGGCCAAGGTGGTGCCGTACCAGATGCGCCACTCGGGGGCCTCGATAGACATGGCGAGAAGGTGGAGACGGCTGGCCGACGTGCAGAAGCGCGGGCAGTGGAAGACCAACCGCAGCGTGGTCCGCTACGAGAAGCATGCACGCCTGGCAGCCACGTGGGCGACATTGAGCAGCGCGCAGCAAAACGTGTTCCTGGTCTGCGAGGCTCAGCTCGCGGACATCATTTTGGGGCGCGCCTCGCCGGTCGACTTGCGGGAGCTCGACCACGCCTGACGGGCCAGTACCTAGCCGACTGCTTCAGTGGCAAAGGAGGCGTGGGGCGCGCTGCAATGGCGATGGGCGTGCCAGCCAGATTCTGGGACACGCTGCACGGGCCCGGCGGCGACCTGCTCCGACGGAAGGTCCTGCGTGGGCTGTGCTCGGACATTGCCGCTGGCCGTGTTTTAGCCGTGATGCTGGCACCGCCCTGTGGGCCCTGGACCACTGCTGCGGACCGTGTGGGGGCCATCCGCTCGGCATCGCAGCCCTGGGGACTCCCGCCACATCTTTTGAATATGAAGCAGCTTGCTCGCCTGGCGTTTGGCAATAAGACCATGCGTGCTGCGCTGTCTATCATCAGATGTTGCGAGAAATTCAGAGTTCCTTGCATACTCGAACATCCTGCGAATTCACGCGCGTTTGTCACGAGAGAGGTTCAGGGGTTTATAGATCGGGGGGCCAACGTAAGATGTCTCGACCAGTGTCAGGAGGGTGCTCGTTGGCGCAAGCGGACGCGATTTTTGTGTCTGAACATAGATGTCCAGGATAGTAGCTGTCTCGATCGACGGTGCACCCAGATCAACGGTATCTGTAACAAGTCTGGCCGTCAACACATTGTGCTGGAGGGCAACGCCCCGAATGGTGCGAAATGGACCGCTATCGCTGCCGCCTATCCGCCTGCCCTCAATAGGAAGCTGGCCAAAGTCCTCTTGAGTGAATGGCGCGCGTCTTTATATAATCGCCCTTGCCCGCCCACCCAGTAAACATTCTTGGGAACGGCTTGGGTTGATGGTGCCTCACAGCTGAGCGCCAGGACGCGCAGCCGTTCGTTCATCCGAGTCCCCGCCTTGAAAAGATCTCGGGACGTCCTGGTTTGTGCTTGCACGTGAAGGAAGTCAAGAGGGGTTTTCATTATGTCGCCCCTTTGGCTCTCTCACTCTTGCTTCACTTAGCTTCTCTGGTCCCCCGCCCCCCCGAACCCTCTCTAGCATGCGTGACACACATGCTCAGTCTCATTTTTCTCTTTGAGTTGATGGTGCCTCACAGCTGAGCGCCAGGACGCGCAGCCGTTCGTTCATCCGAGTCCCCGCCTTGAAAAGATCTCGGGACGTCCTGGGTGCCTCTTGGGCCGTCATGGGGCTTGGAGGCCTCGTGGGCGATCTTGGGGGCCTCCTGGGCCGCCTTGAGCCGCCGGAATGCTTAAAAGAAGCAGATGCCAACATCTTTCAAACACCTTAGGCATATCAATGATTTTGACATCTTCGGGCCCTCCTGGAGGACCTCTTGGAGGCCTCTTGGGCCGTCTTGGAGGCCTCTTGGGGGCTTCTTGGACCGTCTTAGGCCATCTGGAGGCCATCTCAGGCCGTCGTGGGTGCATCTTGGGCCGTCTTGGAGGCTTCTTGGGGCCACTTTAGCCGTCTTGGAGGCCATCTTGGGCGTCTTGGAGGCCTGTGGGGCCCTCTTGGGGCCCTCTTGGGGCCCTCTTGGGGCTCTCTTGGGGCCCTCTTGGGAGCCCTGGAAGATTGGGGCCATCTTGAAGGCCATCGATCAACTTGTGAGATGGTATAACGTTGAGCCTCCCCCGAAGAGGCCAACATGGTGCCAAAACCTTACTACAACCAATAAGGTTGCCGCCCAGAGCGCTGGTGGGATAGCCTTCAACTCTCCCCCAAAGAGGCCAACATGGAGCCACAACCTACGTAAAACCAATGATTTTGGCGCCCAGAGGGCTGGTGCACCATGTTTCCGCCCCCCCCAAAGAGGCCAACGTGTGGTCAAAACTTCAATACGATTAATGATTTTAGCTTCCTCGCCGAGGCCGTTTTGGACGCCCTGACATCTCGCGGGGGGCCCGCAAAAAGCTCAGGGGAGGGGCAAGGGGACGGGTCAAGATTCCCTCCCCGCCCGCAAGCCGTCTCGCTCACTCCCACCCGCCCTCCCAACACATACGCAGCACCCGAGCCTGGCCCAAGCCGCAGCATATTCAGCAGTCGTCTTTGGATGGGCAGCTACTGGGGGCGAATCCGCCGCCGCCGCCTTCGCCGCTGCCGCCGCCGCCGCCGCCCGCCGCCGCCGCCGCCGCCGCGCCGCCGCCGCCGCCGCCGCCGCTGTCCTCCGCTGTCGCCGCCACCGCGCCGCCCGCCGCCGCCGCGGCCGCCGCCGCCGTCTCCGCTGCCGCCTTCGCCGCTGCCGAATCGCCGCTGCCGCAGCCGCTGCCGCCGCAGCCGCTGCCGCCACCGCTGCCGCCGCCGCCGCCACCGCCGCCGCCGCCGCCGCCGTCGCCGCCCCCGCCGCCGCTGTCACCGCCGCCGCCGCCGCATCCGCCGCAGCCGCTGCCCCCGCCGCAGCCGCCGCCGCCGCCGCCGCCGCCGCCGCCGCCACGTGTATTCTGCATTGTTTTTTGACACTGATGGTGGGGGGAGGCCGCATCGGGTTCGCTGCGCATGCTCCGAATTTGGAGGCAGAGTGTGTGTTTGCATTGTGTTTTTACAAGGGATGGTGGGGTGGGGGGCTCATTGTCTCGGGTTGGCTCCCAGTCGCCTGGGGGAGGGGGTGTATATGAATACGGAGCAATGATAAACCCCTCCCCGTAGGGGAAGAAGGGTTTTTCTTGGAAGAGGGAAGAGGAATCTCGTTAGACCACCTGTCGCCCAAAGGGCTGGTGGGACTTCCCGGAAGTCCGAGGGACTTCAGAGCCTTCTGAGAAGGCCCGCCCTTTCTCACTTCCCCCCCTCGCTCGCCGCCGATCGTGGTCCTGCTCCCCCTGGGACCCGGCGTTGTGAGAAAATTCAATTTCGCAAAATGTCACAAGCGGAGCCCCGGACCCGTTTTGAAATTATCCCGGCAAAGCAACCTAACAGCGATATGTAGAAGCATATCTGAAAACATTCCCCTTAAGATTCAGATGAAAATCCAGTTGTAGAATTCTGCTGTTCTCGCAGTCGTAGTCGCATTCGCGATGACAGTCGCAGCGGCAACGGCAGTCGCAGTCACAGCCTCAGCCTCAGCCTGCCTCAGCCTCAGCCTGCCTCAGCCTCAGCCTGCCTCAGCCTCAGCCTCAGCCTGCTTCAGCCTCAGCCTCAGTCTGCCTTCAGCCTCAGCCTGCCTCAGCCTCAGCCTCAGCCTCAGCCTCAGCCTCAGCCTGCCTCAGCCTCAGCCTCAGCCTCAGCCTGCCTCAGCCTCAGCCTGCCTCAGCCTCAGCCTCAGCTGCTTCAGCCTCAGCCTCAGTCTGCCTTCAGCCTCGGCCTCAGCCTCAGCCTGCCTCAGCCTCAGCCTGCTCGGCCGCAGCATCAGCCTGCCTCAGCATTCAAAATGTGGCCCAGGAATGGAGTTCTGGGAACTAGAAGAACACGAAGTGGCCTACAGTTGGCTCCGGGCATTCAAAATCATGCCCAGGAATGGAGTTCTGGGAACTTGAAGAGCACGAAGTGGCCTACAGTTGGCTCCGGGCATCCAAAATGTGGCCCGGGAATGGAGTTCTGGGAAATCGAAGAGCACGAAGTGGCCTACAGTTGGCTCCGGGCATCCAAAATATGGCCCGGGAATGGAGTTCTGGGAAGTCGAAGAGCACGAAGTGGCCTACAGTTGGCTCCGGGCATCCAAAATGTGGCCCGGGAATGGAGTTCTGGGAGCACCAAGAGCGATTTTGCGAGGATGTCCCAAGCGATTTCGGCTTCGGCGGCAGCCTCGGCGGCAGCCTGTCCGGGTCCCGCCCAGACCCCCCTGAGGAGTCATGATGCTCTCTTTTGAGACCACTAGAAACCTATCAGCAAGAGCTGTTAGGTAAAAATGCAACGCCAGGATCTCAGTGCCCCCTCCCGGGGTGCATTCTGACCAGAACTTCGAGGCGAATGCAGCGTTGGCGACGAGGGCCGCCCAGGAGGCCCAAAAAGGGGAAAGCGAGGGAATGGTAGCAGCATGGGTACCTTTTCCTCCTCGGAGCTCCCCCTCCCCGAGTCCCGAGTCCAGGGGATCAAGCCTCCGAGCGCTTTCTTCCGGTCTTCGGGGCCAGCGCGAGGCTTCTCGGGGCTCCCGCGGGCGGCTCTGGCGGCCGAGGAAGGCCTGCAGCACAGGTGCAGCGACGGGGCCCTCCAGAGAAGGAGGAGGATCGAGGAGGATCCAGGAGGAGGAAGAGGAGAATCGAGGAGGAGAATCGAGGAGGAGGATCGAGGAGGAGGAGGAGGAGGAGGAGGAGGAGGAGGAAGAAGAGGGGATCGAGGAGGAGGAGGCGGAGGAGGCGGAGGAGGAGGAGGAGGAGGAAGAGGAGGAGGATGAGGAGGAGGAAAAGGAGGAGGATCGAGGAGGAGGAGCAGGAGGAGGATGGAGGAGGATCGAGGAGGAGGAGGAGGAGGCGGAGGAGGAGGAGGAGGAGGAGGAGGAGGATCGAGGAGGATCGAGAAGGAGGAGGAGGAGGAGGAAAATCGAGGGAGGAGGAGGATTGAGGATCGAGGAGGAGGAGGAGGAGGAGGATCGATGAGGATCGAGGAGGATCAAGGAGGAAGAGGATGTGAATGATCAAGAAATGAGCACGGATGATCGCGGTTAGGGGCACTATTGCTTTGGGAGTTAGCTTTCAGAAGCCTCCAGAGGCCTCTGCAGCATGGGGAGCCTCGGGGACTACCGGAGCCCTCGCCTCCGGAGCCAGACAAGAAGCCTCGACGGTCGACGACGAGCTTTGCATTGTTGTTGGGCCTCCAGAGGCGTCTTCGGGCCCCGGGGTCCATCAGAAGGAGGCCGGCGACGAGGCTCTGCCTCGATGGCAAAGGGTGTGGCCACGCCGGGGCGCGGCAGTGGGCTATTCGGACGCATCCCTGTCGAGGATGGACTCCCCCCCTATCGCATCTCCCCGCATTGGGCCCGAAATCGTTGGCCCAGTGGACAACTCCACGAAGTCGGGAATAGGGGTCGACACATTCTTCGTTACAGGCGAAACCGATGGCAAGGATGGGTAACCTCTCCAAGGGTTCCCATGCATCCGTACCTCTTTGGTCCATCCTTGACTACTTTTGATGGCCCGCCGCGCTCGAAATAGCTTGGACACGAGCGTGCAAGGGGCTTGCGTCCTAATCGCGCATCCATGCTATCAATTTTGACGTTAATGAGAGCCAAGGGCCTCGGGATCCAGGTCGTGAAACCAACACGCGACCTCGGATGTCCTGAGGCGAGGTAGGGGCGAGGCTAGGTCCGCGCCTTGTAGTCAAATTCATGGCCAGCTCTGCAGCCATTTTGGCTCAACGGCTCGTTGTCGTTTTCCTCTCCCTCCCCTTATTCTGCCTCCTCTCCTCTCGCTTCCACTCCACCCACTTTCGCCGCACTCCTCTCTTTGCTCTTTTCCTCCTCTACCTCCTTCTTCCTCACCCTCCTCCTCATCTTCCCTCCTTCGCCCCCTCCACGCCTAGGTTGTAATGCCAGTCCTCGTGTTTTATCAGTTCCACGCCTAGTTTGCAATGATTGTCCTCGTTCTTGCCACCTCCTGCCATTTCTGCTGCTGCTCCTCCTCTTCCTCATCCGCATCTGACGTGCCTCTGCTCTTCTTCCTCTGCCCCTTGACTCGTCCCGCGCCTCTCGACCTGCTTCCCCCTTTCTTCTCCCTCTTCCACCTCGGCCGTCACCACAGTGAGCGCCGCATCCGACTGACGTCAGGGGCAGTGACCGCTGGTCGCAGAGTTCAGCGGAGCGCCAGACGAATGGTGTGGCGGGCGAGGTTAAGCTCGCCCGCCTCCAAGCGTCGCAAGGAGGCGCGCTTTGCCTCCGCCGTGTGCGTAGCGTAGCACACACAGACCAGACAAGCTCCTGTTTTGCCTCCGAGCGCCCCTGGCGGGTCTTTTAGCAGCGCTCCACACAAAAACGAGACGAAAAGCTCCAGCGCATCCATGGCGATCATGGCCAGCGGTTCCTACGCTGCCAGACGGGCGAATAAATGCAAGCCGGGTGTTGAAGCACATGGGCAGTGATGCAACGCTATGGGCAGTAGCCCCACACGGCGGCTTTCCAGTCTTCCGCTGGGATTGCCGCGAGCTATTGAACGTCATACGCACTGCTATCACACATTCTCTCCGCATGCTTATACAGCTCATTTGACCAAGACTGCTTCGGCCTTCCCCGGGGTCGTCTGCCACCGGCGCTCGCAGGATCGAAGAGGATGGCTGGAAGACCGCGCGCTGCACTGGATGCTCGTCCTGGGTGACGGGCAATCTGCGCGAAAAGACATAGTTGGCGATGCAACAAGATGCGACTCAAGGGTGCCCGACGGGCCCTGTCCAGAACTACAGCGTTCGAAATGCGACTTATGTATGGGTGTGGTATCCCCAATATCTTCCTCAAACAACGCACATGTAAGCTGTCGATGTTAGCCAACTCGTGCTTCCGAAACCACGCCGCGTGCAAGCCGTACAACAACTTTGTTTGCACGCAGGCTTCGAGATGTGCAATTTCCGCTCCGCTGTGAGGGTTGAGTGGGACCAGACTCGTGCAATAATGTCGAAATCGGACTGGCGCAACCGAGGCGCCTGCTCAGCTCGGAAGCAATATGTATATCCATCGGCCGCCAATACACTCCCAAAATCTACCATGAAGTCCTTTTCGGGGATCTGGGCGCCGTCTGGACACGACACGTGCCGCTGAAACCGGATTGACGACAGCTCGAGCTTGCCCCAATAGAAGGCGAGGCCGTAGTTAGCGCCAGCGGCAGCGATAGCCGTCATGTACGTTTGCGCGCGCTCCACGCTCGAGGCCAAGATCAGTGTGTCGTCGGCGTACACTAGCTCCTCCTGTGTCTCCCATGCGACCACCCAGCGCGTCCCTGGCGTCGCGCAGCAGCACGGTCATCACCATGGCAAAGAGGAAAGGGGAGAGCGGGCAACCTTGACAGATTCCCGAGTGCTGCTCTTGGGTCCCGGACGTCACGCTGGCGTCGCGCACCGAGAACTTCCTGCCCGTGTAGATGGCTCGAATCATCACCAGCATTTTCTCTGGGACTCCGAAACGCCGCAGTGCTTCCAGCAGAGGCGCCAGCATGACACTGTCAAACGCCTTGGCCCAGTCCAGAGCCAGAAGCACGAGCTGGCCCTCCGCGCTCGCCCACGTCTCTTCCAGCCGTCGCCTGGCGAGGAAACTGGCGTCCGTGGTGCAGTGACGCGATTTGAAGCCAAACTGGGTGCCCCAGACGCGGCCCTCGGCGCCGGCATCCTTCAAACGGCGGAGGAGGATAGACGCAAACAGCTTGTACCCAGCCTGGAGAAGGCACACGGGTGTAGTTGCCGCAGAGCGTGGCGCTCCTCTTCTTGAAAAAATCAATCAGCAAAGAATTGTACCAAGATTCCGGCACGGCTCCATGTTCCCGGCATCGCCGGCACAATGCTGAGGCCCAAGCTCTCGCCGGGGTGTCGCGGGCGCAGACCGCTTTCCAGAACTCGCCAGGGATGCCGTCGCTGCCGCACGCCTTGCCCCACTTCATGCGTTTGGCTGCCTCGGTCACCTCCCAATCTTCGATCTGCCCCAGGTTCACAGGCAAGTCGGGTCCAAGGGAAGTCGTCATCATTGGCGTGGTTTCCCGCTCTGCCCACTGCACCTTCGCCAGGAAATCAGCCAGCGTGTCTGCGCTGGCCTCGGAATCCACCAGGTCGCCGCGAAGGTCGCGGAGCTTGCCGTGCTTTCGCCCAGCCGCTTTGCGCAACCGTTGCACGTGGTCCCAGTCGCCCGTCGCCAGGAGGCCTTCCAGCCACTCCGCCCTGTCCCTCTTCACCGAGCTCTTCACGACGTAGTTCAAGCGTCTCTCTTCGGCCTGGTTGCCGCGCGCCCTGGCCTCGGTGCGTTTCTCGATGAACGACATGGTGCGGTCCGAGATCCATGGCTTCCGCAGCGCCCGCGGCACAACAAGTAGTGCGGCGGCCGCCTGTTTGAAAGAGGCCGCGGCTGCGGCGTCGATGTCGTCGACGGCGGCGTTGCCCACATCCGCGTCCTCCATCACGTCGGCGAAGGCCGTGGCGAAACGGTTGGCATGTTGCGGCAGCCGGAGCGCCCGCAGGTCGGGCCGGGGTGGTTGCTCGCGGCGGATCTCGATTGGCACCATGATGCCCATGTCCGCCTGCACAAGGAAGTGGTGGGACGCCAATGCCAGATCCTTGTTGCTTGCCACCGACTGCAAATGGGCAGCCCAACTCTGCGAATTCAGGACGAAATCGATCTGGCCGAAGTGGTCCGGAGTGGTCGGGTCGGACGGCTTCTTGCCCACGCTGTCACAGGTGACTTGACGATGTGCCTTTTCATCGAACATTGTGTTGCCGACGCAGAGCTTGTGGTGTTCACGCAACTCCACCAACAAACTGTGGTTGGAAGCGGCGTTGTGCTCAGCTCGCGGGTGCCCAAACACGCACGGCCCCATGATATGCTCTTCTTGAGGGTGGCGCCTGTGCAGGCGTGCGTTAAAGTCCCCGGTGAGCAAAATCATTGGGCCGTGCCGTGATGTCTGCGAAAGGAAAGTCCCGAGAGTGGTGAAGAAGTGCTGCCTGTCCTCGAAACTATTCCCGTTGTGGGCGCGTGCGCGGTTCCGACTATCGCTTTCCCGCCAAGCACCCGCAGTTTCACGTATGCCATTCTTTCTGTCTCTTGCCTGAATCCGATCACACTCAAGCGCAGCCGCGAGGATCTGATGAAGCCAACGCCCGCCGTCTCCTTTTCCTCCTCGTCCGCAGCCCTGGAGAGAATGAACAAGTAGCCGCTTTCCGAAATGCAGTAATATGAGATGTCATTGTGAGTCTCTTGCATGCACAAAGTGTCAGTGCTCTGTTGGCGCATGTGCCATTCGAGTTCGGCTTCCTTCGCGTCGGCGAAGCCTTCAACGTTCCAGGTGGCCACCCGGAGCTGCCGCCAGCTGGGCCCGAGGCGGCCTCCGCGGAAGACGCGCTTGTCGGGCACGCTTGAGTAGGGGCTGCTCCACAGCGGTGCCGACTGGGTGAAACTTTGTCGTCCGTGCATTCGTTAATTCTCAAAGGATGGTGGTTTTAAAGTTGCAGTATTGCCGATTGCTGCCGGTGAAACTCTTCCCATGTGCTGTGCATCCTCGTGGGGCTTGCTGCCCTTGCCCGTCCCTTTGGCGTGGCCCTTCATGCCCTGTCCAACGTGGGCGAGCAGATCCGCCGATGTGTTCGCAAGATCTTTGACGAGGGGGCGGGCGTTCAAGTCTGCCCGCGTCGCCCACTCGCCGTGCCACTGATACTCAACGTCGTGGCCCTTCACGGTCGCCGTCAACGCGCGCTCGCCACCGACGCTCGCCTCGTAGGGGTCTCCGTCCGACACGTTCACGACGTACGGCATGTCGAACTGCCTCAGGACCCGCTTGAAGCCAAGGCAGAAGTTGCGGGCCGTCCGGTCCGCTGGAGAGCGGGCCTCGCTAGCCCACACCTTGTCGCCGTTGGCGGGGGCACTGGCACGGAGGGCCGCGACAGCACGTCGCGCGCGTCGGTATTGCCAAACTCGGCAAATTGAATATCCTTGAACACGCCCTTCGAGTAGACCTTGGTCGGGGCTGGTGATGACAGAGACTTGAGGCGCTCCGTCAGCCGCTGGATCGACGCGGCAAGGTCCCCCAAGCCGTCCAAATTGCCAACGACCATGCTCACGGACTGCTTGGTCATGAGCGCGTGGGGTGAGGAGGCCGTGTGTATTGAGGGCGGGGTTCAAGGAGAGAGCCTCCTTGATGTACTCCTGGACCTTCGTCTCGAACGCGTCCCCTCCCGGAATCTTCTGCGCCATCGTGTCGCACATGTTCTCCAGCTTCTCGATGCGCATGTCTGCGAAGATGATGCTCGTCTCCACGTCCCCAAATCGGCAGTCCAGGGTCGCCGTTAGGCTCCCGACCTTGCCCTCGAGGGTCCTGAGCTTCTTCTTGAGGTCCGACGCAACGTTGGTAACCGGAGCGAGCTGTTGCTGGAGGAGTGCCGCAATGCCAGCCATTGTCGCCGGCTCAGCCTCGGCCGCCATAGCCTCGCCGAAGTCTGGCTGGCGGATAACGCCTCCCGGGTCCCCCACCATCGGTTCGTACCCCTCGTGGTCCTGCGCACCGCTCAGGAGGGGGGTGTACGGGGAGTCGGGGCCATGGCCGGAGCGCTGCTTATTCGCACTGTTCGCCCACGGGTCGTTCTCCTGGAGTCCGTCCTTGAACAAGTGGCCGACAGGGGAGTCTGGCACACGGGTCCGAGATTTTGGGGTAGCAGCATCATGAGCATCCGCCATTGTAGCGATTGTCGCATGAGGGACGCACATGTGACCGACATGTGATGTCTGGGGTAGGGGGGCAGGGGCGCCTTGAGCCAAAATGGCTACGGCGGGCGGGCCTTCAAATTAGGGAGTCCCGCTCGTGTGGCCTTCCTGACGATGGCCCAGAGGATTTCCTGACGGTGTCATTTGCGACCCGAAGAATTGTTAGCTTCTTGGGGCGTCCTCGGCAGTCCTCGGAGATTCCGCGCGATGCTTTCCCGAGCCATCAGGAGGCGTTCACTGATGAGCCTTCAGGGTTGCCTGCGAATTCGAGAGGATGCCCTACAGGATGTTGTTGATTGCGCCAAGAACAGCTTAACGAGAATTCTACAGGAATTCAATCAGATCTCGACGGAGTTGCGCATGAACCCTCAGGATTATGGAGGAAGTCTCATGGAGTCTTGCGGGTTCCTTTGGGGGCCCGATGGGCCCCCCCAGCAACCCTAGGGCGTTCCTCGAGAATCACGACGAACTCTCACGGAATCCCATAACAATCTTTCATGAATCTTGAGACACATCGATGGTGCCAGCGCGATGTCCTACAACATTTTGGGGATGTACCCAAACTGCCCAAGCATCTATGTCAACTCCGCGAAACCTGTCGGATCTCATCGTGAGCATTTCGCTGGGATCCCCGCCCTCCGCTGCTTCGAGGCGCTGCCTGTCGCGGGAGCAAGACTTCCGCCGATGCGAAGCATTTTTCTCGCAAGATACTCCCGCTCTCGCGCGCGCCTACTGGCCCAGCAATGCCCCGCCCTCGTCGCGGAGAGAGGCCCCCTCACCAGTTGCTGAGCCAGACCCGCGATGCAAGGCAGCCGCGCCACCCCCATGCGAGGCGCCCGCCAGCGACTTCTCAGTGCCCAGTGATTCGCGAGACGGTGGGGCGAGGCGCCTACCCGCCAGTCGCCAAGCGAGAACCCCCTCGGATGCGACGCATGATGCCTCCATCTTATGAGAGGGGCCCGCGAAGGAAGCTCCCCCTCGGGCGCGGGCGAGGAAGGCGTTGCGGAGGGGGTGGTATTCGGGTGGCAGTAGCGCGCACCTGAGCGCCGCACCTCTTGCAATCTGATGTAAGGGGGTTGGGGTACGTGCGCGCGTTCTCTAATGAATCCTTTCCTCTGCCTCCACCAGCGCCCCTTCCGCCGTCGCATCACAGGTGGCAGCAGTCCCCTCCTCCGCTTCCGCCTCCGCCAGCGCCCCTTCCGCCGGCACATCGCAGGCGACAGCAGCAATGCACCGTTGCCGTGGCTACTGGGCCTAGCGCGGAGCGCCAGTGAAACCTAGTCTCGCCCCCGGACTAGAGGGGGCAGGACGCGAAACGACAAATTTGTTATTTCGGTTGCCAGATACCGCCGCCACAACAACCACTGGGAGGAGGACGGGGGGAGCTCTTCGGCGTTCGTCAGCCGCAGACCGCCAGGGAGAGCGGGGAGAAGACGGGGGGAAAGCCCACCCGTCACCGCGGGCAGCAGCGCAGAGGCCGGCGAGCGCCTGCATAATCGCGATGCTAACAGGAGGCCTCCCGAGAGAACCCCAAGAGGCCCACCTCGTCTATAATCGTTTTTGAAGGATTTGGGCTTTCTCGCCTTGTCGGCTTTCCGACGCTTCACGGCGGCTCACCTCCAGCTCAGCCCGGCGCCGCACAGAGCCACGGCCTGCTTTGGCGATCCATCCTGGTTTCGAGGCGTCGCGGGGTTGGCCCGCCCACCCCCCCCGCCAGGCTGGCGCGACTCGCAGCTTAGCCCCTATGTCGGGCCGACGTTTTGTATATAGTGTGCATTCGGCCCAGAAGTGCTTCGTCGACACCTGCGCGTGCCCGTGACCGAACGAGCAATCGCACGCCGCCAGGAAAACCCTGGCTGGGCCTGCAGGTCGGCGTGCACACGCGGCCCTTCCCCTCCAGACCGCGAGCAGGGTCGCGTCGACTGGCCCTAGCGATCGTCGGAATTGGGCGCACGGGCAGGCATGTCGATCTCCTCGATCTCCTCGTCGCGCCGCGGCCGAGACCTCGGCGCTCCCTGGGGGCGAAGGAGGATCGCCCGGCGCACTCCTCGGAGGGAGTGCTGACCGCGATTCGAAGAGGCGCCCTGGGGGCGGGGGGGGCCGGGGGGGGGCCGCCAAGAACCCAGGTCGGCGGCAGCAGCGGCGACCGCCGCTGCCGCCTTGGGGCCAAACCCCGGAGCCGGCTGTAGCCACACGCCCTCGGCAGGCGATCCAGCCGATCGGCTGCGCGTAAGTGTGGCCCTTCGCCAGAGTGACCTCTGGTGTGGGCCCGCAGTGGTCCCTCCAGCACTGGCTGGCGCGCTTGGATGCCCCCCCCCCCCCCACACGGCCCCCTACAGCCCGCGCGAGTGACCCTAGGCACGCTCGTTCTTGCCTGGGGTCTCTCGTGCGCGTTGCCGAGCCGAGACCAGGAGCAACCTGGAGACCTCGGAGTGCCCGGAGCGCTGCGGACAACAGCCGCGACGCGGGACCCCCCCGAGCAGCCTTCAGCACGGCGCGGTGCTGAACATCGAACGCGGCGAGACCCGCTCGGCGTTCGATCGTCGAGTGTATCACCAAGTGCAGCGAGTGCGCACCTTCGACCTGAGCGCGAGCGCGATCATATCTGTGGGCGGGGCAATCTGTGCTTGGGGCTGGCGCGCGTCAGGACCGCTCCGCCCGTTGCTCGCCGGGCACCGTGCTGAGCCGGCACACCTGGGAACGGATCTGGTCCTACTCGTCCCCAGGCGCAGATCCGCCGTCACCTCCCCCAGGCTTCAAGGCATGCTCGTTCGCCGCCACGCCCGCAGCCAAACTATCGCGGCGATCTTCGGTCACTCACAGAAGGAACGACCGACGCTGTTGCCAGACGGACAGCTCAGCACCGACGCGAACCCTTGGGCAACATATTTTCATCGCAGCGCGTGCCTCTGCGAGGGGGTAAGTGGGACCGAGAGTTTTTTTGAAGCTTGGCGAGATGCGTGGTCTTCATGGAGGGCCCTCTTTGACCCCAACTCAGATTCGCTCCACGAGTTTATCCGCATCGACCCCTCGATCTTGAGAGCAGCAGCCTTTACTGATTCAGATAAATGGTACACACTATTTCCATACGTACATTGCCCAGGAGCCAACAGCGAACATATATACACGTGTATGATTGCGGACCTCGAAGGAAGCCCATGCGGCACCTAGCTCGACTCCTACAGGGCTCTAGTGGGACACCTCACCAGCGGGCACAAGATGACATATTTTCTACATAGTGGCGTAATATCAAATCAATGCCCCAACTGCATGAGTATATTCAAAGGTGTACACAACGCTCGCAAACATCTCAAACAATATTATGGATATGGCCGCTGTTTGATGGGAAGAGCTCACATGCCTTGGGAACCCGAACAGAAGGACGAGTGGATTTGCCCCCTGTGCTCCGTAGCATTTGGGTCGAGCAGTGATTTGCTCGACATCTTCGAGACGAGCATCTACCGCGACCTCTGCCGACACTATCTAACCATGCGTCCTGGCGGCGCCGAGCGGGGGGTCCGAAACGGGGGCGGATGGAGGCCAAGACGCCCAGCGGAAGAAGGGGCGCATCGAGGGCGGCACGAAAGAAGAGTCTCAGCAGATGGCGGCGTCTGTCCCAGAAAAGCAGAAGAAGCTTTTCGCCTTCATGCTGAAGCAGATCTTGAGGCTCAGCCAGCAGCGCAGAGACATGTCATGGGCTGATATTCGACACCGTTCTCGTGCCAATGACAGTGGCCTTCATCGCGATGATGAGCGACCAAACAGTCGCCTACGCCATCGAAACCAAAGCAAAGGGAAAATAACATGGACTCCCCCACACACACACACACGCACACACACACACGCACACGCACACACGCATCTACGCGATGGGCGGCCTCATCAAAGGACTCATGACGTACGGGGACAGTCTCGGAGCCCAGAACCACGCGGGTCTTACGACTGCGTGGTCGGAGTACGACAGCTACGGAGTCGAGCAGAAGTGCGAGCTCATTCTATTCTGCCGCCAGGACAAGGTCTACCAGACAGATCGTCGCAGGATCACCTTCGCGACCAGGGACCCGAAGTTCAGGACGACGCTCTTGGCCTGCCTCTCCCAGGTTCCACGCACTACGAGGAAGTTCGGCCGGGCCCCCGCATCGCTCATGGAGCGCGAGATCCAGACCTTCCTGGGGGCCTTGCTGAAGTAGGCCCCCTCTTGCTCAGCAGCGTGGCGCAAGTCAGATTCTGGGATCCGTTGGTGACGGTGACCTGCCTGCTGAGAGGGGGCCCGCCGATCCTCCTGAAGTAGGCCCCCCCCTTCGTTCAGCAGCGTGGCGTGAACCAGATTCTGGGATCCGTTGGTGACGGTGACCTGCCTGCTGAGGGGGGCCCACAGACCTTTCTGGAGGCCTTGCTGAAGTAAGCCCCCCCTTCGCTCAGCAGCGTGGCGCAAGCCAGATTCTGGGATCCGTCGGTGACGGCGACCTGCCTGCTGAGGCGGGGCCCAGCGATGATGATGATGATGGTGATGATGAAGACGATTGTTACATACTTGCGGAGGTTAGCCGTGTGCAAACAGCGTTCAATATAGATGTGATTGGGTTGTGTTCTGGACCTGAATCTCGAGTTCCCGAACCTGTTGCGTATATCGATTTGGACGAGTATCTACCTACGTCCGCTTTCCGACCTCCGTCGACTTCCACCGGGGCCAGCTTGTCAACTCCTTCATCTAGGCGCGTGGGCCACTCTGTGCCCTCTGTTTTTGTTCTCCTCCCTCGCTGGCCCCTCTCGAGCCTCGGGGCCTTCCTCCCCCTCCTCTCCCCCCCGATTTCCTAGAACTGACAAGCACATAATTTCTGATTATCTGGCCTCTCGATGGGTTCTACCCAGGGTCTCAGAGGTTCGCCAGTCTTGCTAGCAGTCGAAACATTCTTGACATTGCTAAACAATCGGTCAAACCTGAATGATCCCGCCCCAGTCTCCTGTGGCTACCCTATGCGTCGGTGCCTGCAGGGGCCAGGACGGCCCAAGGACGGGTCCCCGTCTGCGGCCCTGGTGTTTCGAGCCTGGCATAGGCACCCATTCCAAAAGGAAGGTTCACCGCGTCATTAGCCTCCAGTCAGTCTTGAATGTATCAGGGCCCACAGCTGCGCGATTTTGAAGCTCAGTGAGTACAGTACTTACAGGACAATCAGACAACATGGCTTTAAGGGTGTGCGTATCGTACCGTATCGTATCCACCTCCTCCTCCTCCTCCTCCACCTCCTCCTCCTCCTCCTCCTCCTCCTCCCGCTCCTCCTCCTCCGTTTCCTCCTCCTCCTCCTCCTCGTCCGCCTCCTCCTCCTCCGCCTCCTCCTCCTTTTCCTCCTCCACCTCCTCCTTCCTCCTCCTCCCCCTCCTCCCCCTCCTCCTCCTCCTCCTCCTCCTTCTCCTCATCCTCCTCCTCCACCTCCTCCTCCTCCCTGTCCTCCTCCTCCTCCTCCTCCTCCTCCTCCTCCTCCTCGTCCTCCTCCTCCCCCAGAACACCAGTGCGGCTCCAGCACCTTGCCCGCCGAGAGCCCGCGCCTCCGGAGCCGCCTTCGGCGCGCCCGCGCCCTTTTGCCCAGCCTTCCTCCCCGCTCTCCTCGGCTGCTCGTGGCGCGGGTCTGCCGCCCCGGTTGCCGAAGCCGCTGCCGCGCAGCAGCGTGGCGCCGCGGGCCCGCCCGCGCGGGCGCCGGCCCGCGCGGTTCGGCGCCTTGCCTTCAGTCGGGCCTGCCCTTCTACAGGAGAAATATCAACAAATAATCAGAAATTGTATGGGGATTCTTCCTTGTTTTGTTTTTTTTCTGTTACTTTTTGATATCATTCATTTTTCGCCCAAAATCTCCCTGTAAGGGGACAGGCCCGACTTATAAGCCCTGCCCTTTTGTTCGGCGCGGCGTTGGCTTGGCTGGGGGCCGTCGCGCACGCGCCCCTCGGCGCGCGCGACGCGCGCAGCCCAGGCGCCGACTGCCCGAGCTCTCTGGGGCCCCTGCCGAGGCCGCGGAAGGGATCCCGGCAGCCTGCGGGAGGAGAGCCGAGGTCATCGAGAGTCAAAGAGATCGGAGGTTGATAGACCTCCTACCCTGACACGTCGATGAGGGAATTGGCCGTTTTCGGTTCGCGAGGGGGCGACGCGGCCGTCATTTTTGGGGGTCCAGGTCCGTCGGTTTCGGTCCCAGGCCGTTTTCACTAAGGGGAGGTTTACTAAAAGGAGGTTTGTCCACCGCCGAAGAGACTTGACCCCAGTAGCGCACTGAAGGCGTGGCCTCACTCAGGTCCCCATCTCTGCATTTGGGATGATCTGCCTGAGCGGTTGGGTTCGAGACATCTGCGGGGAAACAGCTCTTAGCTATCCCTAATACTTTTGGCCATCCTAACTCAGGTCCCCTCCCAAAGGGTTAATTCGGGGACCTCTGATTGCGGATCACGAGAGGCATGCCCGACGAAGCGGCGCCGAGCGCGTCCGTGTTTCCCCCGTTGGGGCCCCAGCGGCGGGGGCTGCGCGGGCCGCTGCTGCCGACCTGGCTGCCCCGTCGTGCTGCCCCCCCCACACGGGGTGGATAGGGATGGGGCTGGCAGTCCCACCGATTTCTCGAGCGGGGCGACGTGCACCAGGAGCCGACGGGTGTTGGCCCGCGGGAGCATGTTCCGTTCTCCGCCAGGGCGCCGCGTGCGGCGGTGGCGCGCTGGAGCGGGTTGAAGCAGCTGCTGCCGTCGCCAGTCTCGGGAGTGCCTCATGACCACGGCAGGTGGCGCTTCTTGCATCCATGGGCGTCCTGCCTTCCCCGCACGCTTGTCCTCACATCTTCTCGGTGATGCGAGCGTGGAGGGGCAGGCAGCAGAACATCGGCAACCATCTTCGATGCACATGCGGCGAGTACTTGTCGTGGCAGGGCATGTTCTGTGGCGGAGTTGTCGCTAGTGGTGCGCACTCACTCAGGATACACATGTCAGCCCTCGCCATGCCAGGCGTTCAGAGTGAATTTGCTCGTATGTAAGCGGCGTGCTTGCCACATCCGTAACTCCTGTTACCGCCTCCATCTCTTCCTGATATTCTTCCTTCTCCTTGACAGATTATGGTCTCCGTCCCCACCTGTCCTTCTGCTGGTGCTGCGTTTCCTCCCCCGTGTTGTCCCCATCGCCCGTTTGCTCCTACGCCTGCTGTTATTGCATTCTCTTTTGCCTGGCGCTCCCTCACCTTCGCATTATCCTTCTGCTTTGTGTTATTATCCTCTTGCTCTTGCTTTGTATCGCCTGTTCTGTCCTCGTCCACCTCCTCGCCCTCACCTTCCTCCTCGTCCCTCACCGCCTCATTTGTTTATCCATATTCGATCTTCATTATACTATAATCGTGCTTCTCTCCTGGGGGGGAGGGGCTCAATTACTCTTGCTATTCCTGCTCCCCGTGCTCATGTGCATACATGTACCTAGTTTTGTTCGTGCGCCTTTTCGTGTTCATGTCTTGTTGCCTTCTCGTGTCCGCCCAAACGACCCCTGCTCCTGCTCTTGCCCCCCCCTTCCTCTCCTGCTCCTCCTCGAGGCCGGGGGATTGTGGAGTCGCTGTGGGTTTTAGACGAAAATTTACAAAATTTCAGTTTGTTCCTCATCATTATGCTGATGTTTCCTTTCTCGTTTTCTCTCTCTCTCTCTCAATCTCTCCCACTCCCATTCCCATTGCATTCCCATTCCCAATACCATTACCATTACCATTCCCATCCCAATTCCCATTCCCATTCACATTACCGTTACCATTACCATTACCTTTACCTTTATCTTTACCTGTACCTGTACCATTACCATTACAATTACCATTGTCATTACAATTGCCAGTGCCATTACCATTGCCATTACAATTGTCATTATCATTGCCATTGCCATTGCCAGTGCCGTTGCCATTGCCATGGTATTGCCATTGCCAGTAGCCACCCCGTTACCATTACCGTTACCATTACCATTACCATTCCCATTAGCATTACCATTCGCCACCACCATTACCATTGCCATTATCATTAGCATTACCAACACAATTGCCATTACCATTACCATTACCGCTGCCATCACCATTACAATTCCCATTCCCATCATCATTGCCATTACCATTACCGTTACCAGTACCATTTCCATTACCATTGCCATTATCTTTCCCACTACCACTACCATTTCCATTCCCGTTCCCGTTCCAATTACTACTACGATTCCCATTCTCATTCCCATTCCCATTACCATTACCATTACCATTACCATTACCATTATCATTACCATTACCATTACCATTACCATGACCATGACCATGACCATTACCATTGCCATGGCCATTGCTATTGCCATTGCCGTTGCCGTTGCCATTCCCATTACCATTGCCAATCGCTACCCGGTTACCATTGCCATAACCATTACCATTACCGTTATCGTCACCATCACCATTCCCAGTACCATTATCATTACCATTGTCATTGCCATTACCATTACCATTGCCATTGCCATTGCCATTCGCCACTACCATTACCATTGCCATTCGCCACTACCATTACCGTTTCCATTGCCATTGCCCTTCGCCACTACCATTACCGTTGCCAGTACCATTACCATTCCGATTAACATTCCCATTCCCAATACCATTACCATTACCATTACCATTACAACTGCCATTGCCATTACCATTACCATTACCTTTACCTCTACCTTTACATTTACCCTTACCCTTACCATTCCCATTTCCGTTACCACTACCACTGCCATTTCCATGCCCGTTCCCATTCTCATTCACATTCTCATTCCCGTTCCCATTCCCATTCACATTACCATTGCCATTACCATCACCATTGCCATTGCCATTGCCATGGCCATTACCATTGCCATTGCCATTCCCATTGCCATTGCCATTGCCATTGCCATTACCGTTGCCGTTGTCATTGTCATTGCCACTGCCAGTCGCCATCCCGTTACCACTATCATTACCGTTACCATTACCAGTACCATTACCATTACCTCTGTCATTACCATTACCATTCGCATTGCCATTGCCATTGCCATTAGCCGCTACCATTACTATTGCCAGTACCATTTCCATTGCCATTCCCATTCTCATGACCTTTACCATTACCATCACCATTATCACTTTCATTTCCATTACCATTACCTTTACCTCTACCTTTACCTTTACCCTTACCCTTATCATTCCCATTTCCGTTACCACTACCACTACCATTTCCATTCCCGTTCTTGTTCCTATTCCCATTCACATTCCCATTCCCGTTCCCATTCCCATTACCATTGCCATTATCAGTACACTTACCATTGCCATGGCCATTATCATTGTCATTGCCATTGCCAATCTCATTGCCATTGTCATTACCATTACCGTTGCCATTGTCATTGCCATTGCCAATCGCTACCCCCTTACCATTACCATTACCGTTACCTTACCAGTACCAGTACCATTACCTCTGTCATTACCATTACCATTACCATCACCATTGCCATTGCCATTCGTCACTACCATTACCATTGCCAGTACCATTTCCACTCCCATTCACATTACCATGATACTACCGCTGCCATTACCATTAGAATTCCCGTTCTCATTCACATTCCCAATACGATTACAATTTCCAGGACCATTACCATTACCATTACCATTACCACTACCACTATCATTTCCATTCCCGTTCCCGTTCCCATTCCCACTGCCATTCCCATTACCATTACCATTACCACTGCCATTGCCAATACCATTACCATTACCTTTAACTCTACCTTTACCTCTACCCTTACCGTTACCATTACCATTGTCATGGCCATTACCATTGCCATTGCCATTGTCATTGCCATTCCCATTGCCATTGCCATTGCTATTACCATTACCATTACCGTTGCCATTGCCATTGTCATTGCCACGCTACCCCGTTACCACTATCATTACCGTAACCATTACCAGTACCATTACCAGTACCATTACCATTACCATTGCCATTCGAGGATTTCAGTAGGAATCATTCAGTGGAGGGTTGCAGTAGGAATCCACATGTGGAGGATTTCGGTAGGAATCATTCAGTGGAGGGTTTCGATAGGAACCCTTCTGTCGAGGATTTTACTGTGAATCCTTCTTATGGTGGCGTCCAATAGGAATCCTTCTAGGGGGGAGGGCAGATGTGGTCACGTCGCATTCCTTTTTTTTTCTCCTGGTGCCTCCCCCCCCCCCCCAGAAAAAAAAAACTGATATTTTGTTTTAGGGTTTTTTTCCCTGGGGGGGGGCGCCTGGAGAAAAAAAAGGCAGAGAGGTAGCAGGAGGGGAAGAGCGAGGAGGAGGAGGAGGAGGAGGAGGAGGAGGAGGGGGCGGAGGAGGAGGAGGAGGAGGAGGAGGACGACACAGAGCAGAGTTTGCACAGAAACAGTCGCGAACTCAACGCGAAACCCTCGCGCGCGCGCTTTTGAACCCCTGCGACTCCACAATCCCCCGTTCTCTCCTCCTCCCTCTCCTCCCCCAGCCCCTCCTCCCGTCCGACGCTTTGACCCTCCTGATCAATTTCTTCCTCCCGCTTCTGCGCATCCTTATTCGTTTCCTCCCGTCTCTTCCGCCGCCCTCCTGTTGGCAAAGGCTCTACCGCTGCCGGCTGGGCGGGGGGGGGGGAGGGCACTTGAGGTCTTGCGTTGTCGTCCCATGCCTCCCTGCTCCTATTTCTCCCCCGCCTCCTCCTCGCCACTCTCCTCTTCGTCCTCCTCCTACCCTTTCAATGTCACCCTTCCCCTGGCCCTCCCCTTCTCCTGCTCCTCTCCTCCTCCCCCTCCTGCCTCATCCGCCTGGTGTTTTTCCTGGTGCTTCTCTTATAATGGTCCTCCTGCATCGCCTGTTCCTCCTTGGTTGTTCTTCTCGCGCTCATATCCCTCCTCGGTCCCATGTCCCCCTCCCTCCTCCTCTTCCTCTCTGTCTCTTCGGCCTCTGTACTTGCTGCTATTCCTCCGCGCTCCATCCTGCCGCCCCCCATGCTGTCCTCGTCCCATACGGTCAACGCGCATAGTAAGGATGAGCGACTTTCCAAGAATACCCGTGCATCCTTCCCCGTTGGCCCATCCTTGGCCGCTTTCGCTGGCCGCGACCCGCCCGCAAAATGTCAACATGGCCTTCCAAGGCCCCTTGCATCCTTATCGTGCGTCCTTACTGTACGAGATCACTGCCCTTCTCCCCCGCATCCCTCCCCCTCGTCTACTCCGCATCCTCCTCCGCGCCCGCGTGACTGCACGCCTGCCTCTCTCCCTGCCCTCCCCGCCACCTTTCCTCCTCGACGCCCGAGCACTCCTGTTTCTCGACGGCGAGCGAGGGGGGAGTGAGGCTTGGCATCGCTCGGATGTGTGAATTGTCCCTGGCGGCGGCGATCGAGGAGCATCCTGGATCATCGAGCAAACAACACGCGCACGCACGCACGCACGCACACACACACAACACACAACACACAACGCACAACGCACAACACACAACACGCAACACACAACACGCAACACGCAACACACAACACACATCACACACAACACACAACAGACAACACACAGCACACAACCCATAACCCACAACCCACAACCCACAACCCACAATCCACACACACACACACACACGAGCACACGCACACGCAGACACAGACACAGACACAGACGCACACACACACACACACGCACACACAACACACACACACACACCGACTCACACACACACACACCGACACACACACACACACACTCGCAACATCGAAAAGTGCACTGGGAATGGACGTCTGAGCGATGACACGGAGGAGGAGAAGGCCTTTGCAGAAGGCGCAAGGCGGCGGAACTTCTCAGAAGCCCTCTCGCCTTCTGAGAAGTCTTCTGTGCCCTTGGAGGGAAGGCTTAGAACACTCCTTAGAAAGCCAGGGGGCTTCCGCTCCTGCTGAGAAGGCCCGCCCCTTCTTTACTTTCCCCTGGGGTTCGCCGCAGAGCTTCACCCCCACGCACCTTCCCTCCCCAAAGCTCCCAAATGGGGCTTAAAATCCCTTTCAATCTTTCTGGCGAAGATCTCCCCGCAGCTGCCTCCTATTCCTCCAGCCCTTCCCGGGGTCTTCGCTCGCCCTTGCCTTTGGGCGTTGCGTAATGGAGGGGTCATAAATGGGGGGGTGGCGAGGGTGGTCCGAAAAGGTACCCAAACGGTACCTAAACGAGCCCCCTGGGGGTCCGGAGGGGCTCGAAAGGGGCACGAAAGGGGACCGTTTCTGACCCCCCCATTTATGACCCCCCCATGAAGCCACGCCCAATGCCTCCGCGCATCTCCTCGCCCTGTTGGTGTTGGTGTCGCCTTTCCTTGTCCCCGTCCTTCCTCCAGCCCCTCTCCGGGGGTCTTCGCCCGCGCCCTCGCCGCCGCGATGGCGGCGGCGGAGGCCGCGGCGCCCGGGCGGTGCTCGGCGCTGGGGCAGGTCGCGCGGCTCGCGGGGCCCACGATGGGCATGTACTTGCTGCTGATGGCCACCGAGGAGAGCCGTCTTTTTTGACATCCCCTGAGGTCCAGCGTATTGAAAACATCAGGACGGAGGTTTTTCGCACTTTTTGGCTTCCAGGGGCCCTCGCCGGGCCCCGGGGGCGTCAAACAACGATTCAGGATGAAAAGCCGGTCCTGGGGAATCGGTCGAGACTTCCGGGGACCCCGCGTTGAAAACATCACGACATCGGATCTCTGGGTACGTAGCACCCCGCAGATGCGGATAAGAGTGAGGGGGCGGTGGGGACGTCGGCAGGTTGCGAGACTCTGGAGGAGCCCGCCGCAGAAGCAAAAGTTTTACAAATGATGCAACGAACCCGCCGCAGGCGCCGATTCTTTCATTAAACAAATGTGGGTAGGTCGCGGGTGGGTCGCGGGTGGGTCGCGGGTTGGGTCGCGGGTGGGTCGCTGTTGGGTCGCTGTTGGGTCGCGGGTGGGTCGCGGGCGTAGAGGGCAGGAAATCCACCCCATAATAATCACCCCAACGAGCGAAGCCCTTCAGTACACGCACACAAGGAATGAATCGAACAGGGCAGGGCTGTTCAGTCAACGCCCAGGGCCGTTAGAGTAAAAGTCAATTGTCGGGTCCCGGTGGTTTTTCCTCCCTTGAGAGTGGGTCGCGGGGTGGGTCGCGGGTGGGTCGCGGATGGGTCGCGGATTGGTCGCGGGGTGGGTCGCGGGTGGGTCGCGGGGTGAGTCGCGGGTGGGTCGCGGGGTGGGTCGCGAGGTGGGTCGCGGGGTGGATCGCGGGGGGGGTCGCGGGGGGGGTCGCGTGTGGGTCGCGGGTGGGGCGACGACAACAAACAACAACGACGACGACAACAACAACGCAACAAACAGAATTCTCACCACGAATTCCTTATTCAGCCACGCACCTAGGGACAATGAGTGACGGGTCGGCCCCCTCACTCTGCAATATATATATATATATATATATATATATATATATACACATACCCGGGGTCCAGGCCAGGGGGCCTTAAGGGCAAACGCTGGACCTCCATGGCGGTGGCAGGGAACCTGGCCCCCTTCAAGACGCGCCAGGAGGGGCCCAAAAACCGGAAGTGCGCCGGTGGATCTCCCTGAATACACTAAATGGGGGGGGGGGGGGGGGGGGGTCGGACCCCCCCCGCCTCCCCCCCTTCAAAGGGGGGGGGGTCCGACCCCCCCCCCCCCTCCCCCTCTGAAAGCGGGGGGGGTGGTGTTCCCGAACCCCCCCCCTCCGTTGAAGGGGGGGGGGGGGTCCGCACCCCTCCCCCCCTTCCCACCCTTGGCGCTGGAAAGGAGGGGGGGTTCGGACCCCCCCCCCCTCCCCCCCTTTGCGCCAGAAAGGAGCCGGGGAGGGGGGGGCTCTCTCGCTTCTCCTTTCTGCGCCAGAGAAGGTGTGGAGTTGGGAGTAGGGAGTGGTAAGTAGTGAGTAGTGAGTTAGTGCGTAGTGAGTAGTGAGTATTGGGTAGTGAGTAGTGGGTAGCGAGTGGCGAGTAGGGAGTAGGGAGGAGGGAGTGGGGAGTAGTGAGTAGTGAGTAGTGAGTAGTGTGTACTGATAAGTGAGTAGTGAGTGGCGAATAGTGAGTAGTGAGTAGCGAGTAGCGAGTCGTGAGTACTGAGTAGGGAGTCATGAGTAGTGGGTAGTGAGTAGTGGGTCGTGAGTAGTGGGTGGCGAGTACGGCTAGTAGTGATTGTGAGTAGTGAGTAGTGGGTAGTGCGTAGTGCGTAGTGAGTAGTGAGTAGTGAGTAGTGAGTAGTGAGTAGTGAGTAGCGAGTAGTGAGTAATGAGTAGCGAGTAGTGAGTAGTGAGTAGGGAGTAGTACGTAGAGCGTAGTAAGTAGTGAGTAGTGAGTAGTGATGAATAGAGAGTAGTGGGTGGTGGCAGTGGGTAGTGCGTAGTGGGGCGTAGTGAGTAGGGAGTAGCGAGTAGCGGGTAGTGAGGAGCGAGCAGGGCGTAGTGAGTAGTGAGTAGTGAATAGTGATGAGTAGAGAGTAGTCAGTAGTGAGTAGTGGGTAGTGATTAGTGAAAAACGAGTAGGGAGTAGCGAGTAGTGAGTAGTGAGTAGTGAGTAGGGAGTAGGGAGTAGTGAGCAGTGAGTAGTAAGGAGTGGGTAGCGAATCGTGGGTAGTGGGTAGCGATAAGTGAGTAGTGAGTAGTGGGTAGTGAGCAGTGACTAGTGACTAGTGAGTTGTGACTAGTGGCTAGAGACTATGTAGTGATTAGTGAGTAGTGAGTAGTGAGTAGTGGGTCGTGAGTGAGTAGCGGGGAGTGAGTAGTGAGTATTGAGTAGCGAGTACCAAGTACTGTGTAGTCAGTATTGTGTAGGGAGTAGGGAGTAGCGAGTAGGGAGTAGTGGGTAGTGAGTAGTGATTTGTGGGCAATGAGTAGTCAGTAGTGAGTGGTGAGTAGTGGATAGTGGGTAGTGGGTAATGAGTAGTGATTAGTGAGTAGTGAGTAATGAGTAGTGAGTAATGCTTAGTGAGAATTGAGTAGTGGGTCGTGGGGAGTGAGTAGTGAGTGGGGAGGAGGGGGTAGTGAGTAGGGAGTAGTGAGCAGCGGGTAGTCGGTGGTGGGTAGTGAGTAGTTGGTAGTGAGTAGTGAGTCGTGAGTAGTGAGTAGGGGGTAGTGAGAAGTGAGTAGCGAATAGCGAGTAGTCAGTAGTGGGCAGTGAGTAGTGGGTAGTGAGTACTCTTTGGGGCTAGGCTTAGCGGTTTGGGGTTAGGATCAGGGGTTTGGGTTAGGGTGGGGACTAGGGTAGGGCTGGCGGGGGAGGGGGGGGGCAGGGGGTGCGGCCAAAGGGGGGGGGGGGGTCGGATCCCCCCCCTTGAAAAGGGGGAGAGGGGGGGGGGGTCCCCGACGACGGATCGGGGAAAGGGGGGGGAGGGGGGGGGCACCCGACGACGGATCGGGGAAGGGGGGGACGGGGGGGGGGTCCCCGACGACGGATCGGGGAAGGGGGGGACGGGGGGGGTCCCCGACGACGGATCGGGGAAGGGGGGGGGTCCCATCCCCTCCCCTGCTTGGGGAGATCCAGCGGCGCACCCTCCCAAAAACCACAGCGATGGCCCAAGAGGGATCCGACTCGTTGAAGCACCGCTCCAAGACGCACAAGATGGCCCCACGACGCGCCAAGAGATTGACCTTGACGTCTCCAAAAGCCTTCAGAGAGCAGCCCGACAGGTCAACATCATTAATTGTGTAT
This sequence comes from Prorocentrum cordatum, assembly GCA_963575745.1. Taxonomy (NCBI): domain Eukaryota; class Dinophyceae; order Prorocentrales; family Prorocentraceae; genus Prorocentrum; species Prorocentrum cordatum. The sequence continues at coordinate 71,152 of CAUYUJ010015995.1, read as the reverse complement.
TGTTTTCTTTCGAGGTTTTTGTTTTTCTCACGTTTTCGGGCTTTCGACAAACTACAACGGACCAAGAGGTTACCCAGACACCCTCAAGACTGCCCAAGAGGCCCCCATTAGAGCCCCAAGACGGCCCAAAAGGGCACCAGGACGGCCCAAGCGGGCCTCAAGATAGCCCAAGAGAGCCCCAAGATGGCCCCAAGAGGGGCCCACGAGAGGGCACGCAAACCGACAATTCAAGCTTTCCGCCCCAAGAGGCCCCCAGGAGGCCCCAAGAGGCCCCCAGGGTGCCCCGAGAGGCCACCAAGATGCCCCAGAAGGGCTTCAAAACGGCGTATCTTGGAGTCCTCTTTGGGCTGTTGTGTTTGTTGTTGAGACTGTTTCGAAGGCCTCGTTGGGCCATCTGTGGGCGCTCGTCCACGTCTGGACTCCTAGGGGTTTTTGGAACTTTCTTGGGGACCGCTGGAGATCTGCTCGGAGCTTTTTGTTCGGATCTCGAGGGGCAATTTGGCCGTCTTGGAGCGTTCTGTCGCTGCTTGGCTCATCGGGGGCCGTGTTGGACGCATCTCGGGGCCGCCTTGGGACTCTCTTCGGGGCCTCGTTGGCTGTACGGCTGCCTTCGTAGACCGTCTTGGAGGCCTTTTTGGGCCATCATAGGACGCTCGTCCACGTGTGGACTCCTAGGGGCTGTGGAGCCTTCTTGGGGGCCTCTGGGGATTTCTTGGGGTTTGTTGCTCGGATCTCTAAGGGCGGTTTCTGGCTGTCTTGGAGCGTTATTGCGTTGCCTGGCTCTTCGGAGGCAGTGTTGGACGCATTTCGGGGCCGCCTTGGGACTCTCTTGGGTTGCTCTTGGGCTGTGTTGGTTGTTTTTGTAGACCGTCTCGGACGCCTCGTTGGGCCATCTTGGGACACTCGTCCACGCGTGGACTCCAATGGGCTTGTGGAGCCTTCTTGGAAGCCTCTGGAGATCTCTTGGGCGCTTCTTGCTCCCAACCATCCGGTGGTGTTTGGTCCTCGTTTCGAAGAGACGGTGCTCCGCGTCTCTCCTCCTTCCTTCCTTCCTCCTCCCCCTCCTCCCTTCTCCCTCCTCCCTCCTCCCTCCTTCCCCTCCTCCCTCCTCCCCCTCCTTGCCTTTGCTCTCGGCACACCTCTCGCACGCTTCGTAGCTCCATAGGGAGCTCCACCGAAGGTCCCAGTGGCACAGCCCGCATGCGTCCGCCACACCCAGCACAGCGTTTCGTGGCCCCATAAGGGGGCTCCTCCGAAGGCCCCAGTGGGGGGGGGCGCATGCGTCCGCCACACCCAGCACAGCGCTTCGTGGCCCCATAGGGAGCTCCACCAAAGGTCCCAGTGGGGGGGGGCGCATGCGTCCGCCACACCCAGCACGGCGCTTCGTGGCCCCATAAGGGGGCTCCACTGAAGGTCCCAGTGGGGGGGGGCGCATGCGCCCGCCACACCCAGCACAGCGCTTCGTGGCCCCAAGGGAGCTCCACCGAAGGCCCCAGCGGAGGGGGCGCATGCGTCCGCCACACCCAGCACAGCGCTTCGTGGCCCCATCGGGAGGGAGCTCCACCGAAGGTCCCAGTGGGGGGGGGGGGGGCGCATGCGTCCGCCACACCCAGCACAGCGCTTCGTGGCCCCATAGGGAGCTCCACCGAAGGTCCCAGTGGGGGGGGGGCGCACGCGCCCGCCACACCCAGCACGGCGTTTCGTGGCCCCAAAGGGAGCTCCACCGAAGGCCCCAGTGGAGGGGGGCGCATGCGTCCGCTACACCCAGCACAGCGTTTCGTGGCCCCATAGGGAGCTCCACCGAAGGTCCCAAGTGTGGGGGGGGGGGGGGGGCGCATGCGTCCGCCATGCCCAGCACAGCGCTTCGTGGCCCCATAGGGAGCTCCACCGAAGGCTCAAGTGGGGGGGGGCGCATGCGTCCGCCACACCCAGCACGGCGCTTCGTGGCCCCATGGGGAGCTTCACCGAAGGCCCCAGTGGAGGGGGGCGCATGCGCCCGTCACACCCAGCATAGCGCTTCGTGGCCCCATAGGGAGCTCCACCGGAGGCTCCAGTGGGGGGGGGGTGCGCATGCGTCCGCCGCACCCAGCACAGCGCTTCGTGGCCCCATAGGGAGCTCCACCGAAGGTCCCAGTGGGGGGGGCGCATGCGCCCGCCACACCCAGCACAGCGCTTCGTGGCCCCAAGGGAGCTCCACCGAAGGCCCCAGGGAGCACCCAGCACAGCGCTTCGTGGGGGACTCCACCGAAGGTCCCAGTGGGGGGGGGGGGCGCATGCGTCCGCCACACCCAGCACAGCGCTTCGTGGCCGCATAGGGAGCTCCACCGAAGGTCCCAGTGGGGGGGGCGCACGCGCCCGCCACACCCAGCACGGCGCCTCGTGGCCCCAAAGGGAGCTCCACCGAAGGTCCCAGTGGGGGGGGGCGCATGCGTCCGCCACACCCAGCACCGCGCTTCGTGGTCCCATAGGGAGCTCCACCGAAGGCCCCAGTGGAGGGGGGGCGCATGCGTCCGCCACACCCCGCACAGCGCCCCGTGGCCTCATAGGGAGCTCCATCGAAGGCCCCAGTGGGGGGGGGCGCATGCGTCCGCCACACCCAGCACAGCGCCCCGTGGCTCCATAGGGAGCTCCACCGAATGCGTTGCTCACAAAGACGGTATTCACAACTGCATATGGTTGGTTCCTTCGCCAGGCTATTTGTTTTGCTGACCTCTAGGGGCAGTTCTGGCCGCCTTGGAGCGTTCTTTCGCTGTCTGGCTCTTTGGGGGCCGTGTTGGAAGCATCTCGGGGCCGCCTTGGTATTCTCTTGGGTTGTTATTGGGCTGTCTTGCTGGTTTCTCAGACCTGTCTTGGATGCCTCCATGGGCCGTAGATTTAGCCCTGGCGAACAAGTTTTGGGCCCCAACCCGTCACCAGGAGGAGGGGGTGGTGGAAAGAGGGAGGTTGAAACAGGATCGAAAGGGAACTGCCACGTACTGTGTCTGCGCCCGCCCGCACATTGACGAAACTGAGAGGGAAGCGGAAACACCAAAGGCAGGGGTGAGGCAGGAACAACGGAACACGAGGGAGATGGACTAATGTGGGACGAGGGGACCATCATGTGGATGAAAGCTCAAAAAAAAAAAAAAAAAAAAAAAAAAAAAAAAAAAAAAAAAAAAAAAAAAAAAAACAGGAGAATGCAACGATAAGCAAATTGGGAGACGATAGCCACGGACTGTTGAGGGAAGTAAACCGACCAGTCGGAAAGTGAGGAATCAGACATGATCACGTTTGGACTTCCCAGCGCTTGAAGCTACCGAGAAACAGAGCGCGCGCGGAGCGCGCGCGAATGTTTCTAGTGTATGTGCTATGATATCGCAGTGTATGTGTTATTATATCTTGATGTTCCGTGTGCGGGCCTCCTCGGAGACCCTCGTCGCCACGGCTGGATTCGCCTCGACATACTGTTCCGGTCGCGCCCCAGGAGAGGCTCGGGGAGTACAGTTCGGGGGCGGCAGAGAGGTGGGTGATGACTAGGGGGGGTGGATATCATGACGTGGACCATGATATTTTGCCAGATCTGATGGCGCCTCTTCTTATTTCATTACGTCCCTGGCCTCCCCCTGGGCCGCGCACATGCCGCCGGCCATGATTTGCGCACCCCCCTCTTGGACGCCCCCCTCTTGGCCGCCCCGAACAGTCGGACTGGGGTATAAGATCGAGGTCGGTTCGGCGAAGGTGCCCTGATGTTTGTTTGTTTTATGTTTCTGTGCATCCTGGGGAGGGTACCCTCGAATGATCTGTGTGTTTGGTCGGCGGAGAATCTCATGTTCTTGAAGGATTTTCTTTTGGCGTAAGTGGCCTAAGTCCGATTGCAGCGGTATCGGCACCTGTTGGTTACCCCATGTTATTACCCTCTGGGCCATAACGCGCGTTATGCCCCCCCCCCTTTCTCCCCCTGCCCATAAAGTAACGCTTCTCCCCCCTTCAGTGCGTCCCCAACACTGCCGCAGCGCGTCCAGCACCACAGTCTGTCATGTTGGAGAGCGGAGGCGTTACGTTATGCCCCCCCCCACGTCCCCCCTTCCCCCCCCCTCTCCCCCCCTAAGTACGCCAGTTATCGCCGCGAATGGAGAAATGCTCTCGAGACCATCTCGCTGCTCTTCCTATCGCGGGCCGGAGGGGAGGTTGTCCCCGGCGGGGCCCGGGGAAGCTCCAACGCGGAGATCGCAGGGCTCGGCCTGGGCAACCTCGTCTACAACTGCGCTGCCCTGGCGGTGGGCTTCGGCTTCACGGGCTCCCAGGACACTCTGGTGACGCAGGCTTACGGGCGGGGCCGTCACGACCTGTGCGAGTTGTATTTGCACCGCTGCCAGGTTTGGATGTTTGCGGTCACCGTCGCTTGCGGCAGCGTGGTGGTCTTCACGGAGCCGCTTCTGTTACTGCTGCGGGCATGCGACGAGGATCGTGGCGTGATATCCGACCCCGAGCCAAGCCTCCGTGTCTGTTTGGGAGGTCGCCACAGCGATCGCGGCGGCCGCAAGTCGGTGCACGATTTTTGCCAAGGAGTGGCATGCCCCTTCCCGGTCCCCCCCCGCTCGGCGATGCAGGCGTGGCGCACGCATAACAATACGGTCGAGCATGTGATGAAGAGACCTTCTGCCGAGCAGTTGGGCCAACGTGCCTTAACCAGTTTGCTGGAAAGCTGGTCCAGATTCTTGAGCGCGTCCGCCCCTCCAGCATGAACACCGCACACTGGCCCAGGCTTGTTTCGAGACACTTCCGGGAAGCTGGTCCAGATTTCTTATCTGGTAGTTGCTTGATCATTTTCGCGGCTGCATGGCAGCATCGAGTTGTCATTTGATGGCCAACATGGGCAGCCCTTTTTTCTGGTGAGGGGTAGAAATATCATGAAACCAGAGGAGACGGCGTTGCACGCGGGAACCTACACCCGGCTGTGCGCGCTGGGTCTGCCGGGGCTGTTCCAGTACAGCGCGCTCAGGAAGTTCCTGATGGCGCAGAAGCTCCCAAGGCCCTCGTTGTGGGTTCAGTGCGCCTCCGTGCCCCTGCACGTCGCCTGGTGTGCGCTGCTGGTGCCCTCCCGTCGCATACAGGGCGTCGGCATCGCCATGGCGCTGAAGAGCTGGACGGACCTGTGCCTGCTCGGCTTGTACGCGTCCATCAGCAATCCGCGGCCAGGCTGCCGCGACTGGTGGCGCTTCTGGAGGGCGCTGCGGGGCCGCCGCAGGTGGGACGGATTGCAGGAGTACCTGTGGCTGGCTCTGCCGGTAGTGGCCATGATGGCCGTGGAGTGGTGGGCCTTCGAGATGTTGTCGCTGGCCGTCGGGTATTTCCACTCGCGGGAGAAGCTCGCTGCTCACGTCACAGCCGTCAACGTCGCTAGCATCCTGTATCTGGCCGGCACGGGCGCCCAGAAGGCGACCGCCACGCTGGTGGGGGGCGCGGTAGGCCGCGGGGACGAGGCGTCCGTGCGCCGCTTCTTCCGTGCGGCGCTGGAGTGGAACTGCGGTGCCGGCGCGCTCATGGGCCTCGCCGTCGTGGTGCTGCGGGGCGAGATCGCGGTGGCGTTCGACCCGAACAGCCCTGGCGTGCAGGACCTCCTGATGAGGCTTCTGCCGCTGCTGGCCGTCCAGGGGGTAATCGACGGGGTGAACCAAGTCATGCAGGGTGCGCTCCAGGGCTTTGGATTGCAGAACCGCGCCTCGCGCGTGTCGCTCCTCTGCTACTGGGTGATCCAGCTGCCCGTTGCCCTCACGTTCGGCTTCCCGCTTGGGCTCGGAGTGCCCGGCCTGTGGCTCGGCTGCATCTTTTGCAGCACTGTGGCCTTCGTGCTCAACACCTCGCTATTCTGCCGTGCCAGCTTCTCAGAGGCCTCCATCGCCGCGCGCGCGCGGATGGAGGCGGACACCTCGCGACAGGTTTCCGCGGAGGATTTGGCGAGGCCCCTAGAGGACGCCGAGGGTGGCGACAATTTTTCTCTTCCGGTTGGCAGCAGCGGCGGGGATGCGATCCAGCCGGCACAGGCCTGCAAGCCGCCAACATGAGGGGTTTGCCAGCGGCATGGCAAGCAAACCCGCGTGCCTGCAGGCTTGCACAGAGTGTGCGCGCTGGGACAGTGGAGGCTCCGCCACTTTCCAGTACAGGTGTTTTTGTTTTCCTCTCTTGCTGGAGATCCGATGTGTGCGCATAGCAGTCAACGCATCTTATTCGGCCAGTGAATGGTGCGAACCACTCCCGCCGATGTGACAGGGAACTCCTTCGTGGCCACACTTTGCCGGGCGATCCAGCATGGCGCGATATAGTAGGGCGCTCCTTCTGTGCACTGATGACTACGCTTTGCGCTCTGTGATTGCAGCCTCACGCGTAATCAATGAAACATGTCATGCTCAGAAACAAAGACAAGCTAGCTATCGCAGAAGGCATCTGTACACCGGTTCAGGGGTCGAGTCCCCCCCCTGCGATTTGTTGTTTTCTTGGTGACGGGGCGTCGTTTGCTTGCTGCTGGTGTCGGCGTTGTGCACCTGCTCTGCTCTGCCTCTGCGCCGCTTCCGCTCTCTCTCTCTCTCTCTCCCTTTGTCTCTCTCCGCCTCCGTGCGTCCCACGCCGCCCCTCCCTCGGCAGCCGCCCCCCGTCCGTCCACCTTCCGTCCCAAGCTGGAGCAACCGCTTCCAATACGTTCCAACTTCATCATTTCATTGAAGTATCAGTCGTCGTAGTAGTGGTAGTAGTAGTAGTAGTAGTAGTAGTAGTAGTAGTAGTAGTAGTAGTAGTAGTAGTAGTGGTAATAATAGTAGCAGAAATAGTAGTAGTAGTAGTAGTAGTAGTAGTAGTAGTAGTAGTAGGAGTAGTAGTAGTAGTAGTAGTAGTAGTAGTAGTAGTAGTAGTAGTAGTGGTAGTAGTATTTGTTGTTGTAGACGTGATAGTAGTAGCAGCAGCAGCAGTAGTAGTAATAGTAGTTGTAGTAGTCGGAGCAGCTGGTATTGTGGTGGTGGTAGTAGTAGTAGTAGTAGTAGTAGTCGTAGTACTAGTCGTAGTAGTACTACTACTACTGGTACTAGGTCTGGTAACAGGAGTTGTAGTAGCAGTCGCCGTAGCAGTATTAGTGGTAGTAGTCGTAGTAGTAGTCGTAGTAGTAGTCGTCGTCGTCGTCGTCGTCGTTGTACCAGTACTAGTACTAGTATTAGTGCTAGTACTAGGTTTAGCAATCGTAGTAGCAGCAGTGAAACAAATCAGTCGTAGTGGTAGTAGTAGTAGTGGTTGTAGTAGTGGTAGTTGTAGTAGTAGTGGTAGTAGTAGTAGGTAGTAGTAGCAGCAGCAACAGTAGTAGTAGTAGTAGTAGTAGTAGTAGTAGTAGTAGTAGTAGTAGTAACCGTACGGTCTGTATTCAGCGTCTTGCAGCCCTGGTTTAGTGGTATACGCATCTTGTCTCAAGACGGGACTTCATTGTTAAATCAGCCGCACTGTATTGCTATAGTCCTGCGCCGATGTTACTGCAGCGGTATATGATAATATCATTTCTGTAATGTACTTGCAGTTTTCTCGTACCGAGTGTCGTAGTAGTAGTATTGTAGTATTGTAACATTAGTCGTGCTGACCTGTTGCACCATTCTAGAACTGCCGTACTTCTGCAGCGATGAAGTAGCAGCACTGTAGTAGTTCTGTCGTTGCAGCAATATTTGAAGTATTCAAACATTGCGTTCAAGACCGTCATCTAGTAGTTGCTTCAGTAGTCGCACGGTCGTGGTATAGTAGACGTAGTTCCCTACTATAGTATCCGAGGACAGTACTGCTACATTCATAGCGTTAGTAGTAGTAGTAGTAGCAGCAGCAGCAGCAGCAGCAGCAGTAGTTGTAGTAGCCGTGTCCCGGGATTGTAGTGAGACGCTGGTGACAGTGGGCGAATCGATTTGCATTGTTGTAGTAGTGGCGCTGTAGAGCCAGAGCTCGCACAGCATCCGTGAGAGTAGCATATGATTGTTGCTTGCAGTGGGAGTACTACAGTACAGCAGTACGAATGTTCAAATACCGTTGTGCCGCAAAACTGTTGTAGTATTATGATACTGCACTGCTGAAGCGGTAACGTTGTAATAGTCGTATTTCCGTGTTGTAGCAGTAGTATTGCAGCCGCTGTGCTGCATTATTGTACTAATAGTGTATCGGCTGTAACTGTAGTGGGCTCCACTATTCTAGTGCTCAAGCACGGTCGCCACACCCTTGTACCGCAGTGCCGTAGTAGTATCGTATTCGTATCATCTCATTGTAATCGTAGCAATACTGAGGTCGTATAGTAGTCGTGGCAGTACTCTGGTTTGTAATGGTGGCTGTGAGAGTAGCACACGAACTGTTTGAAACTATTGTAGGAATGTTAGTCGTAGGACTACTCTAGTATTGTAGTAGTATTACTTTTGTAGCAATGTGGTAATAGTAATACGCCTGCGTTGTAATAGCAATAGTATTTTAGTACTGGGTGGAGTCATACTACTGAAGTACGCAGTGGGACTGAATTAGTATCTGTAGCAGTAGTTGAACATTGTAGCGGTAGTCGTGCTCGAGTATTGGTTGTAATGGTGGCACAATAGTGCGGCAGTACTGTAGTAGCATTACTGTAGTCGCAGAAGTATTGCCTGTGCTATTATAGAACTCGCTGCATTG
>CAUYUJ010015995.1:0-57500 GCA_963575745.1 Prorocentrum cordatum | reverse complement strand
CCAGCCGGCCAGCGACCCTACCTACTTCTGCCCAGCGGTCACAGAGTAGACCTGATCATTGACGGCAAGATACCATACTGGACCCTGTCTGGCAGAGAGGCGCTGGGTCACTGGATGCGCGCGGTCGTCGCCGGGAAACCTGCGGCTCCCGACAAGTGGTGTAGCGTGACGTCCGGCGCCAAGTCATTTCTGGATGACGTGGAATCTGCGGGAGGTCCTCCGCCCCACTCGATTCAGAGTCGCGCAACAATAGACCTGCACACACATGAAATGATTGGCAACCATGGCTACGCGGATGGCAGGCCAGCTCCAGCTGACTGCCCGCTTCCATCTGGCCTAGACTCCTCGGATACTGTCTCTTGCCTCTACTACTCGCCTCAGACTGCTCATGAGTATGGGTGGAGCAAGACACCCACTTGCGTCATGAGGTTGGTAAGTCCCTCAATTGCCTCCAATCGCGACTCAGTCGTCAGTTGCATTGCGCCACGACGCGGCTTAGCCGATGTTTGCGCGGCTGTGATTCAGAGCTCTTGTTTATTTGGAGTTTCGGGGGTCTTGCCTTGCGACATGGATCGCGGACTGGGCTCTGGCACGATTGTCGCTGCACCCGGCCCAAACGAGGACGCGAGTGAGGGCTCGGGTGGTGCTGACCTTGCTGACATCGACGTACCACCTGCTATCGACCCAGATGATGCTGAGGTTGAGGTGCCGGTCTCAGCGACCGAGCGACTCAAAAAGAGCGCGGCCTCCTTCTTGCACCTACTAACTCACGCTCCTAAGAACCCCTTTTGCTCGGTGTGTAACTGGACAAAGGCCGTAGGACGCCAACAAAAGAAGGCGCATAATAAAGGGATGAGGATACCTCGACCATACGCGAACCCTACAACGCTCGGACACCTGACCACAATGGACCGCTGGCTTGCGATGGATGACCTATCGCGGGGCTTTCACGACGAGACCGCGTGTGTGATTTTTCGCGACGGGGCGACAGGTTTCCTGGCAGCGCAGGGTGTACACGATAAATATGCGGCTCGCGCGTGTAACTTTTGATGAAGTTCAGAGCCCCAGGAGAGAAGTTACAATATTGTTATACAGGCGGTGCAAGGGAACTTGCACGCGCGAGCATTGAACTAAAGGTTGCACATGGTCCTACCATCCCTGGCAATAAAGATCTCATGGCTGTCGCTGAACGGTCCAATTGACTTGTTCAGATGGGGACTCGAGCCTTGCTTATGCAGGCAGGCCTTCCCCCGCCTTTTTGGACGTACGCCGCCCGATACTTCTGTCTCTGTACTAATGCGAGGATCTCTTACGAAGGTGAGTCGTAATGGAAGCGAAGGTTCGGACACGAATTTTCAGCACCGCTCCTGCCATTTGGATCTCTTGTTCGCTTCGTGCCCCCCCCCCCCCCCGAATCAAGGTTTCGAATCGCCGGAACATGCGGGGCGATGGTCGCGGGGATTAACCTCGGATGTGTACATAAAGCGGGGGTATGGTAGGCCCTGAACGCTACGTGTCACCATTGATACAGCTCGACGGACTTAATATGGACGCTGGGCGGACGCCAGCAGGCAAGCGCCCGTTCATTGGAAAGTCTGATGAGGTCTGTAGTCACATTTTAGACGGTGCAGCGTCGGATCGAGAGCCCATGTTCCTTATGCGCGAAACGCGCGGGACAGCGCAGACGAACATTAAAAACGTTATTAAACCCCCAGTCGGCTCCTCTGACGGCATAGCCGGTCATGGGGGCGAGACTAGGAGCCAAATTCTATACACCGACGCTTTTCCCAGCCCCGCATTGGCACTCGCACATGAAAGTGGATCTTGGTATATACGGGATCTTGGTGTATGCATGTTGCTTTGCTTCCCCGGTAAAGCGGAGAAGCAAGTATACACCACACCGCCCCGACGTCGTCCCCGACCCTAAAAAAATGGGATTGAAAAGCGGCCCACCAGTGGTAACGTATACGTTCCAGTTTCCGATCATACTGAGGGGCGTGACCCTCAGCGTGGCCCGGAGGGCACCCCACCGGGGGCACCGAGCATGTCCAAGGAGGACTTCCCGTCCTGGAGCCGCCCTGGACCCCTCGGGCCCCAGGACGGCTAGAGTGCCCACCGAGGTGCTCCACGAGGGCTTCCGGGCGGACCTGGGAGATGCCGTGGGCCGTGGGGGCCCCATGTCATACTGACCAGCCCTGGGTCTTTACTAAACAGCCCTGCCCTGTTCGATCCCTGCCTTCGGCACGTGGACTAAACGGCTCCGCCTGTCGAGGGAGGAGATTCGTCTGCTCTCTAGAATGGGTTCCCAGATGACCCCAAGACGGCCCCGGAGGCCACCAGAGGGCCCCAACCGGATCCCCAGACGGCTGAAATCAGTCAATGTGTAATGGATTCGCGTGTTTACACATATAACGGCGCACCGGGTCCGGGGGCCCGGGGCCGGGACCCCGACCACAAATGTGGGCCCCGGGGGGCCGGGAGGCTCGTCGGGGCTTGCCGGAGGCCTCCCCGGTCAGACAAGACGGCCCAAGAAGCGCCCAAGACGGCCCAAGCAACTTCCAAGTGGCCTCCAAGAGGGCTCCAAGATGCTGAAGATGGCCTCCAGACGTCCAAGGACGCCCCCAAGACGCCCCAAGAAGCCTCCAACATGCGCCCCAAGAGGGCCCCTGGACGCAAAAGTTGGCCCATTCCCTTCGTAAAACGTACATTTTTCATAAAGTTGCCTTTTGGGCTTTCCGACGTTACAGGACGGCCCAAGAGGCGCCCAAGACCGCCCCAAGACGGCCCAAGAAGCTTCCAAGAGGGCCCCAGGACAGCCCAACAGGGCCCCAAGACGGCCCAAGAGGCGCCCAAGATGGCCCAAGAGGGCCCCAAGACGGGCCCAAGAGGGGGCCCAGAGGGGGACCACGAACCGCAAGCTCGAGCCTTCCGCCCCAAGAGGCCGCCAGGAGGCCCCAAGGAGGCCCCTCAAGAGGCCCCAGGAGACCCCCAAGAGGCCCAAAGGAGGCCCCGAGAAGCCCCAAATCGGCCCCCAAAATGCTTCGAACCTGCTTCCAGGAGGCCCCCGACAGGTTCAGAGGCTCCCGAGAAGCTACGTCAAACTCCCAGCGAGCGGCCGGACGAGGCCCCCCAAAAAATCCCAAGAGGGTTCCAGTATTTGTATCCTTCAGCGCTCTCTGGCCTTCTTCCCCCTGCCCCCTTCCCTGCGACTTTCGTTGACTCAAGCTCGCCTCCTCTCCATTTCCTCTCTCTGCCTCTCTCTCTCTCTCTATGTTTTTTTTTGTTTCTCTCTCTCTCTCTCTCCATCTCTCTTCTCTCTCTCTCTCTCTCCTTCGCTCTCTGTCTGTCTGTCTCTCTCTCCCTCTCTTTCTCTCTTTCTCTCTCTTCCTTTCACATTCTGTGTCCTTGCGACCTTCTGCAGTCCCCGACGTCGCCACGGCTGGATCCGCTCGAGCGTGTCTTGTGATGTGCGGCGGTGCGAAGCCCGTCCCACTGATCAAGGCACAGGTACGAAATGATGGGTCCATCATTTCTTGCCTTCCCATGTGCGTTTTCCCAATCGATTCCTGGGCCCGAGGTCGCAAAAATTACGACGTCGGAGGTCTGGGGAGGCGGGAAGCACGACCTGGACCTCCGACGTCTTGGAAAAATCACGACGGCGGTTTTTGTTAATTTTCGGCCTCGGGGCCCCTCGCAGGTTCCCGGGACCGTCAGAAAACGACTCAGGATGAAAACGACTTGGGCTACAGGGCTATTGGGCTACAGGGCTATAGGGCTGTAGGGCTATAGGGCTATAGGGCTAGGGCCATAGGGCTATAGGGCTATGTGGGCTATTCGGCTATTGGGCTATAGGGTTGTTGGGCTGTAGAGCTATGGGGCTATAGGGCTACAGGGCTATAGGATCAGAGGGCTATAGAGCTAAAGGGCTAGATGGATATAGGGATATAGGGCTATTGGGCTATAGTCCTATAGGGCTATACGGCTATAGGGCTACAGGGCTATAGGGCGATAGGGCACCCCCAGGCACCCCGGCACCCGGGCACCGGGCACCCAGGCACCCAGGCACCGGGCACCCGGGCACCCGGGCACCCGGGCACCCGGCCCGGCCGCATGGGGCCGGAATCTTGCCGAAGCTCATCGAACCTTTTAATCCGCCAGGACCCTTACAGAGGCAAGCTCTGATTGGGTACTAACCCATGGCAACCGCCGCTACCTTCGTCGCCGCGATCGCCGCCGTCTTCATCGCCGCCGTCGTCGACGTCCTCGGGTTCTGTTCGGGCACCCTCTGGCCATCTCGTGGGGCACGCTGGGGGATTGTCAGAGGCATTCGTAAGTATTCTGAGGGGCCCCGCGACTTCCCCCAGAGACTCTAACTACAGAAACTCCTTTCGTATTCCGGCCAGAAGCATCCAGAAACGATGTACATTAGCCCTGGCGGGGGGAATGATGGCGATGGTGATGTTCATGATGACGACGGTGACGATCCTAGCTAGAACCTAAGCGCGCGCGAAGCGCGCGCGTGGTTCTAGTTCACATCTTTTCTCGATTTCCGATTTTCGACGCAAGATCGTCCCCACAGGGCCTCGGAGGAGCCCACGTGCACCCGAAAGCACCCCTAAGAGGGCGCCAAGCGCGCCCAGAGATAGCCCAAGCCGTACAGTCGAGCCGGCCCTGTCAAATCAAGGGTACCCTTGCGTCCTGTGCCTCGCGACCCATGTTTCTACATTCATATGGCAATGTAGCCCTCGGAAGAGTTTTGTGTCCTCTCGCGTGTCCTCTTCAATCCACCCCGACTGTAGCTATTTCGGTCACTGGTGCTCAAGGGCGTCTTTTTTTGCTTGCGCTTTGGGAAGGCGGACTTGCCCCGATAGCCGCCCGGCGGCCTACCCTACTCAGATCTTGCCGCGCGGTAGGCTCAGCGGGAGGCATGCTCTTCTAGGCCTCCTAGATGGGGTCGGAGTAGATGGGGTCGGAGGATCGCTCCGCATCGCCAATGCATCGCCGATGCGGCTCGATGTGCAGCCCGTCTTGCTTCACGTCAGCGTCGCCGATGCATTGCCGAAGTCTACGATGCATCGCCGATGCATCGCCGATGCATTGCCGAAGTCTACGATGCATCGCCGATGCATCGCCGATGCATCGCCGATGTATCGCCGATGTATTGCCGATGTATCGGCGATGCGGCGCGATCTTCCGACCCCATCTACTCCGACCCCACCTAGGAGGCCTCTTGCCACGCGGGAGCAATTGCAGGAGCTTGCAGATGGGGAGGGTGGTTGCTCGAGGGGCAGGCTGTGCTCGCTGTTGCACGCCCTGCCCCTGACGGCCGTGCCCGGGACAGCGCCGGACCTCACGCAGGACGAGATCACAGACCCTCGCTGAGAGCAGCGAGGGAAGCTGGACATGGGGCCCTGACGGGCGCAGCTGGGCGGACATGTCCAGTCACGTGTGGGCCAGTGACGGGAAGGCGGGTCGCGGGCATGCACCCGAGGCCCTCGCCGCCCTGTCCGTTGGGGCCAGCTCGTCCAGCAATGAGCTTGTGTCCTTCTTCGAGCGCATCGCCGACGTCCCGAGGAATCGAGGACGACTCGGACAGCCAGAAGCCCAAGTCCAAGTCGGCCCTTCGGCAGAGGCAGCGGGGTCAGCGATGGAGTAGCTGCAAAGCGACACGTACTTGCCAATCGGGCGTGCATTGCAGATTCTGCCGTAGATCCTGCCGCCCTCGGAGCTCGCTCCGCTGACCGAGTCGGAGTCGCTTCAGAGGTCTCCAGCCCCAGCAGCGTCGCTGAGGATCCCGCGCCGCAGGAATGGTCATGACTCTGGCGCGAAACGGAGGCTCTCTTTTCGAGGACACGAGAATTTCGTTGTGACATTGGAGTCCTGCGCTCGCATGCTCATATACTTTACTCGAAGCAGAGATCTCGAGACGAATTTTCGCTAACGCACCGTCAGCCCTGCCTCTCCAAGAGCTACGCTCCCGATGTCTGACGGGTCATCCTGAGTTTGGTTTCCTTCAATGATCTTCAAAGTACGGATATTATTCTGCAATTTGTTGACATAATTGTCTTTGACAGGCAAATGCCCATTGTTTGATCCCGCACTTGCATTTTCTCTTCCTTGCTGGGTTAGGCAAGAGAATTTCCAGACAGCCTCTATCGACCCACTGGCCGACCGAGGATGGCGGCGGCAGCGGCAACGACAGGGCGGGGGAGAGGCAGGACAAGATGTGTTCAGCGCCAGCACTTGTCGCGCTCTGGCGACTTCGTCAGCTCAACATCCACGTATTCGTTGATACACCAACGTATGCTCGAAGGAGATGCAAACTTGTGTACCCTTCGATGCAAGCTGGTGTATCGTTCCAGGCGTGTGACATTTCGTCCCACGTGCTGATGCCTCCCTCTGCTGCTCTGCCGCCACTCCTCCCAGGAGGCAAAGAGACACACAGACACAATGAATCGTCGACTGCCGGGAAAATATGGGAAAATATGGGAAGTTGGGGGAAGACGAAAACCAAGAAAATATGGAAAAATATGGAGGATCCTGTTATTTGTGTCCATTTATTTGTGTGTCCCAGGGCCCCTTCATCATCCCCCTCCCTCCTCTGCTCCTCTACATGTTGCTGTGCCGCCCCATTCTGGTGCATCTTCTGCTGCAGCGCGAACGCGACACACTGGTGTCGACGCTCAGTTGGTCACGTTAGCTTCAATAGGTCAGCTTAGCTCTGGCGCAGTGTCGACAGGGACTGGGTCAGGTCAGGTTCGGGATTTGACACGTTAGGGTGGGTGGGGGCTTGTACTCCTCTTCCTCCTTTTCCTCCTCCGTGAAGTCTTTCGACTTCAAGTTGCGGCACATTCGCAATACCCGGAACTCCTTAACTCCGTACTTCCGCAGAGGCTGCAGAGCGGACGACCTTCGGAGCAAGGTTGTCACAGCAGGCGAATTGTGGGTCAGATGCCGCGGCAGTGCTGCTTGACGGCATCGAGCTCCAGTGCCTCGGCCGTCAAAGCGCGCGGCGTCCACCATGGAACGTCGCAGGCTGAGCCGAAGAATGCCTGTGCCGTCCGGGGCTGGGATACGATGCCCGCCATCCCTCCGCTTGGCATCGCTCGGTCGTGTGCAGTTTTCCTTCGGCGAGGACCATCGAGGAGCATCCTTGATCATTTGGCGAAGAAGCCACGCACGAAACCGACAAAAAACACGGGAATTGGACGCCCGAGCGATGGCACGAGGAAGACTCGCAGGATTTCCAGGCGTCCGCCAGCCCCTTCTGACTGACCCCGGGTTTGGGAGCCATGCGGGGCCGACTCCCCCCAGTCGGCCCTCCGATGGGCCCTGTTCGGGAGGTGCTCAGCGGATAGGCCGGGCTGCGCGACAGGGCACTGGCCGACCCGGGGTGTGTGCTGGCCTGGGCCAGTGCGCCCACGAGCACCGGGGCGGGTGGAAGAGGGGAGGGCGGCCGCGGAGGCGGGGGGAGGGAGAAAGCCCGAGCCGCAGGTCCAGATCGAAGTCCAGATAGTAGACGCATCGAATAAGAAGTCGACTTGAACAGCGACTCGCGACTGTTATATACATAGATATATACATATATAGATATGTATATCAGATGTATAGGTATGTCTATCAGAAGCGTTTCAAATCGCTCACCTGTCTCCAGGTAATGGGCATGCCCCCCGACAGTAGCTTCTATACTTCTGAGGCTCGGTGCATTCCAACGCCACTTGGTTACCTTGCAGCATCGCCCTTCTCACCCGTTACCGTGTCTGCTTTTGCCGGCGTCCTCACCCCCAGAAAAAGCGCGCCCAGAGATAGCTCAAGCTAGCCCCATAAGGGCGTTTAGATAGCACCGGAGGGCGTCTTGGGGAGCCCCAAATCGCCCAACGAGGGCCCAATGATCGCTCTGGACGACCCCAGAGCGATGATGGCCCAAGGCGGCCTCGCGACAGCCCGCAGAGCAGGTTCATCGAGTTCCCGGTTCCTGGTCCTCGTTCCCAGTCGTTGATTTCATGCGTTGGGTCTCCGCTTGAATTCTCGTTCCCAGCCTTTTGGGGCAGCGCGTCTCTGCAGAGCAAGCTGCTGGCGCTGCACCCCGTCTCCCTACCCTCCGTCCCGTGTCCTCGAAGCTGCTCCTCCATCTTTCGTCCGTGCGGCCCCCCTCCATCTTCTCTTCGAGCTCCTCCCCCCAACCGTCTCCCTCCTTCCGCCCTCGAGCTCTCTCTTCCTGTCTTCACCCTGGTCCCCCTTCTGCCCACCTCCCTGGTCCCGCCTCTTCCTTTTGTCCCTTGTCGCTGCCCCGGCTTGTCCCAGGTTCCCTTCCCAGGCACCGTCCCGGTGGATACTTCCATTCTCGGCATTGGGTTGCACAGTTTGACTCACCGTAGGTTCAGTGCCTCTCAGTGAGGCCTGTTCGACAGAGTGTATCGTCCGCGAACGTGCCACCGTCCCACCCCCCGTCTTCTTCCCCGTACGTCTCCGCCTTTCATACTGCGGTGTCATCATGCATGGGCAAAGTTTTTTGTTGGCGGTGTGGGCGCCTGGAGTGCCAACCCTCGGCGGCAGGCTGTGGGCAGGCTGTGTGGAGAGTTGGGAGGTCATCCCACCTCCGCTGGTAAAGAGGCCCTTGACAACGTTTAGCGTGGGGAGGTCCCGTCCAAGAATGGGAAGGCCAAGTGGCCTCATGGATCGCCCATATTCTATCCTGAGTTTCACCTTTTGCAGTTTTTCGGTCTTGCACTGTACAGATAGCAGACGGCCTGCCATTGCGACAGATGCGGTGATGGAGGACCCCAGAGACCTCTGGCGCGGGCGCAAGGCTAACGTCTAGCATACCCTGTTAGTCGAAGAGTTTGTCGACGAAGGCCTCTGGGAACCCCTCGGCGTGATTGGTTCCCTTGCCAGAGCACAGCGACCTTGTCTTTCGGCGGCAGACAGGTTTATGGTAGCAAGCTTGTTCTCAAGCCTTGCGACGCCGAGGTCACAGGCTAAGTTCATCTCACCAATCAGCAGGCGCTGCAGAGGCCTCACAATAGTTTCTTTGGTTGCCTTGCCTTGCACGACTTTCAGTCTCGCACGAAGAGTCGCATACGATGCTTAGTTCGCTTGCATTGGTTATGAGACCTGCGTACACGATTCCCCCATTCCCACTCTCTTCTTTGTTACTCCCCCCAGGCCGCATGCACGTGTCTTTATTCCCCGCACTGTCATTTCTAGCGCGTCGCGCCGTCCGCCGCCCTCTTGTTTGTGTGCGTTGGGCCACCTAGGGCTCAGGGCTGAGCCTCACTTCGCTGGGGAGGGCGACGGTGGACAAACAAGATCTCGGGTGAGAGCCTTCAGCGAGACGGCGCGCAGGCTGCTGGACTGCCGACGACGGCCCAGGACGACCAAGTGATCCTGCTGGCGGGAGAGGCCAGAGGGCTCCAAGACGGCCCTCGGATGGGCCGCCGGCGCAGGGCCCCGCGGAGGCCCCGCGAGGGCCAGAGAGGGCCCGGGGGGGTTCCAAGGTGGCTCCAGGGCCAGGCAGAGACCGAGATGGCCGCAGGAGGATCAGGAGGGGAAAAAACATACAGGCAGAATTAATCGTCGATCCCCAGAAAAAATGGGAAACTGTGGGAAGTGGGGGGGGGGCCAAGACGAAAACTGAGAAAATATGAGGAACTATGGGGAATCCGTTATTTGTGTGTATTTATTTGTGTGTCCCAGGGCCCCTTCACAGACAGAGACCGAGATGGCCGCAGGAGGAGGAGGATGAAGATGAGACGCTGTGACCTAGTGATCAGAGCCCGTGTAACGTGAATTATTCTGCGTGGAGCGATCTCCACCGAAACCTAAGGCGCTTGCTCCCGACGGCGTGCGGTCGTCGAAGTGGTCGACAGCTGCCGGTTCAACCGTGCTCCATGTAGTCACGTTTTTTCATGTTGCGTTATAGTATGTATTGTTATGTTCTCGACGGGCGGAGTGACGTCGTGACGCGTGTGACGTTAGTTGCATCGTCTGTTATGACGTTCCTCTTATGTTATATTTCTTATGATTGAGTATGTGTTGTGATGCTCATCTCTGTCGCCATATAGTTTGAGATGTTATGGTGTGGCCTGCCCTATGGCAATATTTTATGCCATGATGTGCTATGTCAAGTTATGTTAGAGTATGCTTTGTTCCGTGATTATGTTGGTAACTCGGCTCAGTATAGTGTATTATGATATGTTCTGCCAGTATGTTTCGCTGTGTTCTGCTGTCGTGTTATGATATGTTATGTGACGCTGTCATGGTATGGCCTGATGTGCTCTGTCAAGGTGTGTTATGGTATGCTCTGTTATGTTATGGTTCGTTGTGTCATGTAGTCTTATGCTCTGCCATGTTGAGCTCTGGTATGATATGTGATGCTATGGTTGTTGATGGCTGGGCTCTGTATAGTATAGTACGATATGCTCTGCTAGTATGTGTCGCTATACATGTTATAGTATGTTATGTGATGTTGTGACATGATACGATATGGTCTGTCATGGTGTGCCATGTTATGCTCTGTTATGTTATGTTAGGCTGGGTGATGTGGTCTTATGTGCTGTCAGGTTCTGCTCTGCTATGACCTATTTTGTCATGGCGTTGTTACGTTCCGTTCTGCCATGTTCTGTCATGTTCGTGTTATGGTCTGTGATGTTGTGTTGTGCTCGATGTCGCTATGCTCTGCTGTCATGTTGTGCTCTTTTTCTATGATGCTGTGCCATGATACGATCGGCTCTGTCGAGGTATGTTATGCTATGTTCGGCACTATTATGTTATGCTGTACTCTGTCGTCTTATGTTATGCCATGTTCTGCTCTGGTATTTCCTGTGATGTTATGTTTGTTGACGGCCCGGCTCTGTATAGTATATTATGATATGCTCTGTGTCGCTATGCTCTGCTGGAGCGTCTTGGAGCGTCTTGGAGCGATCGGTCGGCGACTCGGGGCTCTCTTGGACTGTCTTCGGGACCTCCTGGGGCCATCTATGCCCGTCATGGGTTTTTTGGGATCCGAAAAGATCATGCGACAAGCCGCGACGGGTCCGGAGAAGCACGCGGGAAGCCCCAGTAGATTACAGAATTTAGGGTCTGGGCCCTTCAAGGGCTCTTCAGGGGTGAGGATTGAGGCGTAAGGGATTAGGCACCGGACCTGAGGACACACCCACTCCGTGCCCAGCGGCACGGTGGCGGATCAGAGCACCAAGCAGGACTCACCGCGAAGTGTCCGTGCGTGGCATAACATCATGGTGGCACCACCCCAAGCTAGCTTAGAAGCATGCTGACTTACTCGCGCACTACACAAGGACAAAATGACTTCTGGGTGCATTAGCATCGCAGCGCGCACAAGTATAGTGACATGACGCCACATGGGCACAATGCTTCATTATAGCGATAAGCTTGCTTGATCTGATCATCAACATGCAGCTATACCATTCTAGCGTAGCTGTACAATGTCGTAAGCACATGAAGTCTCCGAGCACTTCCTGACATACCAGCACACCGGCACAATTGCGTGTGGAAGGCATGCGGGAGTATGCGCATGCTACCCTTTCATCATGAGCGCACAATGTCATACCCGCATGCGGTTATAATGTCAGATCCTTTCGAAATTATGTGACCACACAAATCGTGTGACAAACCATGTGGCCATCAGGACATATTTTACGGTAAACAACAACACGCTATCGACCACTTAGCACAGCATCATGCGGGTAGACTTCCGCACGATGACATGATGATCCGGCTGTCGTGTGGGATGATTGCACGATGCCGCCATCGCCCCAGAATGCATGTTCATACAGGTTATGACCATGGAATGTACAACGCCATATCAGACCAGTACACATTGACATAACAACGTTGTCTGAGTGTCACCGAACGAATCACCGCGCCATACCATCAGAATCGCATCGTAGCATGATGCCTTAACACAGTGGTGGCGTGCAGCCATCGTTGTATGGAAATACAATGCCGTACAAAAAGAAGGTGGGACCGCGATCGCATGATTAGCATCAAGCCGTCGTGGCATACGCGCGCGATGGCATGGATGTTTTCGGGCCTCACGGAGAGCAATGGTGTAATGTCAGACACGGCCTAACTGTTCTTATCTTCCATGGGGGCATCACCGGCGAATCACATAATGGCGTAATGTTGCACCTGCACACTTGATTAGCGGCATGCTGCCGCATGGCCACAAGCGCAGAAGGACATCACATCAGGATTGCATATTGCCACGCGAGCATCGGAGTAAGCACAACACGGTCATGATATCGTACGGTCGTAATGCCATTATGCATGCTACTACAGTAGCATTTGGCCGTCTGTTCCCTATGGAACAGATCAAACCATGGCGTAATAGCATACGGGCAGGCCGCACAGAGGTAGAACCTCACCAACCCTCTGTGTCGGGAATCTCGTTTCCCCGCTCAGTTTACGAGCATTTGGTGGAAGTCACTCAGGCGATTTCCCGTTTTGCAGCGGATGCATATTCCTTTTTCGTAGCCGAAATGCCGCAGAGGTATGCAGACACGGGGTGCGCGCGACGACGGGGGTGTCCCCCAGAAAAAGTTCAAGGATGTCTCAAGCAGCAGCCCCTTTTTGAAAAAGGCTCAGCCTTCCACCAGTGTAAGATCTGCACAATGTCAAAGGTGTGGTCGTACATTTTGCGTGAGTCTGAAGCAAGAGCCCCATTTCGAGGATGATCAGCTTTCCGCCCGTAGCATATCATGTCATAGTATCGTGCCGTTGAGCAGGCCATGCTATAACATCTCGAAGCATATGGTGACAGAGATGAGCATAATATAACATTCGCCATCCTGAGAGACACGTATGAGTGAAGAGGAGTATTATAACAGACGGCGTATTTAACGTCACAGGCGTCACGACCTCACGCCGCCCCGTCGAAGCACACAACAGGACATACGAAATCATACAATTAAAGAACATCGCTACAGGGAACACGGTTGAACCGTTTTTTAATCGAGAAACGGCAGTTGTGCAGTGGTTGGGAGGGGTACCACGACAGATCAGGACAGCAATCAATATTAACAGAGCAGATCATTATATAGTATATTGAGTTGAGCTGCCAACCGTATTACGGACCAGAGCATATCATATTATAATGTTGCAAAACATATCATGTCCAAACATGGCGCCGCAGGGCAGAACATAACGTAGCATACCAACGCATATGTGGCAGAATTGGGCATGACAGAGCATCCTTTCACGGAGGAGAACGGAAGGGCAGAGGGATACCATAACATACCATTACGTACGTACGTTTTGGTACGGTTGGCCACAGGAACCAACAGTCACAGCAATGAGCGATTCGACGATGCATCTAACGTGACAAGCGTCACGACGTCATGTCGTCCCGCAAAGATCACAGCATCACAGAGCACAGTGTCATATATTAAACTGGGGCAGAATCCTACAAGACACACGCTCACACTATAGTAACTATAGTACAACATCATGTATGCAGTAACCACCACTCCGCGGCGTCGCCCATGCGTCAGCCCGTCGGGAACATAACATGACATTATAGAGCATCACATGGTAGACCGTTACTATATGGAACATTGTGGAAGTGACAGGCGTCGCGACGTCACGCTGGCCCGTCGAGATAAAGAACTCACAGAACACAGCATCACATACACCATCGGGGCAGGATCCAACCAAACCCACTATAGCACAACATCGCCTATACAGTAGCTACCACTCCACGGCGTCGCCCAGGCGACGCGACGTCGTGCTGGCCCGTCGAGGCCATATTTGGACATGACAAAGCATAGCATTGTAGACCGTCACCACATGGAACATCGTCGAACATTTTTTAATACAGCAACGGCAGTAGTTTAGATGAGTACCACGACAGAACAGGACATGGCAAAACATACTCAAATAACATAGCATACTATCTCATAATGAGCTGAGCCGTAAACCGCCTCACGGAACAGAGCATATTATAACATATTTTTTGCAGAGCAGGTCATGTCGTAACATAGTGCCGCAGAGCAGAGATATTCGATTGCATATCTAACGTGATAGGCGTCACGATGTCACGCCAGCCCGTCGAGATTAGAATACCACAGCAATTACACATTGCATTGCGGCAGGTTCCAATCACACGCGCTATGGCACAACATCGCGTATACAGTAGCCACCGCTGCACGGCGCCGCCCCAAGTCACGCCGTCTCCACTGTCCGCCCCCCTTCCTCATCCTTGTCCTTGCCTCCTCCTTCTCTTCATTTCTCCACACAGGTCCCCTGGCCAACTCCACCCTGCATACCGCGGCCGCCAGGCTCCAAGTTGTCTCGATGGTCCCGGGTATCCCGCCTCGCGCACGGCCAACCCCACCTTGCATACCGCGGCCGCCAGATCCCAAGTTGTCTCAATGTTTCCCGAAAGGCCCGGGTGTCCCGCCTCGTGCCCGGCCAACCCCACCCTGCATTCCGCGGCCGCCAGACCCCAAGTTGCCCCGCTGATCCCCGAGAGTCCCCGGTGTCCCGCCTCGCGCCTGGCCAACCCCACCCTGCATACCGCGGACGCTAGACCCCAAGTTGTTCCGATGATCCCCAAAAATCCCGGAATCCCGCCTCGTTCCTTCGACGAAAACGACAGAACACAACATGACAACACACCAGAGCATTGCAGCATGACAGAACATGACAGAACATAACACATCAATATCATGACTAAGTACAGCATGACAGAACATCGCAGAACATACCAGAGCAGAAATTGCAATAGTAGAAGACGACATATCACGACATAGCAGAGGATAGCCGATCATAATTTCACACACTTTAACGAAACATATCATATCATGGCGCAGCATCAAGGGAAACATCAGAGTACGACAGCAGACACAGCGACGAGGAACACCACATAACACAACATGACACAACAAACTGCGGCGTAACAGAACACGAGCATGACATGCGATGATAAAACATAACGTAGTAGCGTCATGACACAATTGAGCATAACATAACATCACAAAGCATACCAGTGCAGAACATGGCATAACAGAAGACGACATAACACAAAATATCAAGACATAACTGAGCATGCCATAACACACCTTGACAGGTAACACCATAACATATCATAACACGACAGCACACCACAGTGACATATTTTAGCAGAGCGTATCATAGTATACCATACAGAATTGGGCCGTCAACACACATAACATCACGTAACATACCAGGGCATAACATGAAATACCAGAAAACGACATAACACAGCATACCATGACAGAGCCGAGCATGACATAACACACCTTGGCAGAACATATCACATCGTGACACATCATGGAGGAGACCTTCATATTACCACTGCAGAGCAAAGCGACGACGAAGACCACAACACAACATTACACACCAGAACATGGCAGACCAGAGCACGCTCATGCCAGAACATGACAGAAAATGGCATAGCAGCACCATGACAAACTAGAGCATAGCATAACATCACAGAACATGCCAGGGCAGAGCATGACAGAACCGAGAGCTGCAGAACACAATATAATAACACTGTCGAACAACTCATAACATAATTCACCCTGACAGAACAGATCAGTTCATATCATGGCAGCATTACGTATCATATAATAACACGACAGCAAAGCACAGCGAAACACATTAGGGTAGCATGCCCCAATACAATGTATTGAGCCGAGCTGTCAACAGCCTCGTGTAGCAAATACGATTATACCAGATCCTGGCATAGCATGTCATGTCAACACACAGTGCGACATAGGCATATCATTCCATAACATCTCACATTGTATGGTGACAGAGATGAGCATACCATAACATACTCAATCCGAAGAGAAACACCAATGAATAAAAGCATCATAATTATCCCAGCGAAGGACGCAACCATATGCAAGTGTGAGATCCGCAGGGGTGCGCCCAAATGGGGCGGGGCCGCCATGCGAACCCTGCCACTGGGGCCTTCGGTGGAGCTCCCTGTGAAGCCACGAACCGTTTGAAGGATGCGCCAAAATGGCGCGGGGCCGCCATGCGAACCTTGCCGCTGGAGCCTTCGGTGGAGCTCCCTATGGGGCCACGAACCGTGTGTGGGGTGCGCCAAAATGGGGGGGGCGGCGCCATGCGAACCCTGACATTGTGGCCTTCGGTGGAGCTCCCTGTGGGGCCTCGAACCGTGTGAGGGGTGCGCCAACATGGCGCGGGGCCGCCATGCGAACCCTGACACTGGGGCCTTCGGTGGAGCTCCCTATGAGGCCACGAACCGTGTGAGGGATGCGCCACACTGGGGCGGGGCCGCCATGCGAACCCTGCCACTGGCGCTTTCGGTGGAGCTCCCTGTGGGGCCACGAACCCTATGCGGGGTGTGCCAAAATGAGGCGGGGCCGCCATGCGAACCCTGCCGCTGGAGCCTTCGGTGAAGCTCCCTATGGGGCCACGAACAGTGTGCGGGGTGCGCCAAAATGTGGCGGGGCCGCCATGCGAACCTTGCCACTGGGGCCTTCGGTGGAGCTCCCTATGAGGCCACGAACCGTGTGAGGGATGCTCCAACATGGGGCGTGGCCGCCATGCGAACCCTGCCACTGGGGCCTTCGGTGGAGCTCCCTGTGGGGCCTCGAACCGTGTGAGGGGTGCGGCAAAATGGCGCGGGGCCGCCATGCGAACCCTGACACTGGGGCCTTCGGTGGAGCTCCCTATGGGCCACGAACCGTGTGAGGGGTGCGCCAAAATGGGGGGGCCGCCATGCGAACCCTGCCACTGGGGCCTTCGGTGGAGCTCCCTATGGGGCCACGAACCGTGTGAGGGATGCGCCAACATGGGGCGGGGCCGCCATGCGAACCCTGCCACTGGCGCTTTCGGTGGAGCTCCCTGTGGGGCCACGAACCGTGTGAGGGGTGCGGCAAAATGGCGCGGGGCCGCCATGCGAACCTTGCCACTGAGGCCTTCGGTGAAGCTCCCTGTGGGGCCACGAACCGTGTGAGGGGTGCGCCAACATGGGGCGGGGCCGCCATGCGAACCCTGCCACTGAGGCCTTCGGTGGAGCTCCCTATGGGGCCACGAACCGTGTGAGGGATGCGCCAAAATGGCGCGGGGCCGCCATGCGAACCCTGCCACTGGGGCCTTCGGTGGAGCTCCCAATGCGGCCACGAAGCGTTTACTGGGTGGATAAAACGCAAGGGAGGAAGGAGGAGGGGGAGGGGAGGCAGCGGGAGGAGAAGGAAGGAAGGAAGGAAGGAAGGAGGACGCGGGCACTGCCTCTTCAGAACGAGGACCCAACACCACAGGATGGTTGGGAGCAACCGACGCCTCGAACGTCACAGGCGTCACTGCGTCACGCCAACCCCTTCGAGAGCAGAACAGGACATACTAGAGCACAGTATGAAGGACCGTGACTACATGGAGCACGGTTGAACCGTTTTCGGAATCCAGAAAGGGCAATTATCGACCAATTCGGCGACCCCGCGTCGTCGGAACAAACGTTCAAAGTTTCGGTGGGGATCACGCGAAGCAATCTAATGTTCTGTCGTGTTCGTCGAGGGCGCGAGGCGGGATCATCGGGACAACTTGGGATCTGGCGGCCGCGGTATGCATGGTGGGGTTGGCCGGGCGCGAGGCGGGACACCCAGGATATTAGGGACTCTCGGGGCAACTTGGGGTCTGGCGGCCGCGGTGTGCAGGGTGGGGTTGGCTGGGGGGTCCTGTTCTTGTAATCTAGCAACGAGAGGGTGAGGAAGGCGAGGGAGTGGATGCGGAAGGGCCAAGTGAGGGGAGGATTGGTCCTCCCTCCATCCCTTCGTTATCCCTCCCTCCCCTCCTTCCTCGATGTTCCTCCTCCTTCATGATCCCTCCTGGCGCAGCCGCCAAGCTAATTCGATTAGCTATGTGGGCCTGGCGCACATGCGAACCAAAGTTCAGCCACTTGTTATTTCACCATCGATGGACACGTCAGTAGTGCTCTCAGCGCCAGCGGAGGCTTCACCAGGACTGGCGCGCGCATCAAATCAACGAGCTTCTTGCCATTTTGTGGTTGTGATGCGGAGGGGTGTTTTATCAGCAGCTGTGGCTGACGGGGAGCGTCCGCCCTCTCCTCTCCCGTTCATCTTCGCGCCCCTCTCCCTTCCCGTGCCTCCCTCCTCCCCCTTCCTCCCTCTATGCTCCCCCGTTTCCTCCCCCTACCTGCCTTCCTTCCCTCCCCCTTTCCCGCCTCCCAGCCCTTCTCTGCCCCCCCGCCACTTGGCATTGCTCGGAGGTGTGTTTTGTCTCGTTCAAGACAGCGGAGAAGCATCCCGGGTTATTTTTCGGAAAATATTTACGCAGACCGAAAGATTTTCTTCTTGAGCCACAGTCGTCGGAAGTGAAGTGTCGTTCTGGTAAGCGGATACATGTAACGCTCTCTTCGGTTTCGTGCCACCTCCCTCCTCCTTCCCCTTTCCGTCCTAGGAAGACCCTCCAAGACCCCCCCTGCCCCGTAGAATCATAGCTCCTGCTCAGCTGATCCACAGTTCCGCGAATAGCATGATGCGTCATGTGCGGTGCCCTGCGGATCCCATTTTCGGTGGGTTCGGGATGTTAATTATTATTATACATTTATTCCCAGGCAATAAGTGGATCCATTGGTTCTTCACACACGGGAAGTTGGATCCGCGCAAGACAGAAATAGGATCCACGACACTGTCGCACACTCGAAACATGATCCAATTTGACTCCTCGGTGTTTTCATACTTTCAACCCAAGAGGGAAACACTTTCGGCCTGGGGATGCAAGCGCACGAAAACGAAACATGAACGGGGAATGCACGTCCGAGCGATGGCATGCCCCTTTCCCCCATTCCCTGGGCGATGCAGATCCCAGGGCGGGAGGGGAGGAGGCAGCGGCGGCGAGCGGCTCTCGCCTGACATCTGCACGCCGCCCACAACGGCCCGAGCACACGCGCGTTGACCGAGACTCGCAGCAAGCACGCTGGCTTCGAAACGTGCGGTTCCCGTTCATCTCAGCGGCGAGCCCTGGGGGGGGGAGGTGAGAAGGAGAAGGCCTTCCCCCGGCATTCTGAACAGATGTTTAAGCGTTTCCTGAAGACACAGACACTTTTTTTCAGACGGCGGGAGGGCTTCTGAGAAGTCCCACCGCCTTGTGAGAAGCCCCCTCGCCCGACGCCGATTATCTGGATAAGGTGTTACACAAGTTAAACGCCAGTTCTGAGGCGATTCGAACCGGAGCGCGCGCGTGTTCTAATGAATGGAGTTCATTGCAATGACAGAATAAGAAGCCAGGTTGTCAGCAGGTGCTTCACGGAAGCCTTTTATCCCCCGAGAGTTTGGGTGACCCATTGAAGTCTTGGGGGGCGTTCGAGAAGGTTAAGCATGGACGTGCCCACACGCATGTTCATGTATATAAGTATATACATGCGCACACTTAGCGATATATTCCTGAATCTGACACCACCATGTCTTATCGAACAAGGCTACTGTATGTCGCGGCGAGGAGCGGTTGGGATCAGCATGAGCGGTTGGCGGACGGAGCAGGTGTTGCGCAGAAGGCGCGTTACGATTTTGGTTATTGGGCTCAGCGCGCACACTGGACATTGGGCTTGGTAACATTTCAGAACAATCATCGGGGGATGGAGCTGGGCCATCATGGCCATGCATTTGGGGGCCGCAGTCAAAGATGGGGACCGACAGATTTGCGCGTGGTTTCCTGTGTCCCCGATTGGAAGGAGGCAGGGCATTACGACTCACTTCGTGGGCGCATGTCTGTGTTGGGCTCGCAGTCTTGTGCATCGAGAGGGGCACCGATGTGTAACTTGTGTGAACACGGAAAGGTCGAATGGTGAGACGTGCTGAGATGTGTGTGTGTGTGTGTGTTTGATGAGTTGCGCATTTCGAGGCGGCACGAGGGTTAGACGATCAGTACGAGTTATCCCCGCTTGTTTTGTGAGAATACTTGAATAAGTGATTAGGCTTAGACAACGTAGGAGAGTTGGAATATTCTATGATGTTATTAAGTGTCCAGCTGCCTGCGGCAAGTCCCGTCAACCTGCCAGCCCAGCATTATTGGTGGTGACTGTTCAAAGGGGCGCGGGAGGCGGGATGCCGTCACGTGTGACACCTCGTGCCCCCAGGCTCGGGGGAGCGGTGATGATGACGATGATGATGATGACGATGATGATGATGATGATGATGATGATGATGATGATGACGATGTCCACGATGGTGACGATGATGGTGATGATGACTACGACGATGACGACGATGATGATGGTGATGATGATTCTGGCGATATTGATGATCACGATGATGTTGATGATGATGGCGATGGTGATGAGGATGATGATGCCGATTGTGATGATGATGAGGATGGTGATGATGATGCTGATGCTGATTATGATAATGATGCTGCTGATTCATGATGGTGGTGGTGATTTTAAGGGGGAGGAGGAGCAGGAGGAGCAGGAGCAGGAGGAAGAGGAGGAGGAAGAAGGCCGTTACACGTGACAACTTTCGTCTTCGCTAGTTGAGGAGCTGTCTTGGCCTCCTGTGAGGTAGTCTTGGGGGCCCCTGGGGGCCCTCTCGGGCCGCTTGGGGTCCCGCTTCGGCCCTTCTTGGGCTCTTCGGCCGTCTTGGGGTTCTATTGGGGGGTCTCTTCGTCTGCCTTGGGACGTCGGAAGCTCGAACAGGCGAGAACCACAAAAGCATTGAACATCCGCTGGGCAAACGCTGATTTTTGCCACTCGAGGCCCTCTTGGGAAGGCTCTCGGGGTTCTCTTTGGACGTCTCGGAGGCTTCTTGGGCCGCCTTGAGGCCATCTTGGACGGTCTTGAGGTCACCGGGGGGCCGTCTTGGAACCATCTCTGGCCGTCTTGGAGACATCTTGTCTTCTGGGACGCGATTTTTTCTGTATTTTACGAGGGACTGTGTCGTCGGGAAGAGGAGGCGATGTGCGCAACTCGATGCTTCGAGAGTGGGGGCGGGGGCCGTAGAAGATGACATACATTCCATCAGACAGCACTTGGCATTCCAGCACGCTCCAACTTGCCAGGGGGCACGGTGGCGGATTCCCGTAGGGGGGGTACGATCGAAGACGAGGAGGAAGGGCATCAAGGGTTTAGGATAGACATGCTTACTGACACGCGAGCAACGAAGAGCTTGCGGTCTTACAATGATTAGTGTTGGTTGTGTTGTTATTATTGTTGTTGCTGTTGTTGTTGTTGTTGTGGTTGTTGTTGTTGTTGTTGTTGCTGCTGTCCTCGTTGTTGTTGTTGTTGATGATGTTGTTGTTGGGTTTGCTGCCGCATCTTAATTACTGAACAGTCATTCTTGTTAGACCCTCTAGAGGTTCCCTAGCGCTCTCGCCCAGGCGCCGGATGCACTTCCTTTGAATCGAGGCTCACGCTCAGGCATTTCGGGGGTGCGCCGAAACCGGGCCCCCAACAACAGCAACAACAATAATCATAACAATCATAATAATCATAATAATAATAATCATAATAATAATAATAATAATAATAATAATGATAGTATTGATAATATCGCTCCCGCTCGATAATTCCTCCGCGTCTACTCGGAACCGGGGCTCTTGCTTGCCGCCGAAAGTTGGCCTTCCCACAAAAGCGGCGCTTGCGCTCGATACCTCCTTTGTTTTTTTCTCAGCGCCGGCGCTCCCGCCTCGGCGCCGCAGGCGGCCTCCCCTGCAAACAATGACGCTCTCGCTCGATACTTCCTTGGCTTTTACTCCAGAATCCCAGGGGCGATGGAGCTTCCCTAGCTCCCAGTGCGTAGCCTCAAGATTGCAGCATGCACTGGCGGAGGTCTGCACCGGTGCCTTCCTGGCGTGCTCCGCGTGCCAGGGGCAGCCCGAGATCCCGCGGCGGCGAACCTGCCGTTCTCCTCGTCGTCGTCGTCCTCCTTCTCCTCCTCCTCCTCCTCCTTCCCCTCCTTCTTTTTCTCCTCCTGCTTCTTATTATCCTCCTCCTCCTCCTTCTCCTCCTCCTCCTCCCCCTTCATCTTCCCTCTTCATTCCTCCTCCTCCTCGTTATTCCTCGTCTTCCTTCCCCGAGGCCGAGAAGCTCCTCCGATCCGAGCCTTCTCCAAAAATGCCGTGGGCCCTCCTTCAAGACGCTCCGGAATCCTCCAGCTCAGTTTTGGAGCGTCTTCCAGGGGCCCTCATGTTCCCGCAGGGTTTCTGAAGCTTCTATGAGGGGTTCCAGAGGCTGTCCAGCGGGCTTCGGAGGCTCTCCGAGGGGTTCCAGAGGGGCTCTCCAGAGGGGCTCTCCAGAGGCTCCGAGGGGTTCCAGCGGGCTTCGGAGGCTCTCCGAGGCTCTTCTATGAGGGTCTCCGCGGGCTCTCCGAGGGGTTCCAGAGGCTGTCCAGCGGGCTCCGGAGGTTCTCCTGAAGGCTGTGGGGCCTCACCCAGAGGTTTTGGGCCACTCGGGCGCTGTTAGGTCTAGCAGAAAGGCACTGGCAGGACGCGTGCGGAGGCGACGTGCCATCCGGACTGGAAGTGTTGAAGCGCCTCGGAAGAGGCGTTGTGAAGACCTCCTCGGGCGGGCGATCTGGACAAGGGAATCTCGGACCCCCCCTGTGCGAGAAGAATCCTCCATGAGGGGGGAGCTATCATGATGGATGGATGCTGCACATCGGATCATAGAGCATTCGGGTGCAAGAATAGTTGCTGTGGTTTTCGTTATTATTGGTGTTGGTGACGTGGTTGTTGTTGTTGTTGTTGTTGTTGTTGTTGTTGTTGTTGTGATTGTTGTTGTTGTGATTGTTGTTGTTGTGATTGTTGTTGTTGTTGTTGAACATTATTTCTTCTAAAGAATAATTATTGTTGGGACCCCTGGTGCACGGCCCCCTCGCCGCGCCTAGGCCGCAGCCACATTTTCATCATTTTCGTGAGGAAGTCTCATCATTTTCGTGAGGAAGTCTCAGGTAAAACGATGTGATCCAGATCCGGTTGTTTTGTTACGGCCCGCTTCCCTTGCAAAAAATAAGCTAAAGTGGACATTTCTTGTTCTAACATAACCAAACTTCAAGAATCCCTTGCAAAAAAAAAGGTAAAGTGGACATTCGCGCGCGCAAGACGAAATCCTTCCAAAACCTTAGTTTTCGTAGCGATTTTAACATAAAAACATAAAAAAAAAAAAAAACAATGGTTTAAAAAAAACTTGTCAAAATTTCATCCCGCGCGCTCTTGCGGATTCGTAGGAAACCCAACACTTTTTAAACATTTCTGTCAAACGGGCTTTTGCGAGCAACTTTTTCGAACTTCTGCAACAACGGTTGCGCACCTGCCAGGGCCATCATCCCTGTCAAATAATACCATGCGGGACACATTCGTTTTTTCTTCGCGCGCGCACGCCGTCGTCGTCGGCCGCGGGGCCCTGAATAGTAGCCACGGTCGTCCGCATGCCACGAAGTGAAGTGTCCGAACGTCATAGGGCGGGAAGCTGGGTGTGGGTGGTGGCGAAGAGTCGTTTGGAAATTTGGTAGAGCTTGAACCGGCCCCCCCACAAAGTGGGGGTATTGCCCGCCTCCTATGAAAACCCTGGCACTGGTGAGAACGGAGTGTCCCCACGTGCTAGTAATTGTTGTTGTTGTTGTTGTTGTTGTTGTTGTTGTTGTTGTTGTTGTTGTTGTTGTTAGTGTTGTTGCTAGTGGTGTTATCGTTGTTAATGTGATTGTTAGTACGGTTGTTGCTGTTGTTGGTGTTGTTGTTTCCGTTGTGTTCGTTGTCGTTGTTGCTGTTTTTGGTTTTGTTGCTGTTGTTGAAATCCCATCGCTGAATAATCATTCTTGTTGTCCCCCCCAAATGCCTCGCCCGGTTACGGTTGCGGTTGCGCGCGCGGGCGGCTTGAAATGCGTCGCCCAGTTGCGGTTGCGGTTGCGCGCGCGGGCGGGTTGAAATGGGTTGCCCGTTTGCGGCTGCGAGTTCCCAGGCGGCTTGAAATGTGTTGTGCTCTCTTGACGTTCAGTCAGTCAGTCGGTCAGTCAGTCAGTCACCGGCGGGCGCAGAATTGTTCCCGGCTCCGTCGCGAACAACGGCTCCAGCCAGATACGTCTTCATAGTGTGTTCCATAATTGCGTGTTCGCGGAACTTCCTTACAATATATACAGGAATCGCGCTCTCACGTGGGACTTCCTATCATTTTATTTCAGACGCCGCGCCCTGGACACTCAGGAATCACGCTCTCGCTTCGGCCGTTCTGACGATTTATTTGGGAATTGTGCTGTCGCTCGAGACTATCTCGCGATTCACCGCCTGCTCGACCTGGCCGCCAGGGCCTGCCTTCCCGACACGCCTGGTAGGGTCTGCCCGCCCGATCTGCTCGTCTGGTTCTGCCACGTGCTGTCTGCTCCTAGCCCACCTCCTGTCAATTTCTCTCGGACTTCATCCTTTTCCCTCTCCCTTTCTTCCCGCGCTAAATGCGCGTGGCAGGTAAGGAGGATATACCTCCAAGAGCATACGATCGAAGACGAAGAGGGCGGGTACCGAGGATATACGTGTTGTATGACCCGCGAGCAGATAGGAGCAAACAGTCATAACATGATTGCTGTTGTTGCTGCTTCAAATCGAGTTGGCTAGGTGTCCCGCAACCCGCAACCCCTTTGGGCTAAAGGGGTCGACGCCCGGATATGATAAGTCGCTACAGACTTCAATCGTTTTGAGAGAAAGTCGACTCTGCTTCCACATCGCCTCATGGCCCATCTTCTATTTGGTAGCGGGTCGGGCTACACACTTGTGTGCCTTACGCTCTTGCTTACAGTGTTCCACGGCATTTCTGGATGACCCATATGGATCACTATGCGCCGACATCACTTCGGTGAACAGATCCCATAATCTCGCGTGGGCATCGCGGCAACGGGTTGGTGCTCAGCAGTGGGCTGGAATATGGCACAGGATCTCTTGTCACAGCCACGCCCCCACCACCAACCACCTTCCAATTCGATTGTAGGTATACGTAAAACGGCCCTACGTCAACATGTGCCGCACAAATCAGCTCGGCAACACATTTCGGCGCCAGGATCTCAGGGTACCCCATGCACTTGGACCCCACTTGGGAGGCCTCCATCTCTGCCGCAATCTGACGCCCCAACATGGGCGCCAGAGCCTTCGTGCTCCGCGCTGGATGGCCGTTGGCGTCGCACAGCTAGTCTCGCGCGCACACATCGGGCGCGCAGGGGTGGCAAGGCAGGTCGATGTGCCCACTCGCGAGCCCACTGGCGATCGCATTCGGAAACGATCCTTAGGAGGCGTTTTTTTATCTCTCGGCGGCAAGGGGTGCAACCAAGGGGGTGGGGAGGTGGGGACGGGCGGGTCACGTCACGACTCGCACCCTCGCCGTTTGTGAAAGTTTAAATGCCGCTGATGCCCAGACAGTGCCAGTGCGAGTCGTGACGTGACCAACGGAGCGGGGGGGGGGCGGAAGGGCTGGTCACGGGCTTCATCGCGAATGATTGAGATTGCGCCCCGGATGAGGAAGCGATGCCGATGCCGCTGCTCGTCCTGCAGAGTTCTCGTCGCCGTGACTGGATGCCCTGTGAAAGTCTGGCCAGAATGCGCACAGGGAGATCGCATCCAGAAGGGACCCTCAGAGGAGGAAACGATACTGTTGCCGCTGGCTGGATTCTCCGCAGGATGCTTGTCGGAATGCGCCCAGGGAGTCGTCAGGGGAGCGGCGGTACGGGTGCCTTTTGTTCCGCCCGGTCCCCAGACGCCAGTTCATCCAGCAAAGCGATCCCCAGTAGACTTGCTTGTGCCAGTGGAGCGCAGGAGCGCACAGAGGCACACACGAGGGAGTGGGGCGCCCGCCCCATTACCTTTACATTTGTTTTTTTTTTCTTCGTAATTCTTGACGCTTCGCGTATCCCCACCACTGTCCGATTGACCGTGTGTCCCTCACCTGGTGGGTACTCGTGTACTTCTGCACTGCGGCACACCATATCTCTGGTCTCCTGCGTGCAAGCGCATCTCTCAGCAGTTGTTTTGTGGTTGCCTCAGTTGCTTTGACCTCAGGCTCACCCTATCAGCCGCGGATGCGTTTTCTGAAGCTGCGACGGTTCGTTGGCGCTGTCAGAATCCCCCTCCTTGCTGGACGACGTCAGCTACGCTTTCGGTCTGCTCATACCCGACAGACTCCCTGGGCTGACTTTCTCGCACGGAGTTTGGTTCCCATCACCATGCGGTTGTCGGTTGTCACGACCTTGACTGGGAACGTACGGCGCGCCATTTTGGCCGCGTCCGCCTTGCTTCCTGGGTGCCTGACCCCTCAGACTCCCTGGGTTGCAGCTTGCACGACCGCCTGGCCTCTCAGACGCCCTGGGTTGCTGCTTGCCCTGCCGCCTGATCCGCGGCACCCGCGCGCGCCCGGGAATTCGTCACGGCCGCAGCCCGACCGTGACTGCTCGCCGCCGGCGCTTCCGCCTGCGGCTGTAAAAAAAAAGTATCCCCACCACTGTGCCCCAGTCATCCCGATTGACCCGCCCTCTGGAGCCTTCCTTGGGGCCGCAGATCAAAAAAGTATCCCCACCAACTTCCGCAGCCTGGCTCAAGGCCGCTCCGGCTCGAGGTTGCCGAGCTGGCCCGTCGCCCGCGCGCCTGGGGCCGGAGGTCGGCCCTGACCTCCGGCGCGCCCGGGGGGGGGCCGGGAAGGGGTGCCCCTTCCTGGCCCCCCCCTCCCGTCCTTGAGGGTCCTATCTGCGCTAATTAGGAATTGAGTTCCTTAATTAATTAAGGCAAACAAGCTCATCCTGATTAGCGCAAACAGGCTTTTCCAACATAGTCTGCATGTTCGCAAAAATCGCTGGCGTCGGGTCCGTCGCCCCTCCTGTACAGGAGGGAACAGAGGAGGCACAGGAAACCGCGCGATCCGTATAGCCGTCGGGGTTCCAGCCCATCCTATCTTTATCCAATATCGCATTTTTCTCTTGCGCGTCGTATCGTGGCCGAGGAACGGGTGAAGAACGCGGCTCCGGTGGAGAGCATGGAGAATTTGGTGAAGTCATGCCAGAAGGGGATACTTGCAATGTAGATTTTCAAATCTGACATGGATGACGTGGTCGCCAACAACATGGCTTTCTTGGGCGGTGTCATACAGATCGCGCAGCGGATCTCGGAGCCTCAACTGCGAGATGCGATCACCCATAAGCTCGGCACGCCCAGAGATGACGCCAGCATCTATGCGAGGCAGCTTTCGGCTGCTCTCTCGCGCGCCCTCGCCAAGTGGAGGGGGGCCGTCGACGGATCAAGATTGCACCCCGCAGTGAAGCAGGTCGGTGAGATTGGGAGGCTGCAGGCAGGCAGCTATGAGAAAGCGAAGGCGAGGGCCCCCAGCAGGAGCAGATCACCGTCGCGCGCGCGGCCTCCGAGCACCCCAGCCAGCGGGTCCGCGATGCACCCAGGATCTATCTACAAGGCGCGCCACGTGAAGGCTCCGACGGGCACCCCGCTGAACGCGAAGATCTTGAGGCCACATCTGAGCGGCCCCATCAGCATCGCGTCCTCGCCAGGCGGCGCCGCCGCCCCCAGGAAGAACCCTCCCGCCGAGACGGGCGACAAGAAGAAGAATAACGATAAGTTCGAGATTGTCACTGTCGACTACGACCGCATGCCCCTGATAGGGCAGAGCGGCGCGACGACCACAGAGTACAAGTTGGCGCCGGGGCCCGACGGCATGTGCGCGGCCAAAGTGCATGGAGACGACAAGGAGACGGAGGTGCCGAATGCCACGTACGAGGCGTGGTCCAAGAAGAAGACGAAGGGAACGGGCGGGCCTCTCAAGAGACCCGCCGCTGCCGCGAAGAAGCCTGCAAGGGCTTGGGGCGAGAAGGGGCGCGCTGCCGCCGAGGGCGACGAGGGAGGGGGGGGGGGGGGCAGCCCGGGCCCGACGATGTCGAGGTGGAGGAACTGGAGGCGCCCGCGCTCAAGCAGGCGAAGCCCGCTGCAGCGGCTGCCCCCGAGCGGAAATACACTGTGATGTGGTGCAAGAAGGGCGGGTGCAGCGCCGTGCCGGAGAATTTGGGCAACAGGCGTCAGGTGTGCCCAATCGGCAAGAAATCCGACCGCCACAGCATGGAGGAGAAGATGAAGGCGGCGGAGGAGCTCGTGAAATTGCTGCATGAGAACAAAAGTATGCTGATGGCGCAGGTCTCCGCCGCAATGGGGAGCATTTCGGTGCAGCCCTCACGCGCTTCCTGACCTCGTAGACAGCCCCGCAGGAGGCCCCCTTGGCGGGGCTCGCGTTTAAGCGGCTACAACCGACCCCTCCGCAAGCGGAAGGGCAACGAGATCCTGGGTTCTCTGCGAGGGATGCCGCGCGGTGCGCGCTATAGATTCACCGGGGCGAAAGCGGCGCCAGGTCGTTATTGCTCGGCGGTCGGCGCGGCGGACCGCCTGCAAGCGAACTTGATATTTCGGGGGCGGCGCGTGTATATGAGCGCACATGAATGCGCATATGCGCGCAATGCGGGCGAGGTTCGGCGGCGGCGGGGCGGCGACGAGCGTCCGTTGGCGACGGCGACGGCGACCGCGCACGCGCGCGCACTCGCGCGCATGCTCGCGCGCGCGCATTGCCGCAAACATGTGCGCTCAATGCATATCAGCTGGCATTCTGCTATATATATGTACGTATATATATATATATATATATATATATATATATATATATATCGTAGATGTGGGTATGTATGCATCGTAGATATGGTTATGTCTACACTGGTAGCGTGCTTTCAATGAACAGCTTGTTCAGCTTAGTGTTATACGGAAGCGCTGCGACGACTCCCCCCCCCCCCCCTCCTGTGCAGGAGGGCGCTGGGAAGGGAGAAAGTGGGCGCCGGGGAGAGAGAGCTCCAGACTGACCCTGCTTGAAGACGCTTCGGCTCTGAGGCCGCCGAGGGCCCAGACAGGGCGCGCGAGGGCCCAGGGCGGGCCTGCCCGAGCGGCGAAACCGCCGCGAGACATGCCGCCAGCAGCAGCCGTGCCCCCCTTGGCTCTGCTGCTGGCCTTGACCAGCAAGGCGATTGCATTAGCAGCAGAGGAAGGGGGGGGGGGGGAGAGAACGCGGGCAGCACGGGCAGAGGGCCGCATGGGGGGGGGGGGGAGGAGGAGGAGGAGAAGAGAGAGAGAGAAGAGAGAGAGAGAGAGAGAGAGAGAGAGAGAGAGAGAGAGAGAGGAGAGAGAAGAGAGAGAGAGAGAGAGAGAGAGAGAGAGAGAGAAAGAAAGAAGAGAAAGAGAAAAGAAAGAAAGAAGAGAAAGAGAAAGAGAAAGAGAAAGAGAAGAAAGAGAAAGAGAGAGGGAGAGAAAACAACAAAACAACACACATATATGTATATATATATGTATATATATAGAGAGAGAGAGAGAGAGAGAGAGAGAGAGAGAGAGAGATCCGCCAGGCGATGGACGTCGGCCTGCGCACGGCGCCGCCTGGAGGAGATGCCCCCCCCTGGCGGCGGCCCGCCTGGAGGAGATGGCCCCCGCAAGCACGGCGACGACCCCGAGGGCGGCGGCGTCGACCTCACGGGCGACGACGAGGAGGATGGGGAGGGAGCAGCTTGGCGGGTTGCGCAAGGCCCCCTTCGGCATGCACCTGCGCCGCCCGCCGAGCAAATGCAGGCACTGCGGCGAGATGAAGTGCATCGGCAGCGGCTTGTGCCTCTCGCTGAAGTGCCAGAATTGGAGCAGAGCCAACCGCCGCCACAGCGCAACCTTCGGCCTCTACGAGCTCCCCGAACAAACGCAGGGCGCGAGGAAGAAGAACAAGGGCAGGAAGAGAGAAGAGCGCGGCACCTAGCGGCCGCGGACCGCGATCGGCTTGCAACTAGCTTAGATGGTTTACTTGTTAGCTCTTCTTGCCATCCTGTACAGGGGCGCCCCTCCTGTACAGGAGGGCGTTCCTAGGTGGTGGCAGCGCATCAAGCAGCGCGAGGGGCAAGAGATCGCAGAGAACGGGCGCATCCTCGTGCCCCCGAGGCCGAAACCGACGGGTCCCAAGACTGGCCCATGGCGGACCCCCCATCGTACACTTCGAGGTTGACGCGGTACCAGCGCGTCATGCCGGCGACGCCGCGTCCCCCTGCTTCCCGGCGCCTGCGCCAAAGGGCACGCCAGCGATGCCGCCGCCAACGCTGAAGCCGAAGCCCAAGTATGGCCCCCGCCCGCCAGCCGCTCCACCGCCAGATCACCTCCGCAAAGCTTGCCCAGCACCGCCGAATGCTGACATGACGGAAACGCTAAGGCAAGCTGCGGCAGCACCCACGGCGCATGAGGCGGCGCAGGAGGTCGCGCGCACGCTCCAGCAGCAGCAGCAGCAGCAGCAGCAGCAGCAGCAGCAGCCGCAAGTGATCGCGATGCCGCACACGCCTCCGCGGCATGCCCGGCCCCAGGGGGCGATGCCCCAAGCCGCTCTGCAGCCGCTGCCGTCCCCCAACGCGCAGCTCGCAGCAGGGGCAGCGCCGCCGCCGCCGCCACAGCCACCGCCGCAGACCGCAGCAGGGCAGCAGCCGCCGCCACCGCCCCAGGCAGCGCGCCACACAGCCGCGAAGGGGGGGCACACCTTCCCCCCAGAACCGCCGTATGCGGCAGCCACCCCAGCAGCAGAGCCAGGCGCAGCCGAAGCCCCAGCAGAATGCGAGGTGACAGTCACAGAGTGGGGCGACGGAGGCAGCGACCGAACCGACTCTGAGAGTCCAGAAGAGTGGCCGTTGACGTACGAGGAAGAAATTCAAGCGGCAGCGGCGGCAGCGGCAGCAGCGGCATCCGAAGCGAACATGCTTGCAGTGAAGGGCGAGGCTGCAGACGACTCTGATTCCGAATGCGAGACCATCTCCATGCAGGTGCCGAACACGCAGAGGAGCCGCCAGGCCGTAAAAAGAGAGCAGCAGGGCGCCGCCAGCAGCAGCGCCGACGGCATGGCAACGCCAGTGGGGGCAATCACCGCCGAGGAGGAGCCCGCCACCGCAGAGGCCGCGGCAGAGACGCAGGCGCCCGAGGCAGCAGCAGCAGCGCAAACCGAGCTGCGGCGCCTGCGCGGGAAACAAAGCCGACCACTTGCGAAAAGGGCACCGCGGGGTGCGAACAGGGCCCCTCCCAGCAAGGAGGCGGCTCCGCCGCGGCCGACGGAGGAAGCGGCACCGCCGCAGCAGACGGCCCCCAGCCAGGAGGCAGCTCCGCCGCAGTCGGCGACCCCCATCGAGCTGCTGCCCCAGCTGACGCCGACGGCCCCCAGCCATGAGGCAGCAGGCGCTGTTCGTCCAGCCCCGACGACGCCCGAGGGTTTGAAAGACCCCGAGAACCGGGCAAGAGCAAGGGGGCAAGCTCAGGCAGCCCAAGCAGCGTACGACGCCACCGCAGGACAACAGCGCGCTGCTGAGCTAGAGAGCCCAGACCCTGCCGCCCAGCCCACCTCCGCCGCTGACACAGAGATTCCAGCTGCCACCGCTGAGCAGGAGGACCAGAGCAAGAAGCGCAAACCCGACGTGCAGAGCGTCGGCGACGGCCCGTCCGAGAAGAATCAGAAGGACGACACGGACAAGGGCGACGGCGGCTCCGAGCCAGACGGCGGCAAGGCGCAGGCCGCCTGAGGCAGTCTCTTCGTCGCAGCGCGCGTCCTGCGACGCACTGGCGGCCGCGCGCCACGCCAACAACAGCGCGTCGTCATAATCGTGAGCACCATCACATCAACCTCCTGCACAGGAGGCACCGCTTCCAGGGGGGGGAAGGGATAGGCATAATGGTGGAGGCGAAGTCAGACGGAGGAGAGGCGACATGCAGGCATCGATGCCGCATGCGCGGCCATGTTGGTTCCGCAGAGGAGAGCAACGCCGCATGTCAGAAGTCGCGTCTGACCGATTTCGCCACCGACCCGAGGAAGATGAGGCAGCTGTCAGAGGTCGCCTCGGACCGATCCCACCACCGGCCCACCTCCGCGCGGAAATCTTCAGACAAAACTCATTCGAAATAATTTGTTCGAAAGAATTATTTCGTTGATTTTCTCATTGTTCTAGAACAAAAGCTTGCGAACAAAATCTTTCGAATGATTTGTCCGAAAAGACTTTCTGAGGGCCCCCTTCCAGGACCTAATCAACTCCTGCGCGGATCTCTGCGGGCAGGCTCTCGCAACGCATTCGAGTTCTGAGCGAAGGTTGTATAGCTATTCTCATACGTATAATACATGTAGTATATTTCATAAATGTAGTATACATCCACGCCTTACCTTGCGCGCGTCTTACATCCGCCTGCACGCGCGCGCCGCGTCCAGTCACATAGCGCGCTGCGCACGCACTGCGCGCGCCTGCGCACGTGCGCCACTTGCGCAGGCGGCGGCGGCGGCAACGGCAGGTGAGCTGGCAAGCAAGGCGATGCCGCACGCACGCTTATCATGCGTTTAAGCGCCGCCCCCGTCAAATAACCTCAACAATTGCAGTCGGCGGGCCAATCCAGCCGCTAAGCGGGCGGTGCTGGTGCCGTTCGGCTCTGCGCGTAGATCGCATAATTTCGCCGCGCTGAGCAGGTGCGACCTGTCCGAAGGTCTTCGCTGCCGCGCTACGCTCGCAGAGTCTTTTCGTGCCGCCGTAAACCCTGACGGCGCGGTCACCGCAGACATGCCCTTTGAAAAAGTAACAGCCCCAGCTGCGACTTCTTCTGCCCTCCTGCACAGGAGGGCGACGGAGGAGGAAGAGGAGGGGGAAGATGAGGACGAGGAGGTGGGGTACTTTGTTCGGAAGGGGGGCCGCGGGCCTCCCGGCGGTGCGCATCTGCTCTGCGCGTCGCAGGACTGATTTGACATCTGGCGTTCTCTCGGCCCCAGATCTGCCGCTTGCCCCAGCATCTTCGGCGCCCGCCCGCAGTGGGTTCTGGTTCCGCGATGACATCGCAGTTCTTCGTTCTCTTGGCGTGCGTGCCGTATTGCCTGCCAGCGACTGCGATCGGGGCCGCCCTGGGCGCGTGCATGCCGCTCAAGAAAGCCAAGGCCAAGGCCGAGCCCAGGCAGACCGCCCTCGATCACGGCGCGTTGAATCGCATGCTCACTTCCCCGAGGTACCAGGCCAGCGCCGCCGCCAAGGACGAGGGGAAGAAGAAGGCCGCCAAGGGAGCCCAGGCGAAGTGGAACTCTCTTGTTAACGTCGGGGATACGAGGCGCATCTTGAAGATGTGGGAGGAAAACGGCCGCGGCAAAACCTCGTCGGGATTGCAGTTCGCTCTGCACTTCGAGCAATCGTGTGTCCAGCAGCAAGTTGATGAGTTTTCAAGCAGGGACAAGTATCTCATCCCCGCGCAGATCCTCAAGGAGAAGGGTTACTCGTTCATGGATTTCGACACGCGCAAGGAGGCCATCGAGTTCGCAGCCACTTTGCACGAAGAGAACGCGAAAGAGTTCGACACCAAGGAGGCGAATCCCCCGTGCATTCATGACACGAATGAGGAATTGAGCAGATGTTTTTTTCGTGGCGGACGAGGGGCATCGGAAGTCCTGGAAGCAGACCCAGTCCAATAAGACTTCTGGCTGCACGGATATGAAGAACGGGGCGCAGCTCCTGAGCGTGCGCGACAGCATGGACGCCCCGCTGGCAACAGCAGCGTCATCATCCGACTCGAATGCGCAGATCAAGGACGAGGGCCCTGCGATCCCCGGGGTGAAGGAGGCGGCGAAACTTCTAAAGACCGCAAAGGAACATTGACCTTCGCTCCTCTCTCTTCCCGTTCCGCTGCTCCCTACCCCAAAGCTCGTCGGCGCTGGGCGGCAGGGGTGCGGCGGGTAGGGGGAAGGGGGCGGGGCTCGGAGCTTTGGTTTTCTGCCTCCCAGGACTGACTTGGATGGGCCGCAGAAGGTCCAGACGACTCTGCGCCAGTGCAAGAGCCAGCTCACTGCGAAGAGAATGGCCGCCAAGGAGGGTAATGGGAAGAAGCTTTAGTCGGACTACTCGGCGGAGCTCGAGAGCAGCGCCAATGTCCTGGGTAACTTCGCGGGCGATTGCTACTGCCACATCGCGGTAGCCGAGGGCGCGCACTCCATGGACACGAAGGAATTGCCCGCTCTCAAGAAGAAGCTCGGTGACGCAAAGGAAATGCTCGAGCGCCACCTGACCGGGTCGAAGGCTTGCAAGCGCAAGTACTCCGAGCTGCTCGAGCACGTGCGAGGCTCTGGCAGGCGCGCGCGAGCACGCTCGGCGGGGAGCGACGGAGGGCGAGGACCACGGGATGGGTAGACGAGAATAGTATACAAGCATGGGGGATGGACAGCCAGGAGAGACAGTGGGATTGAAGGACATGCGTTCGCAGAGTGTGCTGCCGCAACCGCGTGTATACCCTAGCGGTTCGCCGCCACTTCACTCCGGAAAAAATGGGCGCGTCGACGACGCCACGCCCCCTCCTGTACAGGAGGGCGCATGCAGGCCTCGATCCTTCATCTTCTTTGTCTTCCGTATCAGCTTTGCGGCCCACATTCTTTTTTTTTGTTTCTTTCCGAGGGCCGCTATGCTCGGCAAGCGCAGGCGCCATTGCGACACTGCGGCTCTTCCTCCTGAAAGGAGGTTGAGGGCAAACGCGGGCGCGCTACTGACGACCAACGCGCTCACCTACAACCAGGCCCAGTCGCTCTTCGACGACGCCCGCGCGGGGGGGGCACACAGGGCTGC
Source organism: Prorocentrum cordatum (assembly GCA_963575745.1). NCBI lineage: Eukaryota > Dinophyceae > Prorocentrales > Prorocentraceae > Prorocentrum > Prorocentrum cordatum. The sequence continues at coordinate 22,881 of CAUYUJ010015995.1, read as the reverse complement.
TCTCCTTGACCAGCCACCGAGGAGGTGATCAGAAACGCAAATGGGCAAACGTCGGTGTCAATGTATCTAGGAGGCCGCGGAGACGAATGCTTCGAGGGAGCTTGTGGCCCAGACCGTACTTCGCGCAGGTCCGCTGTTGGAACACGAGGCACAGCCGCGAGCAGAAGGAGCGGGTCGCTTTCGGCTTGCCACGCGAATATTTTGCCCAGTTGGTGAAATACGGCTCGTTGGAGAAGCTGGGGAGCTTAGGCGGCCTGGACGAGGTGGGGGCAGATCATGTGCAACGCTGCCTCTCGGAAATGCAAGCTGCTTCGATGATTCCTGCAAGCTTGTGGGCCGACGGCGTCCCCTGCCAGTGGGGCCGCGATCAGTCAGTAGACCCCGCGTGCTTAAATTTGCCTGGGCTGCCGAAAACGATGGAGGAGCACAAGCTGCGCGTGCCCGTCAATGGCTTGATGAAGGCCTCCATGAGCACGAACACGCGGCATGACATTTTCGATGTGATTGCTAGGAGTTTTCGGCTCATGGCTACAGGTGCATGCCCTGTCGCCCGCCACGACGGCGCAGCTTGGTTACAGTCTGACTTTCACAGGGCCAGGAAGGCATCTGCAGATCTGGGGTACAGGTCTGCGCTGGTGCAAATGCGCGCAGATTGGGGATGTTGGAAAAGTGCATTCGGGCTCCCGCAGTTCAACGAGAAGGCGGGGTGCTGCTGGAGGTGCCGCGTGACGCCGCAGCAGGCCCCTCTTCCCGTACTCTCCCTCGCCTGCCTCCTCGTGCTCCTGTTCGTCATACGCGCCCCGCTCTCCTCGTTTCTCGCTCGCGCAGGTCTTCCCGCCACGGCGCATCTGCAGCGCGGCGCCGTGGCGGAGCAACAGGGGCACGGAGGCGCAATTGATCCAGCACCTAATAATGGAACACGATGTCACAATATCGCCAATGATGTCAAACCGTCGGGTTGACCAATCCGTTTGGAGAATCGATTGGTCACGTGCAATTGATTTGGGCGTTGCAGCAGATTGGTTGAGGCACATGTTTTGCATATTGATTCAACTTAAGAAATTTAGTTGCCCCACGAACGACGCGCAGCGCCAGGAGTCGCGGAATCGCCTGAGTACTTGGCACGAGCAGAACCCAGAGATGGATCGCATTCATTCCTTGGCCATGGGAACTATCAAGCACAAGAATGTAATGCGGCTTTCAGGGCAGGCTGCCGTTATCAGGCACACGATGCCCTCTGGGAAAGCACTTGCCGACGAGCTCTGCGACCCGAATGTCGCGGAGGAGGCCGCGATGAGAAAGGCGATGTGTCATTTGTCGCAGTGTTATCTTTGCTTGAGAAGTGGTAGCCTGAAGGGAGACATTCTGAATGGGCAGTCGATCAAGTTCAGCCTGCAGCGCACCACTCTGCGCGGCATGCGTCCGGGAGTGTTTCACATCAGACCGAAGCTTCATCAATTGCTCGAGATGGGCTCGGAATCATTGCAGGGCCATCAACCCGGTACATGCTGGACTTACAGGGATGAGGACTTCGGAGGCACTGCCGCTCACTTCGCTAGGCGTCGTGGCGGCACACTCGCGCACAAGGGCTTCAGCGTCGCATTGATGGGCAAATTTGTTCGCAGCCTTTCGTTAGGATCTGTCGATGGCTCCTCGGCCAAATCCAAAACAGATGTCGCCTTCGCCCCCCCCCCCCCCCCCCCTCCTGCGCAGGCCCCCCCCCCCCCCCCTGTGCAGGAGGCTACGCCGACTCGTTTCGGAGCTCTCTTTCCCCGCTCCCCCCGGTCCACCATCCGCCTTTGAACGTCCAATCGTATGCCTTATGTTCATCTTCGCCGCCGCAGCCGTTTTTGGCTTCAAGTTTTCTGCGAGCTGCCCGACCCGAATTCAGGAATTGACCATAAGAGTTGCCATGGCAGCATGGGACGCTCGATGCTCGACGCGCGGCGCCCTCGCTGCGGCCGACGCGCAGTCCTGGCGCCACGTGCAGGCGCGGGGCGGTTCTTGGTGGTATCGCTGCTGCCAGCAATGCGTCCATAATTGCCGCCTTGGCCTCCACCGGAAGGTTCTGGAGCACTACCAAGGGCCCAGGGCCGAGAAGCTGGTCGACGAGCGGCCGGCGATCTTGTCGGAGGCGCACGCGGCCAAGAACGGCGGGGGGGACTTACAGGCGAACCAGCGGCGACGCCTTCGCTGAGTGAAGCGCGCGCCGCCCCTGCGCCCAGAATCGGGAGCCGTGCTTCCCCTTTTGCGCTCGCTGAGCAACTAAAACAACGTCTCCTGTCGAGGAGGCGCCGCGGGGAGGTGGAGGGAGGGGGGGGAGTGGGAAGGGGGGGAAGGAGGAGGAGGAGGAGGAGGAGGAGGAGGAGGAGGAATAACATAATATGATAGGGCCGACATGAAACAGACATAGAATCAACATAGAAAAACAGGAACTCAGCCTATAATCAACATAGAACAACATGAAAACCTCTTGTTTTAATTAAGGCAAACAGCTCATTCATGAACACAGCCTTGCTTATCTTAATTAGCGCAAACACTTAATTAGCGCAGATAGGACCCTCAAGGGTGCCATGGCGGGCGCTTCCCCGCGGCCGGCGGCTGGCGCCTGGTGCAGCCGCCGCTGCGCTGTCGCAAGCCGCCCGCCGCCGGGGCCAACGGCGGGCGCTGGCTGCCCGCTGGGCTGCCGCCGCTGCCCCGCACCCTGGGCCCCCTCCGCCGTCCCCGCAGCCGGGGGGGGGGCGTGGCGCTGCTGGCTCCGCCGCTGTTGGTGCCGCTGCTTGGGCTGGCGTGCCCCGTGCTGCTGGCGGGAGCTGGGCTGCCGCCGCCGCGGCTGGTGGCCTGGCCGCTGCCGCCTCCTGCGCCGCGGACGCGGCGGCTGCCGCCGGGGCCTCCGCCGCCGCCGGCCTCTTGGAGACGGCGGCTGCGCTGGCGCGTGTGGCTGGCCGTGCCGCGGCCGCGGCCGCCGCTGCCGCCGCCGCCGCCGCGGCCGCCCCGGGCGGGCCGCTGGCGGCGGCCGCCGCGCCGTGCACTGGATCCCCGCTGCGCGTCATCGAGAACTCGTTGGACGCTCTAGCCCCAGCGGGCCCCTGGGACCCCGCTGGCTTCACAGCGGATGGCAGCGCGGCCACGCCCGCCCGCCGCCGACGGCGCACCGAGCTGCAGCGCGGCCGCGCGAACATGCTGGCGACCATGTGCTTCATCGAGCCCGAGATCATTGGGCAGCTGCCCGGCCACCTGTCGCCTTCGGTTGGCCTGGAGTTCGCGGACATCCCGCGCGGGCTCGGTGCGCTCCCGAAGGGCCCCGCCGCGGCCTGGGCACAGATCTTGGCGCATGGTATTCTCTGCGGACTGTCCCAGGACCAGTCCGCGGACAGCGCGGCTGTCGCGCGCAACTTCACCTTCGCGGTGTTGGAACCCAGCGACCCCGCGGCGGACATTGCGAACGGCCGCCTTGCCAGGTTGGCGATCCTCGGCATGTTCCTCCAGGACTGCCGGATTGGCCCCGCCCAGGGCGATGGGGCGCTGCACACTGGATCCCCACTGCGCGCCTTCAAGCTCGAGAGCGAGCCGGGCGTTCAGGACCCCTCGGGCCTTTGGGGCCTTGCTGGCTGCACAGCGGATGGCTGCGCGGAGAATCTCGCTCACCAGTGGCAGGCAGAGCTGAAGGACGGCCGCGTGAGCATGCTGGCGACCATGGGCCACATCGCGTCTGACATCGCTGGCAAGCAGCCCAAGTCGCCTTCGGCTGGCCTGGAGTTCGCGGACATCCCGCGCGGGCTCGGTGCGCCCCCGAAGGTTCCCGCCGCTGCCTGGGCACAGACCGCGACGCGCTGTAATATCTGCGAGCTGTCCCAGGACCAGTCCGCGGACAGCGCGGCTGTCGCGCGCAACTTCGCCTTCGCGGTGTCGACGTCCAGCGACCCCGCGGCGGACATTGCGAACGGCCGCCCTGCCAGGTCGGCGATCCTCGGCACGATCCTCCAGGACTGCCGGATTGGCTCCGCCCAGGGCGATTGGGCGCTGTACACTGGATCCCCGCTGCGCGCCCTCGAGAGCGAGCTGGGCGTTCAGGGCCCAGCGGGGCTCTGGGGCCCTGCTGGCTGCACGGCGGATAGCTGCGCGGAGAATCCGATGCGCGACTCCGAGACGCGCGGTGCAGCCAGCGACTTGGTTGCACGCCAACCTGGAGACGACGACGCTGACGACCGACGCGACGACAACCGATAGTTACCTGCTGGCATCGTCGTCCCTTCTGAGGCCCCCGGATCCCGCCTGGAGGCCTTCCCTGGGCCCAGCGTCTCTGTAATATTTCGGTCGGCTCTCTCTGAGGCCCCTGGCGCTGACGCGAGAGATCTCGATACTCACAACGACATCTCGGAACATAGCAGCAGCAGCAGCAGCAACGTGCCACCCCCCGCATCGCTGGCAGATGACGACGTCCCAGAGGGGAATCGAGAGGCGGTAGCTTCCAGTGATCAGTGCGCAGCCCACACTAACACCCCCCCCCTTCAGCAGCGCCAGCAGGGCTGAGGAAAGGAGAGGCGTTGCCTCGAGCAGGGAGGTGGGCAGCACGCAGAGGAGAGCTGCAGACACCAGCAGAGCAGCAGCAGCAGCAACAGGGCTGAAGCAGCCGCTGCAGCCGCAGCCGCTGGGCAGCAGCAGCAGCAGCCGCAGCAGCAGGGCAGCAGCAGCAGCTGCAGCAACAGCCGCAGCGGCAGCAGCAGCAGCAACAGGACCCAGCAGCAGCTGCAGCAGCAGCAGCAGGGCAGCAGCAGCAGCTGCAACAGCACCCCGCAGGGCAGAGGAAATGAGGCAGAGGTCACGATACCACCCCCCGCATCGTTGTCAGAAGATGACGTCCCAGAGGGGCATCGAGAGGCGGTAGCTTGCAGTGATCAGTGCGCAGCTCACACTAACAACTTCCCCATTCAGCAGTACCAGCAGAGCATCAGCAGTCCTCTGGGAGCGCCGCGCACCCAGCAGGGAGACCACGGAACAACCATCCAGACGCAAGACAGCGAAGCCATCCACTGGCTCGTCGGGAGAAGCCCCTTCGCGCCTATTCGCCCCCCTTCCCCTGTCAGTGAACTTCGTATGGGCGGCGAATCCCAGGCGCCCTCTCCGGGCGCCCAGGGCGCGACTGGCAAAGCAGTTCGCGCCCCGGCTATGGAAGCTGCCCCGCCGTGCGCACGCGCGCCCGGCACAACCAGCGGCACCCCAGAGACCGGAGAGAGTCCCGCGCTGACCAAAGGGGGCGCACCTGGGAGCGACGGCGGGCACAGGCCCGAAGGCGAACGCCAGCGAAAGGGGCCCTTCCCCACGTGCCACAAGGCTGCGTCTGCCCTGGCCGCCGGATGCGATCCGACCCCCGCCCGGCGGCCAACCGCGCGGCCTGCTTTTCCCCGCAGAACCCCGCCGGGCGTGCAGCCGGAGCTGTCGCGGGCAGATCGCGAGCCCTCCGGCCAGGACAACGAGGCCGGTACGTTGGAGACTTGCGGCCAGGATACACGGCGGCACCAAGGGCCCGACCCGCGCCAATGGCCAGAGCCCAAGGACCCCGACACGGGACAACAGCTGCACAAAACAGGAATCAACAACATCCAGTGGGACCTCCCTGGGGAGACACCCGGCGAGGCGATGAGACGACTCCAAGTCGCGCTGGGGCCAATCTCCACTGGCACCTGGCACGCCTTCGCCAAGCGGCAGTCTGTGCCCGGCAGCAAGGGCGCGCTCGACCCGCTTCGGCACGACCCGCAAACCTGCCACCTCTTCCTGGAATCCTTCCGCATCCACAAGTGCGACGTATGGGTCGTCAGCGAAGCGCCGGGTCTCGACGTCGACTGGACTCGGCCGTGGCAGCTGCGCCTGGGTCGGAGCGGCGGAGTGAGCAGTGACCACCACGCGGCAAAGGGCCACCCGAACAACCAGGCCCCCAAGAAGCGCAAAAAACAGTGGTGTGCCGTCGCCCCACAGTAGCCTTTGCTGCCCCCCTCGTGGCATCGCACGCGCGGGGATCAGGTGCGTGGAGGGCGGTCACTGGCAGCGGGCCCGTTGCTGCCCTGCAAAACGCGGCCTGCGGAAGGGATGCATCCTCCGCCCCCCCCCCGTGCTCGCCTCGTCTTCTCGGCGCCCCCAGCCAGCGTTGCAGCGCTGTGAGCAGTTTCCTATCTGATGGGGCTCTCGCAGGCTCCCTTTCCTCCAACTCGTCGTCTCGGCGCCCACTGTCGCAGTTGCAGCGCTGTGAGTAGAGGCGGAGGCACATGTGCCCCCCCAGGAGGCGCTTCCGACGCTGGCACACTCAGCGCGGAGGAAAGTGCGAGCTCTGTGGCTGTTGGCTGCGCCCCTGTGTGATTGGAAGTGTGGACTCAGCGACTGCAGTGAGAACGGACTGCGCGCCCCGCGGGTTCTCCTGTGGCTTGCATCCCGGCGCCGGGCTCCCTGGGGGGCCGCCGCTGGTCCCGGGTCCGCCCTCTGTGGCTCTGGTGCTCTTGCATCCCGTTTCTGTTGGTCAGCGGTGGCGGTGGCGCCACCCTCTCCAGCGTGGCCCATTTGTGCCGGCGCACTGCCGGGATGTCCCTGCAGCTTTCCACCGCCCACCGTGCACCTGTGTTCAGCGGCTTTTGGCTGCGCCCCCCGCCTGCAGGAGGCCGAGGAGGAACAACAATGGGCCGTTGGACAAGAGGTACTGTGCAGAGACTCAGCGACTGCAGTGAGAACGGACTGCGTGTCCCGCGGGTTCTCCTGTGGCTTGCATCCCGGCGCCGGGCTCCCTGGGGGGCCGCCGCTGGTCCCGGGTCCGCCCTCTGTGGCTCTGGTACTCTTGCATCCCGTTTCTGTTGGTCAGCGGTGGCGGTGGCGCCACCATCTCCAGCGCGGTCCATTTTGTGCCGGCGCACTGCCGGGATGTCCCTGCAGCTTTCCACCGCCCGCCGTGCACCTGCGTTCAGCGGCTTTTGGCTGCGCCCCCCCCCTGCGGGAGGCCGAGGAGGAACAACAATGGGCCGTTGGACAAGAGGTGCAGTGCAGAAGCGTGGACTCAGCGACTGCAGTGGGAACGGACTGCGCGCCCCGCGGGTCCTCCTGTGGCTTGCATCCTGGCGCCGCGGTGGCAGAGCAGACTTGCTTCTGATGTTTTTGGTTTTCCGGTTTTCACATTGCAAATTGGGCGCGCGCCTGGCGCCCAGAAGGTGCGCTGGGGGCGACGGGAACAACGCCCAGGGAAGCGCCTGGGGGCGCGCCGGGGCGAGCGCCTGGGCGAGCCCAGAAGAGCGCCGAGAACGGCGCCCAGGAAAGCGCCATCAACAGTGCCCAGAATATGGCCCAGACGCGAATCTGGAAGAGCGCCCGAAAGAGCGCCCGGAAGTGCGCCCAGAAGCGACCGATTTTGCGACCGATGTCGTGTCCGATTGCGCGTCCGATTTTTTGTGCGTCGATTCAATATTAAAATAAATCAGACGCAAATCGGATTCACAATCGGGCAACAACCGGACGCAAATCGGACGCAACATCGGGCGCAAATCGGGCGCAAAATCGGACGCAAAATCGGGAGCAAAATCGGACGCTGATGGCGTCAACCATTTCTGGGCGGACGAGGCAGCGCATCGCGGTGCATCATGGCGAGGTCTGGTAGGGTGTATATTGCGGACCCATGCGCGGAATTCAGCGTTTGAGTTTTAGCGATGTGGCGAACGACAAACTGCGATATCGCGTTGTGTCCAGGTCGGGCCAAATCGACAGAAAAATCCGATCGCCGCTTCTGCGGCCGTTTTTTCAGGTGACCCTGGGGGGCCGCCGCTGGTCCCGGTCCCGGGTCCGCCCTCTGTGGCTCTGGTACTCTCTGTCGGTCAGCGGTGGCGGCGGCACCGCCCTCTCCAGCGTGGCCCACATGTGCCGGCGCACTGCCGGGATCCCTGCAGCTTTCCACCCCCCACCGTGTACCTATGTTCAGCGGCTTTTGGCTGCGCCCCCCCCCTGCCGGAGGCCGAGGAGGAACAACAATGGACCGTTGGGCAAGAGGCACTGTGAAGGTCAGACAGCGAGTGCGAAGCTCCAGCAGCAGGTCCCACCCAGCCCCCGGAGGCCAAGAAGGAGGCTCCTGTTGGGAACCATGAGGCGTCCGTGGACGAGGTGTCTGGAGAGAGTCAACACGTGTCCATGCAAGTGGGCGGCGCTGGCCACCCACCAAGAACAGGCAACCAGACCCCCCCTTGCAGCGACGGGCGCCCCACCTCAGAGACCGCTAGGCGACGATGGAAGAGCGGACTCCGAGCAGACAGCACTGTTCCAGAGGGCCGTCCAACCCTCCTCCTCCTTCAATACATCTGTGACAGCGGCTTGTGGCTGCGCCCCCCAGGTTCCCCCTCCTCCTCTTGTCCTGGATCTGTGTTCAGCGGATTTGGGCTGCGCCACAATTTCCCCCCCTTCTCTTCCTCTCATTCACAACGTCTCTGCGGCTTTGGGCTGCGCCCCCCCCCCCCCCCCCTTCAACAGCGTAGATTGCATCGGGCGCAGAAGAGCGTCCGCCCTGAGACCTGCCCAGGGAGTATCGGCCCCTCGTCGCCGACCCAGCCATGGTTCTACTAAGTACGCCTTGGCACGTCAGCGCGCAGCCAGCGAACGGTACAGCCCAGCAGCTCTGCAGATGACAGCCACCTGGATGCCCTGGCGTCGGAGGCATCCGGCTTCTGCATGGGCAGCGTGGCAGGTGTTGAGTGGGTGTGGCTGTCTTCCATACGCATGGTGATCGGCTTCGTCTAGTGAGCGGCCCCGCATCGAGTGGTACAGCCTTCCGCGATCCAAGTTCGTTTCGCTCTTCTCGGCGCAGCCACGGCCCCAGCCCTCGCCGGGACATTGCATCGTTGTGCCCCCGAACTGCGTGAGCCGGATGCGATGCAAGTGGACCGGCTGCCTGCTGGCGGTTGTCAGCCTCGTGCACGCACACCAGTGGTCTCTTATTGGATGGTGCCCCGACACCCCTCATTGACACCAGTGCTCAACGGCTTCTGGCTGCGCCCTCCTCCTGCCTGTGGCCCGCCCTGGTTCGTCGCCGACCCGGCCATGGTTCTACCGCGAGGACGTCTTGGCCCGCCGTCGGCACGCCGCCTACGAGCGGCACGGCCCAGCAGCTCGGTAGCCGCCAGCCATCGTCTCGCCACAGGCGTCGGGTTATTCGGATTCCGCACGGGCAGCATGGCAGGCGTGGTTGGGTGCAGCTGTCAGCCATGCACTCGGCGACGCCCGGTGTTTGGCTTCGTCAAGCGAGCGGCCCTGCATTGAGCGGTTCAGCCTGCTGCAGTTCTTGGTCGTTCTCTTCAGAGCAGTCGGCTACAAGCCCTCGTCTGTACTTTGTATCGTTGTGCCCCCGAACTGCGTGAGTCGGATACGATGTGCACGCGCGGGCCACCGGCTGGAGGTGGCTCAGCCTCGCGAACGCACACCAGTGGTCTTTGTCTACTGGATGGTGCTCTGACGCGGATCAGTCACACCTTAGCTCCAGCGAGCCTTGATGAGTCAGGCCTCTCTCGCCTCGCCATCGTTCGCCCGGGGTGATGCAGTGAGTTTGAGTTAGTCGCTTGCGCTCGCATTATCCCCCCTCTCTTTTCCGTGGTCTAGGCCTGTCCCTGGGTGCACGCACGTGGGCTTCGCTTGGTCATTGGCCATTCGGATCCGCGCATGCGGCTTTACAGTGCCCCGCCGTCCATCTTGGCCTCGCTTCCGAATGTGGTTCGGCTGGAGCTTGGCGCCGCAAGGGCGACTTCTCCCCTCCGTTCCGCTGCCGGTCGCCGCGCCTTTGCTTCCCCCCTTGCCGGGATGTCTGGGCCGGTCACCTGCCGACGCTGTCCTGCGTCTCAATGAGGGGCATTTTGTCCCTGGCATGTGCATACGCCACTGCGGCCAATGTACATCGCACCGCGCCCCGAACGTTGTGCCCGCTCCCTGTCCCTCGCCTTGGAGCCGCGAACCAAAAAAATGTCCCCACCAACCTTCCCGACACGTGCGGTTGGTTCCCTGGATTTCTCGGTGCTCGCCCGAGGTGTCCTTCCGCTTGTCGTCACTTGGGTGTCAGCCCTGTGCGTGGTGTTCATGCCGACGTCCGGGGCTCCGCCATTGCATTTGTCATTTCCTCCTCGACCGGCGGTTCGTTGGCCGCGGCCACCCTGGTGCCCACGCAGCTGCTCGAGGTCCGGTCGCATGCCTGTCTTTTCGGGGTTGTCCCTGGTCGTCGTTTATATCCCGACTTCCTGGTGCATTCGACGCCCTGCACCCTTGCACGCTGGCAGTTCGGCTCCGTTACAGTCTCCCCTGCCACCCGCCCGCCGCTGGGCCGCCGCGTGAAACCTCGGCTTGCCGCGCTAGTTGTAGCCCTCTCGGGCCGCCTCTGCTTAATTAGTCTCTGCGTAGCCCGCTTTGACCTGACTCGCCGCCGGCGCGCTCGCCCGCGGCCGCTGACTAAAAAATATCCCCACCAACCCATCCATAAACGATGCCCATGAGAGCTGACGGGGGGAGAGAGGAAGAGACACGCATAGTCAAACAGCGAGGGAGGCCGGCCTGGACGGCGCGTTGGGGCCATCTCCGGGCCCGCGTGGTGGGGGGGGGGCGAAGAGGAGTAGGAGAAGGAGGAGGAAAAGGAGGAGGAATAGGAGGAGGAGGAGGAGGAGGAAGAAGAGGAGGAGGAGGAGGAGGGAGGAGGCAAGAGGAGCAAAACGAGGAAGTCATTTGGGGCTCTCTGAGGCCGCTCGGGGGCCTCTTGGGTGCCTCTCGGGTGCCTCTTGGAGGCCTCCTGGGGCTTCTCAAGACGTTCTTGGAGCTCTCTGTGGGGGGGGGGGAAGACGGGGGCACCTGGATGAAACTTCATAAAAACCTCTTCCATCAAGCCCCAGAAGTAGGCCAGTGAACTCGTGGAGTGGGACCCGCGCGATGTCGTAGATGCCTTTTCTCAGATGGTGCCGCCAATCAATAAATTGACCGCCCTGCTCACGAAACACACGTGCACTTCGATGGTGAGACGCTGGGGGCATTTTATTTGTTGCGTTCTCGTTTCGGTTATGGGATTTGTGCTTTTCCGTTTGGGATTTTTTCGTTCGCGCGGCTGTCAGTTCGATTCGGTATTGTATTGCAGTATTTGCTATAATTTAGACTGCCGTTTTTGTTTCCGTTTTGGTTGGCCGAAAACTTCCAACAACGCAATCAAAGACGACCCTAACGGCTATAGCGTCAGCTAAATACGTGTACCGCGACAACGTGCAAAGGGCACGAGCTAGTGCAGTGTATTACAGGCTGTGTTTCGACGGGGCTAGGCGCGGCTCGGGTGAATCGGTTGATGGCGTCGTTCTCTCTCTCTCTCTCTCTCTCTCTCCCTCTCTTTCTCTCTCTCTCTCTCTTTGTTTTTTTTTTCTCTCTCTCTCTCTCTCTCTCTCTCTCTCTCTCTCTCTTTCTTCCGAACAAAAAATGCCAGCAGGAACAGCATCCGCAGCCGCAGTACGAACAAGCGCAAGGATGGGAGCAGAACATGAAGGATCATGACCGAGAGCGGCCACGACCAGGAACATTGGCATGAGGAGCAGGCGGAGGATGACGAGAATGTCCCGGAGGTTCCCGCACAGGTCCCTAAGGTCCCTCAGAGGTCCCCAGAGGTCCCCCAGAGGTCCCAAGATGCCCCGGGAGGCCTCGACAAGCTCAGAAAGGAAGCAATATGACTCTCAAAGCCTCGGCCCGCTGCTTCCTCCTCCTCCTCCGCCCTCCATCCCTCACTCATGTTCCTCCTTCCCACAGTCTGAACTCTCTCCTCTCTGAGGTATGCGTCTCTCCACTGCCACGAAGAAGTCAGGAGCCAGTCATGAAAGACCCTCGCGGCGCCCATTCGGGGTCATTCAAATCCCACCAGCCCTTTGGCGACAGGTGGTCCAAGGGTGATCTCCTTTTTCTTCCACAACCCCTCTTCCCTTCGGGCAGGAGAGCCCTCCTACTTAATCCCTCCTTTGTAGCTGCTTTGGCTCCAGGCGGCGCGCCCTTCTCCAGTAGGCCTTCTACGCCCCTGCCCACGCCGTCACAGTGCGGCAGGCATGGCGTCGGCGGCCGACAAGTCGGAGCTCATCAGGCTCGCGCGGAAGGGTAAGGTCGACGGCGACGACGGCTTCCGGGTAAAGCTCCTTGATCTGGAGAGGGGTGGTATCAAGGGCCCAGGGCACGACTACGGGCTCGACTTCAGCAAGAAGCCGTTCTACCGCACCGCGCTCTGGGAGGCGACGTGGAAGAACCACGAAGCAATCGTGAAGCTTCTGGTCGAGAAGGGCGCCACCATCGATTTCAAGGACTACCAGGGCCGCACGCCACTCCACGAGGCGGCCTTCTACGGCTACAGGATCGGACGACGCCAATTGTACACTGGCACCGATCCTGGCCAGTCCTGTCTGGGGGCCACTCGGCGTATACACCGACCCTGGCTAGGTCACTGCGGTGTATAGACGGGTCCTGGGCCCAGCACTGGCCTGGCCAGAATCTGGTGTCGGTCAGACTTGCCGTCGCCCCCACAGGAACCTCGTAGAGTACTTCCTGGACAAGGGCCACCCGATCGACCCGCTGGACAACTTCGGTCAGTCGCCGCTGTTCCGCGCGGCGGAGGCTGGCCGCGACGAGATCGTCGAGCTGCTGGTGAGCAGGAACGCGTCGACGAACCTCCTCGACAAGGACGCGACCACTGCGCAGCACATCTCCGAGGCTGGGGCCCGTCCACCTCCACCAGGCTTGGGGCCGATCCCCCGGGACCGCCCACGGGGCCGTGCGCGGGGGCTCGGCGCCTCCCCCTCTCCCTCCTCCTCCTCCTCCTCCTCCTCCTCCGCCTCCTCCTCCTCCTCCTCCTCCTCCTCCTCCTCCTCCTCCTCCTCCTCCTCCTCCTCGAGGACGCCCGCGTGGGCGCGCTTGGGCGGGCCTGACGCCCTCGTGCCTCCCGCCCTCGCCGCTCCGAGCGCCGCCGACGTCGATCACTGGGTTCCCACTTGCATGTCCACCGCCTCCTGAGGTCCTGTGTTAAGTCGGGCCTGTCCCCCTGCAGAGGGATTTTGGACGAAAAATGGAAAAATAGTCAAAGAATACCCTAAAATCGGAGGTGAGGGGGTGAGATCGAAGTGGAACGGAGAGCCCCCCTACCGGGAAATCGGTTTCGGTTTCGTGTTCGTGCGTGCAGTGCGTGCGGGCGAGGCGAAGCTGCGTGGGCGGGCGAGAGGAAAGTCTCCTGTGGCTGAGGCGCGGCCGGACCAAATGACTCCCTTCCGGCGTCCGGTGCCGCGTGGTGTCCCGCCGGTGTCCCGCTGTGGCTGAGGCGCGGCCGGACCAAATGACTCCCTTCCAGCGTCCGGTGCCGCGCGGTGTCCCGCCGGTGTCCCGCCGGTGCCCCGTCGGTGTCTCGATGATGATGATGATGATGATGATGATGAGGCCGATGATGTTGATGGTATGGTGATGATGATGATGATGATGATGATGATGATGATGATGATGATGATGATGATGCTGATGGTGATGATGATGATGGTGTCCCGATGATGCTGATGATGATGATGGTGATGTTGACGATGGTGATGATGATGTTGATGGTGGTGATGATGATGGTGTCCCGATGATGATGATGTTGATGATGATGCTGCTGATGATGATGGTGGTGTCCCGATGACGATGGTGATGTTGATGATCATGATGATGTTGATGCTGATGAGATGATGATGAAATGATGATGGTGACGGTGAAGATGATGATGATGTTGTCCCGGTGGTGATGATGATGGTGATGTCGATGTTGATGATGATGATGCTGTTGATGATTACGGTGATGATGATGATGATGGTGTCCCGATGATGATGTTGATGATTATGACCATTATGTTGTCCCGATGATGATGTTAGTGATGAGGATGATGATGAGGTGATGAGGCTGATTCTGATGATGGTGGCCCGATGATTGTGATGATGATAATGTTGATGATGATGATGATGATGATGATGGTGGCCCGATGATGATGGTGATGGTGATGATGATGATGATGATGATGATGATGATGATGATGATGATGGTGGCGATCATGATGGAGTTCCGATTACGATGATGGTGTTGATGAGGATGTTGCTGATGCTGATGGTGTCCCGATGCTGATGATGATGTTGATGATGCTGTTCTTGATGATGATGAGATGATGGTGATGATCATGTTGGTGGTTTTCCCATGATGATGATGGTTTCCCGATGGTGATGATGTTGATTATGATGTGTCTGATTATGATGATGGTGTCCCGATGCTGATGATGATGGTGTTGATGATGATGTTGATTATGGTGATGAGGTGGTGATGGTGATGGTGTCCCGATGGTGATGGTGATGGTGATGGTGATGGTGATGACGCTGATGATGATGATGATGATGATGATGATGATGATGATGATGACGTTGATTGTGAGATCGATTGTGATATCGATAGTGAGATCGATAGAAAGACCGATTGTGAGATCGATTGTGAGATCGATAGCGGGATCGATAGTGAGATCGACTGTGAGATCGATAGTCAGATCGGTTGTGAGATCGATCGAATGAAATAGATCGAGTGTTATCGATTGTGAGATTGATCGAGTGAGATCGATCGATTGTGAGATCGACAGTCAGATCGATTGTGATATTGATCGGATGAAATAGATCGAGTGAGATCGATCGTGGGATCGATCGAGTGAGATCGATCGAGCGAGATCGATGGTGAGACCGATCGAGTGACACGTTGGTTCCTGCCCCCCCCCGTTCCTCCTTATCACCCGAAGGGTGGTCGTATAGGTATTCCAAACTTGTTTTAAAAAATCGTGCCCAGACTTTTTTGACTATCTTTGGATATTCCTCCTGTAGAGGGACAGGCCCGACTTAAGACCTGTGGGATCGGCTCCCGAAGGTGTGGATGTGGAAAAGCTCCCCCCCAGCCTCGGAGCGTCGCCTCTTTCCACGGACGGCCAAACATGTCCGAGTGGCTGCTCTTCAACGGCGCCTGGAAGAACCGCTTCGCGACAAAGGACGTGGGAATTGCCGAGCATGCCGGCTCTAAGGAGCCCGTGGCTGAAGCCGACCAGAGTGAAGCGGCGGCGGCTGCGCCGTAGGAGTCTGATCCTCATTCGCCCGTGCGCTTACGTACTCATTGTACCATACAGTGCCCGTCTTCTGCCAGTCCTTCCCGCCCCTACCCACCTTGCTTTTAATTCTCGGTTACTGGGCTCCCTTGGGGACCTTGTTTAGGTTTATTGTCTCGCCCTAGCTTTTGGGACGGCCTGCGTTTTTCCAGGTCGCTACCCAGACGGATCATCATCCTGAATTCCATCCTTGGTGTTCTCATGCTCCCAATGTATACCTCCGTCTCCTTATCTTCGTTCCCCACGTTCTCTTCACTGCATACACCACCACCTCAACCTCTTCAGCTCCCTGCCAGTTTATCCATATAGTGAACATGATATCCTCTCCCATGCCTTCGTCTGTTTCCAATTTTCAAAGTTCATCCCCGTCATCGCCGTCATCGTCGTCGTCATCGTCTTCCGCATCCTCCCCATTCTCTCTGTCTCTCTCTCCTTCCCTCCCTCCTTCTTACTATCCCTCCATCCCTCCCTTTTTTATTATCTCTGTGTGTCTCTCTCTCTCTTTCCTTCTCTCTGTCGTTATCTCCCTCTCTTTCTCTCTCTTCCCCCTCTCTCTCTGTATCTCTCTCTCTCTCTCTATCGCTCTCTCTGTCTCTCTCTTTCTCTCTTTCTCTCTTCTCTTTTTCGTTAACAATTACTCCCTCGCTGTATCTATCTTTATATAATCATATGATGCATACACTAGGCTCACGTCCTTCCGCCGACAACCAGAAGGGATAGTTCGCGACGATCGCGGACACCGTCCTGATCGCTCGAGGCTAAATGCATGGGCCCCTGGGCCTCCAGGGAGCTTCTTGGAGGCAGTTTGGAAGTCTCTTAGGGACCGTTGGGCAGCCTCGTTGGATCTCTTGGGGGCTCTTGGGGACCGTTTGGGGGTCTTTGTTGTGCCTGTTGGGGGCTTCTTGGGACCTCGTGGGTGGGTTCTTGGGCGCCTGTTGGCGGTCTCGGGGGCTCTCATGAGGTGGATGGCTCGAAACGTCAGTTCGGGCTACCCCGCTTGGGCCCTTCTTGAGGCCATGTTGAGGCCGTTTGGGGGCGCTTCTTGGGCCGTCTTGGGGCCTTGCTGGGTCGTCTTGTGGCCAAATAAGGGGGCATATTGAAGACACCTACGGCGAATCACCGCCGCCCCCCTGCCTTTTGAAATCGCCCATGTGGCCGAGCGGTGTGGCCAGAGCTCTGCCCAGCTATCGGACCATGTTTTCCGCCAACCGTGGTGGAACCCCTTCGGGGAACACTTGGGGGAGGATTGCGGAGAAGATCCGAAGGAGGAGGAGGAGGAGGAGAACAGAACATAACAGGTTATCCCACGTAGTGGTTCAGGAATTAACGGACACGATTGAGCTGCTCAGCTCGACCGGAGCTTATGGCCACACCCCATCACTGATTCGAGATAAGTAGTTTCGACGATGGGGGTCAAGTTTATGAGAACATATGGTTTCGACAGCTCACGCATAGAGGCATGAGCATAGAAACCGCATACCTGATAAAACCAAACATTATGGGCCCTCTGGAGCCTCATGGTGTGCTTCTCGTGAGCCCAACCCCCCGCAATGTGGAACCGCCCCCCCCACGGGGAGGGCCAAGTACTTCTCATTAACAGGGGTCGGGGTGAGACAAGGAGACTCATGCCACTCCTTCAGAGTGGCCGCAGTGGCCGAACCGAAACACTTCTGACATCTTTTGCGGGACTCATCGAGCTGATGCGTGGACGGACGAGAAGGCGGCGACGAGGGCAGTGGCAGGAGGGCGAGGGGGAGGGCGAGAGGGCCCCGACCTCCTGCCTCCTCCACCCCGTTCCTCGGCCTGCATGGCGTCCAGGGAGGCTCGCAGCAGGCGGTGGCGCACCAGCCAAGCGCGCTTGTCCTCGACCATCACCTTGTGCCGAATCGCCTCTGGAATCTGGGAACGGGCCGACGCCTCGCCCGCGAGCTCATCAGCAACCGCGTGTCCAGCAACACGGGCCGTGGGGATGACGCGATCGATAATGTCAGCACCAGAAAGATGAGAGTTGGTGAATCACATGGTGACTTCACCTGTCCGCTGCATCAGAAGGCTCGAAATTCTCAACCAAAGGTCGGCGTCAGCACCGTCAGGCGCCTCACATTCTCCGCCAAAGAACCCCTTTAACACCGACTCATTATCGGTCACAAAACATAGATGCCCGACGGTCGTGCGAATATCCAGCTCAAACGCCAGCAACTCTCTGCGAGGCACTGGTTGACGGACGCTTGGCAGCCGCCCAAGCGCCGACGCGCGAATAACCAGCGGAAAATAACAATCGAATGTGACAACAGCAAGGCCGACCCGCCGAAATCTGCTTTCAACCGAGGTTTTCCCCCCGAGGCATCTCCGAAGACCAGGAGCGGGTCCCCAGGTTCTCCACGGCCCAAGGATCCAGCGCTCAAACCGTTGCAACCCAATATCCACCAGCTTTCCGTATCAGGCGGTTGCGGCAGCGCAGTGACAGAGGCTGGAAGACGGCCACTTAGCCAAAAGGACGGGAGAGCATTTGCTTGAGTGCAAGCTTCGCCAATCAAATCTTGTGATTGCTCGTAGGCCGCAGCTCCAACATTATCTTCGCACCCCCAGGCACGGTGAAACGCCGTTTCAGGACATTTACGACACCTGGGACACAACTCGTCGAAGTTGGCATCGAGCTCGGCTTTGATACGGGCTCCAGGCCAGACCCCACCATCCGCAATCGCTGTCATCAGCTCACTCAAGCGCTCCCCTTGCGAGACCAGTTTTAGCTGGGATATGAGTCGACGCAGCGACGGGTTGTCGACCCCGTCCTGGGCACCACACCAGTGCTCCGCAGCGCCGCGCCACAGCTTAGACTGGATAGATGCCACGGCATACCCATCGACAGGCTCAGGTGAGCCCAAAATGATGTTACCCGAAAGACCCTCCTCAAGAAACCTCCAGGCCCCAAGATCCCCAGGGAAGTCAAACGGGGCCCTCCAATGATCCGGCTCCACAGGGTCCCAGTCCGCCCCCAGCAAATAAAGCATACCGCCCCCATAGGCCCACGGACATGACGCGAGCGATGCTGTGGAGCGACTTGCCGAAACTCCTGCAGCAAAAGAGGCCAGGCTCTGCGCACTCCTGACCGAAGGGCTGGCCGCGTGATCCATTGCCTCATCCCGAACTGGAAACAGAGACGAGGACAATGCACAGCTGGGTCTCCCATGGGGGCCCCGAGGTCTAACCGCGTCGTGAGGCAACGACCCTTTTGTGCCAGAACCACATGCTGCCCACATCTGACGGCGGCAACGGATCATTGCAGAACCAAATACACCATGGATTTGATGCGCATAGAGCTGGGCCGCAAGTGTGCCAGCTCTCTCAAGCTTGGCCGTAACAGCATACTTGCGAGTCGCACGTGCAAATCGCAATACTCGAGAATGCATTGCCGCTCCTTTGACCACACGATGTGTACGATTGCCTCGTCCATGCCCCCGCCTGTGCGACAGCAGTAACAGGATATCCAGCTTTAGTCAGCCGACTGGCAATGAACTTGGCATCAGACATATGGGAGCACATAATCACCGATTTCGGTGACACGCGAAGCTTCGCGCGGGTGAGACCCTGGCAAGTGTCCAAAAGCCGCCCGTTGAGACAAATCATCGATCCAACTCCTCGTCGTCATACTCTCATGGACTGCGGTTATGCGAAGCAGGATGTATAATATAGTTATATCTATATAAAACGTACAACGCGCAAGCCTTGTTCCTGACCTGAGTCCCTGGACAATGGAACGCGACGGGCTGAAGGCTTCAGCGTAGGAGCCGCCCCGACCTAAGGTGCGGGGGCGCACGCAGAGCAACTACTCAAGATCCAGAACAGTGGGCGGGAAGCCCAGCTTAAGGGCTGTCCCAATAAGCACCGCCCATTCCATTGAATCGTAAAATCCTTCAACGTATGATAAACCTTTCCCCGATGGAAAGCCCAAAGCCCCTGTCACCCCAAACTCTCGAGAACGCCTCCTGCAAGGCCCCATTACCTTTGACAGCAGCGTCCCAGCTTGGCTCATGGGCCAGGCCCCATGCTAGCACGAGCTGCTCCCTGGCTTTCGGCCAGACGTGTGAACGCAGTCAGAACTCCGATCGCCCTGTCCCCTCTAGACTTCTTAGGCAACAGTCTCCCGGGGGCCAGAGGAACCTGAGAGAGCCAAACCAGAGTTTCTTCCACCGCCGTATACAAAACACGGAGCTCTTCAATAGCCAAATCGGTTTAACGTTCAAACTCTACCGGCGCGAGAACGTCAACCCCTCAACCTGCTCGCGGCTTCATCGCGTGGGCAGCCACGAGGACAACCGCTATCGCCAATGGTTCTAAAGACTCCAGGAGAGCAGCTGCCCGCGCGGCTTCAAACGCCTTGCAGACCGAATATTCATCCAAAGGGTATGGGGTCCACAGCTTGACGAAAGGTTTTGCTTACTCATCCACCGCGTCAATAGGACTACACAACGCAGCCGAATCGGTGACCAGCTCGTCGCCGACAACAGGATCGACACGAATAGATCGGTGCAGTGGTCCCTCAGCCTCTTTGGTAACCAGTCTTTGAAATCGTCGAGCGATGCACGCAGAGCTCGCCGCCTGGAACGCGCTGCTATACGCTGCGCAGACTTGACAAACTTTTGCAACGTGACGGCTGAAACCGCAGCACCCCACTGCAAGAGTTGGTACCGCGTTTCCCAAGACGGCTCCGACCCCAACCTGATCCCCGCGCGGGCCCTATCAGCGGCTTCATCCAACAGGTGACGCAGGGCAACTCTCAACTGCTCTCGCTGGACAACCCCATTCCCCTTCGACCTGTGTCCCTGAATGCGCTTCAAAACGACCGAAAGCTCTTCCCACTAAGGCGCAACAGTATTGCTAAATGGAGCTATGCGTGCTTCATTCGGCGCCCGAGCCTTTTGAACAACAAACCCATACCCTTGAGAAGGAGATGTACCTGGTAGCGGAGCAATGCCCTGATGATCGCACACCGCCGTCTCCACAGCCTTGACCAAAGAACCATAAAAGGGCGGAAGCTGGGCCTACGGAGCCAGATCCGAGCCGAGCTGCTACTGAGGAAGCACAGACAGGAGCAGGCGGCGGCGGTGGCAGGGGCCTAACCTGAGCGCGAGCATTCACCCACGCCTCGTCGCACACGCGCAACGGCACGTTCTGTTCGGCCTCTCCATCAATGCCTGAGGGGGGCGGCTCAACACAACCGGTGGGGGGGGGGGTCGACTGTGAGGCTCTGAGACGGCGATGCGCGATCTTCACCCACAAGACCCCAAGCGACAGGCGGGGCAGACTGTGGCAAGTGAAATCGACCGCCCATGATGGGCGCGCCGTGCAGGCCAGGTCGGCCATGCCCAGAGTCGTCGGGAAGACGTGAGGAATCGCCCCCCGAAGGAGCCGACGCATCCATTCCTCCTCGCGACTCCGAGGTGTGAGCATCGACAAAGTTCAGCTCGTGCGCCCGAGGACCCTCCTCCGACGGCGCCTCGGACAGGGCGTCGAGATCCGCAGGAGCGCTGACTTCACGCGCTGCCCTGCGCTCGCTGTCCTCGCGACCCCAGGCCCCCCCCCAAAAAAAAGTTGTGAATAGTATTGGGGCCGCCGCTCAGCAAAGGCCTCTGCTTTAATCCTTCGCTGAGCTTTGGCCGCCTGGGACTTAGACCCTTCGGTGGGGCGAGTGGTGGGCCTGGCGACCTGCGGCAACTTAGTCGGAGGCTTACCTGGCGATCTCATCAGAATTCTGAGACCGCAGTGAGTCTCCCACGGGGCCTCAAACACAGGTGAAATAGAATGAACAAAACGGGGCTGCGGCCTCACTGATGACTGCGAAATCTATATTAGAGCCAGACTTTCCCGCGTCGCAGGTATACTCTGCACCGCGATGCACAGGCTGCTCCCCGACACGAGAGAAAAACAGCTTTACCGAGAGTGGCCGCAGACATTTGAAACCCCCCACAAGCAGCCAGAGAAGTTTCAGCGCGGCCAAACAAAGGCTCCCAATTCGGCAAACCTCTGGATGTTCGAACTGGCCATGCCCACCGAAGTGTAGCCGTAAAAAGAAACTGACGCGTGCGAATGCCCAGACATGGATATGCACCGCGGCGAAACCGTCTACAGCAACCTGACCATCACACTGGAACTCCTTGCACCCGGTCGAGCTGATGGACTAACGAGTGTAACCGAAGATGGCCCGTCGAGCCTCCTTCCACCAAGGGCTCGAATTGGCGCGTGAAACATGAGTCTCAGCGAAAGCGAAGACATCTACAGCCCCGTCCTTGAAGCTAGCCAGGGTGCAGTCCTAGACCTCGTCGCCCATGGGGGCGAGATTCCCGAAGAACGCAGCAGAGAACTCTGGCAGCTCAGGGCGGGCTCGCGGCTCGTAGGCCGCGCTGTGGGACCCGGCGGTCCCCAGTCGCGACGCGGCTGCATCAGTTGCTGGAGCTGACTTCTCCGCCTGCCGCTGCGCCTGAAACGGCGCGGCCGAGATCTTCTCCGCCTCGGCTGCGAATTTGGCCTCCTGCTCAGTCTGCTGCTGCGTGGCCTCCTCCGCCGAAGGTGCCTCTGCAGCTGGCGCTGACAACTGGGCGGCTGGTGCTGCTGGTGGACCACCACTGCCTGCTGCCTGTCCACCATCTTCGCCGCGACGCTTCTTGGCCTGGCGCTCGGCGATGGCCGCCTTGGTGGATTTGGCCCGCTCGACAAGCTGCGATGCCTCATCCGCCTTGCTGGTGATGGAAGCCTTCTGCGCCTGTCACTCAGCCAAACACTTACGTAAGGTGTCGCGGTCAGTCTCATCACATTCGAGCTGGTCTTAATTGATGAACAGCTCCTCGTTCCAGACGACGTCGAACGGCTTCTTCTCAACAGTTGGAGCTGCCTCAGCCCGTGAAGAATGCGAAACCCTTTCGAGCGTCGCCACCGCTGTTGCCGCCTGAGACCTCGTCAAACTGGCCTCGGCCACCAACTTGGCGAGCTTGACGTCCCTCTCCCTAGCTGCTGAAATGTTCTTCTCCAATCTCAGTACGGATGAGACCGCCTGCTGATGGCGGTTCTTGGCATCTCTCCAAGCTCCATCGGCTTGCTGCATTGCCTGCACAACATTGGTGGCCCCAGGGGGACCTTGCTGCACCTGGGGCTTCTCGAGCTGCTGCTGAAGACTATTCCGAATATCCGGATCTTGCGCTGCTTGGAGCGCTGCCTGAAGGTGAGATGCTACTGCTGCTTGAGCTTTCTGGTTACCACCCACAGAGCCACGAGTTAGCTCCCAGGAGTCGGAAGCCGAGAGCCGCCGCCTCCGCCGTCACGACCGCCATGCTCACCAGCAAAGTGAATATGACTTGCGTAAAGCGCTCTTGAGAGGATTCTGGCCCTCGTCTGCGGAGCTTGGCGGCTTCTTCTTTTTTTTGTGCATACCTTCTCGCCACACACACATATCTGGCCTCGCTCAATCAGCTTATCATTATATTCCTGTCGCCCAGTGCTGACACGTCGACCAGAGACGGCTCATGACTGGTCCTCGGCCTCAGTCAACCGAAGCGGGAGGGCTGGGCTGCACCCTCGACTGTGGTTGTCCTTCAAGCGCCACGGGACGGCACCGAGGCGGCGCGAACACGCGGCCTCTCCGCGGGAGAAGAGGGCTTGGTGCTCGGGCCGATATGGCGTGAGGAGGAGGAGGAGGATAAGGAGGAGAAGGAGGAGGAGAAGGAGGA